>QXTE01000130.1:3234757-3550447 GCA_003942145.1 Platysternon megacephalum | reverse complement strand
GGTGGGCCAGAGCGCTGGCGACGCGGCATGCTGAGGCTGCAGGGGAGGGGCCGGGGCCTAGCCTCCCTGGCCGGGAGCTCAGGGGCCGGGCAGGATGGTCCCGTGGGCCGGATGTGGCCCGCGGACCGTAGTTTGCCCACCTCTGGTCTAGCAAGATCTAGCTGCTTTGGCTGGGTTCTGGCAGCTTCTCCAACACAGAACATGGTGAGCACCACTAAAGGGCTTGCAGACCATTTCAATGGATACCCTATTCCTGCACACAACAGGGCCTTCTCCTGCAAGGGCTTAGCTTCACTTCAGTGGGTTCCTCAAGCGCATAAAACCAATCACACACACAAATCTGTGCAGGATGATGGGTCCCAACTTTCCTCGTCCTTCTGGGAGGGTCTTTCCTTTGTCTCTTTAAATGCACTACAGATTAAAATAAATATGGCAGGATACAGGGGAGTGCCTGAGGAGTGGCTAACCAATCAGTGCTGCAGGCACAGGAAGTTACTCTGAAGTGGACAAAAACCAGAGAGGAATCTCACAGGCCTGGTTGCTTCCTCCCGGCCCGTCTGACAAGCACCTGATGGAGAGCATCATTCAGCAAAGACATATTAACAGCGTGAGCATAAGGAATTGGATTGTCGAGAGCACATTCCACGGGGGACTGGATGGCTCACAAGCTTGGTAGTGACCATTGGAGCACGTCACCTGTAGGTGGCTGGTTCAAACCTAGGCAGGGTTGGGCGGGACTGACACTGGTAGTGGGGTAAGGTTGCTGGGGGACCTATGTGAAATAAGGGAGGTGGGACTCAGTCTACTGAGAACGTGGTAATGTTTGTGCTTGGTGTTTAAGGTCACAGGTTCAGCCCTCACTGGGCACCACACTCCGTGTGGAGACAGTCCTGTTTCCTGTGTGCTCCGGGGTGACGTATGGCTGCAGCATGTGAACAAATGATCAGTTACAACAGGCCCATCGCTTAGGAGATTAGCCCAGATTCACCTGGGACTAGGGACGGTACAGGGTCTACTCTGGTTGGGGGTTAGTTTGTGCCATTGCGTCAGGAGTGCAGACTCACCAGGTCCTAAGAACATTGGATAGTTTCTCCTCCCTCCCCCAACATGCCCAGGAATGCCCCTTGTCCCAGGGCTTCTTGCACCAGGGGTATTTGTGGGGCTTTGCAGCCCCTTTATGTGGCCTAGCAGTGAATTGCCCCCCAATGTCTCTAGGGTGGCATTTCTCCCACTGTGTGCAGAGCCAGTGTCCTGTGCTCAGTGCCATCCCCTTGTTAGACTCCTGTGTCCAAGCTCCAGGTTTGTATTTAGCCTGGAGAGCAGGGTTCCTGGCAGGCAGCAGCTGGATGGAATGGCCGCCTGGTGCCCCAGCTCCTGGGAGGGGAGTGGCAACGTGTGGCAGGTTAGGACTGGGTTAGCGTGATGCACCCAGAGGGGCTGTACGGGAGGAGTGCAGAGAAGTCTGGCAAAGCAGAGCAACGACAGGAGGATGTAAGAAAGGGTTTGTTACAGCAGGCCACCCCCAGCTTTAAGGGACACCTTCTTCTAGCCCCTCAGCATGTAAATGACACCAGCGTACCCCACATCCCAGGCACTCACACATCGGGATGAGGGTGAGTATGCCTAAGGGATCGCTGGCACCACCGTACGCGCCCTCCCTGATCTTGACCCCGTGAGTGTAACTAAGAGCAGAATCTGATTGTGAGCCAAGTTCTTATCCTCGTTTGCACAGTCTTTGTTAACTGAGTGACCTAGTAAGAAACCCCAGGCCTCGCTGTTTGAAATGAAATGCAGGCCGGTGCGGCATGGAGATCAGCGGGGGAGTGTGGCAGGTTGTTAGGAACTTTTTAAGAGTGCGCCAGATACAGTCACTCCCCATTTAACGTCCTCTTGCTTAACGTCGTTTCGATGCTACGTCCCTGCTCCATTACAGAACATGCTCGTTTAAAGTTGTGCAATGCTCCGCTATAATGTCGTTTAGCCGCCTGCTTTGTCCACGGCTGGCAGCCCCCCATCAGCTCCCCTATGCCCCCCCCCCAGCGGAACCCGTGGATCAGCGCCTTCCCCCTGCTCCCCCTGCCTCCTGCCTGTGGCAATCAGCTGATTTGCGGCATTCAGGAGGCAGGGGAGGGAGGGGGGAGGCTGCGTGCTGGGTCCTCGCTCCTCCCCCCAGCCTCCTGAACGCCGCAAGACAGCTGATTGCCGCGAGCAGGAGGCGGGGGGAGCAGGGGGAAGGCACTGATCTGCGGGGTCCGCCAGCGGGCAGGAGGTGCTGGGGGGGTGTAGGGGAGCTGATAGGGGGCCTGCCAGCCTCTTTAATACCTGTATTAAATTGCTTGTTTAAAATGCATATAATGCCTTATGTCTGGCACACAAAAAAATTTCCCTGGAACCTAACCCCCCCTATTTACATTAATTCTTATGGGGAAATTGGATTCGCTTAACATCGTTTCGCTTAAAGTCGCATTTTCCAGGAACATAACTACAACGTTAAGTGAGGAGTTACTGTATTTGGCCCTTTCGGTAAGGAAGTGCTGTATCCTGGAGGGTTAACAGTTAATGGCCCTTCTTCTTCACGGCCGTCTGGGATGAGCTAGGCAGCCAAGGGCCAGGGTTGCAATGATCAAGGATTCTGATCTATAGACTCAGGCTGTTCCCTTTGCTGTGAAATTGACAAATTAAGAATCTCTCTCGTTGTAAATTTCACCTCCAGCCCCTCAGTCTCTGTATCAGAGTTTAGCCCCTTCGCCCTGGCCAGCTCAGCGATGGGGAGTGGAGATGTAGCCCCATGTATCCTCCACCATGGCGATGATGCCGGCAGAGGGCAGGATTCCTGTAGGATAAGTGTAAAATTAAAGAACTAAAGTTTGGTTAAGAAAATAACACTTGCACCTTATAGTTCATGGCCAGTAAGGAAAAGGCCCCAATTGGCTAGTAAATGAAGGCCGTGAGCATAGTAAGTAGTGTTACGTGTAGTATGGGAAGGATGTATGGTTCCAAAAGTAAATAATAAAGTAAAAGAGCTGTAGTAACAAAATAAAGAAAAACTATCTTAAAAGAAACAAGCCCAAACCTTCCCCCTGTCCTGCTGGTAAGCAACAGGTGGTGGGGGAGAAGGTAAGAAAGGAAAGGCCTTAGGAAGAAAGGAGGCTGTAAATCTTCTCTGGATTAAGACTGGAAATAAGGATGAATTGTCTCAAGTGGTTTTTAGCTGAAGTCAGTAAAGGCAGTGACATCACTTGTTTGTTAAAGGGTATAAAAAGTAAACTCTTAAAGGGTTTCATTAGTACCTCCTTGACCACGCTGGAGCCAACCACTATGGGTCGAAGCACCGTGGGTTTAGCCCATTTGTAAGTATCTTGATCAAATGCGTATAAACGTTTTGTTACCGTTTGGCTGTAGTACATTGCTTATTAGTTAGGCTTTTTAGGCATGTTTAGAGCAATTGTATAAATACCATTTTGGCCTTTGGATTTAATGAAGGAGTGTATGGTTAAATTAGTTAGTATTTGGTGGCTTCCCGTATCAATATTAATCATTTCAAACATTATTAATCATTCCAACAATTCCCGGCCCGGGGCTGGGAGCAGGAGGACCGTTCACACCCCAGATGACTTGAAGGGATAGGCGTGCACCTAACCTACCCACACACCCATTCAGCGACATGTTGGCAGGCAGCTGCTGGGCTCACCTCCTAATGCACCTGATGCTCACCTCCTCTTTTGTGCTGAGGGCCTGATCCAGCTCTCACTGAAGTCTCTGGGAGCTGGATCAGGCCCTGAGGATGGATCCTGCCCTGCATTGTTGGGATTGGGGGAGGGAAGGCAGATTTCTGGAGCTCCCTATGTCCTCTTGCCCATTCCCCACACCAGTGTAACAGAGGGCAGGACTGAGGTCTCAGGCTTGGTTTCCTCCCAAGTTTCATAGGCGAGGCCTTGGCTCTGCTGCTGTGACTCCTGATATGGAGGCTGTAGTTTTAAGCATAGACGTGGGAAGTAGGGAGCCCAAATTGTAATCCTGGCTGTGACGCATAACAAACCGTTTCAGATTGGGGCTGAAGATTCTTTTATCCCGCGGCGTTGGAAGAGTTTGTACAGTGGGGGGGCTGAGAGCCATTGAACCACACTGTAAACCCTGTATATGACAGAAACCACTTCAAAACTAGGGTGCTACTGCACCCCCAGCACCCCTGATCTTATCCAACTGATGCTGCAGAGCCCATGTGGGTGGGCAAGATGACCTGCATAGGGATTTAGCCAAGATACCAGATCAAACACTTCCAACTCTTGCAAAAAGATGCAGGAGACCTTTAAAGACGCAGATGGTCCTAGCCTTGGTCTTGTGCCTCATCCAAAAGACAGCTCCATAAATACCACGGCACCATCTAGGCATGTGCTGGGGCAACAGATTTTGAGCTGATCTGGAGGAAACCACCTTGTGGTTCTGGCTTGTTTGTTCGGCACTAATCATCAGAAGTTCCCAAACTGTGGCCTGATGGCTCCTGGAGAGCAGGCTGGTCATACTGTGCTAACTCCCAGAGATAAATAGAACTACGAGAGGATACGAATACGTAAATCCTTTGCTAATATTACTCTTCTATGTGAGCAATCGCTGTAGTTGCCACAAGAATTGTACTCGATTATGCATAGGACAGTATCTCCTAAGATGTGCTCCGCTCTGTGAAAAAGTTCCTCAACCCCCCGTCTAAGACATACCCAGCAATAGCCACGCCAGCCTGGAGATTGCTTTCTGTGGGGGAGCCCTCATCTTGGCAGTTAGCAATGTAGGGGCATTACGTTCACCCAGTATCGGTTTGGGACATTTTCCTCTAACATTTCTGCTGTTGATTTTAACAAACAGGTCGACCTTTCTCAGTTCTTAGTCTTTGGGCTTTACTTTCTCCTTTGGGTCCTTTTCCTCTTTCCTGCTTCCATCTCTTTCCCTTGTTCACCTTTCATATTGCTGCCTCTTCTTCCTGGCTCTGTTGTTCCATTCCCTTTCTTTCTTCTGTGCTGCTTTCCAGTGACCAGCTTTATTTTTCTCTCTGCACTTGAGAGCCTTATCGTATTTTAATTTGTGTTGATTATTATTATTTTGATCTTCATCCTTCCAAGCAGTTTTTCTGGCTGTTGACTCCATGAAGTTTGTTCTTCTCTCCCAAAGCCTGTGTGTGATGGGGGGAGGATTGGGACTGGGGGGGGGGGGAATCCTGGCTCCAATGAATTCGGTGGCAAACCCTGCATTGAACATCAGCGGGGCCAGGATTTCACCCTAGGAGCTTGATTTTCAGAGGTGCTGAATACTCACAATCTCAGTTGAAATCAGTGGGAAGGGCAGGTGCTCAGCACCTCTGAAAATCAGGCCTCGACTCCCTTTAACCCCAAGGTAGTTTTATCTGTAGCTCAGCACCCCCCAGAATGAAACCTTTGGGCAACATTTAGCCCTGATATAAGCAATTGCAACTTGGTCCTTCTTGGTCCTGCTAGTGAAGGCAGGGGGCTGGACTCTATGACCTTTCAGGGTCCCTTCCAGTTCTATGATATATATATATATATGGAGATATACCTAACTTAATACACATCAGTGGAGGTGCATCCACTTACCAGCAGGTGTGAATTTGACCCTTTGTCTTTCTGTGCAGCTCTGTGTCCCCTTTACCTCCCCAGCCTCTTTCCTTTCGTGTCAGATGGTTACTTTCTCTTTTATCTGTACAAGTAGGTGCAGCCAGCAGAGTCATTATTCCCTGGTACATTCCTCACAGCTCATGTGCAGTCAGCCAGGGCCAGCACATCCCCCGCTGGCCTATGCACTTTAGCCCTCTGCTCACAAACCATGAGGACCCTTGCCGTGCCCCAAGCCTGTTCTCCCCTGCGTTCTGTGCCTGGCGTCTAATCCCTGAGCTGAACCAGGGCGCAGGCTGTTGCTATGAAACCTTTGAGAGGTAACAAAGAGAGAGAAACAAAGCAGATCAGTGAGACAGAAGCAGTTGACACAAAGGTAGAGCATGACTACAAAACACCTGTGAGCAGGGCGGGGCCTGGGATTGTCATGGCCAAAGTGTGCAGGAAGGCAGGCCTATGAGGAGCGCATGATATGACTGCTCAGTAGGAAACGCTCCATAGAAAAGGAGGAAGGGAAGATCACGGCCAGTGTGGAGAACACACCTGAGTATCAGTAAGGAGACTGTGTGAATGAAACTCTCTGTTGCTGCAGGGGGACTAAGCAGGGAGCCAGCTCCCGGGGCACTGAACATGGTCAGACCTCTCTGAGGTCCTTTCTCTTGCAGGGCAGTTGCACAAAAGCAGGCTCATGAACTAATCCATGTTTAGCGTGGGCACCCACGAGGTTTTCCAGGTGAAGGGTGCAGGCAGGAGAGCGGCACAGACAGCGTGAGCTGAACAGGGGACAGGCACCAAGGAAGACAGAGAAGGGAGCTGTTCCTTGCCAATAGGGCAGGGCTCCTCCGTGGTGCCTGAGCTGGGTTTGTGGAAGTGAAATTGCCTGTGTGGGCATTTGGCCACCTCTCTGCAATGTTAGCAGCCTTCTGTAAATAGAACATCCTCAGGGTCTGTGCCAGCTACTTCCTCTTCCAGTGAGAAGCTGACCCCCTGGGTAGCCCTGAATCTGCTACTGCTCGGAAAAGATGCAGCAGTATCAACTCGGGGCCTTGGGGCTGAGTGCTATCCAAGTTCTGGGCTTGGAGCTCCTACTGACATCTGGGCTTGGAGCTCCTACTGGTGAGAGCTGTATGTGCAGATCTAAGACAATCCATGGTCCGGTGTGATGCACGGTGGTAGGCACTAATGGGAGACGGAGGGCGTGCTAATTATTCATTGTCCTGCATATCTTCAGCGTAGCAGTTATAATGCTGACTTCCCTTCCAGGGCCCTATCCAGCAGAGCTGATTCAGCATCAGAGGAATTTCTAGTACATACCTTGCTGCTCTGTTAGGATCAGAGAAGGGATCTGTAAGCTCTGTGGGGCAGGGGCAGGTACGCCCAACAGGGCCCTGACCTGTGACTGGGAGCAGTAGGTGCTACTGAGAGAGAAAAGGCCTCTTAGACCACTGAGGCCTTTCCCCCAAAAGTGCATGACACGGTCCCAGAGGCAATAGCAACCGTCCTGTGCCCTCATAGAGCACCTTTCCCTCAAGCATTAGAGCACTGTGGCCAAGTGTTATCCCAGTTCTACCGACGGGGACCCGGGGGCTCGCCCCAGGGTACCCCGGTGACCAGTCCTGACGGGGACCCGAGGGCTGGCCTGGGGGACCCCCGGGCAGGCAGTGGCAGAGTTGGGAATGGACAGGGGAGTCCTGGCTCCTGCTGTGATCAGGTAGCACAGGTGCTTCACCAGCCCCCTGACCCTCTGCTCCCCTTTGCCGCCTCCCAACGGGCCGGGGACAGAGTCGGGGGCTTCGTGCTCCAGCCTCCAGCGCTGCTCGCTCCCACCAGGACCCGGGGCTCAGATCGGGCTCCCGGCCGGCGGGGGTAGCGCGCCGGGCCCCCCCCCCCCGCTCGGCTCGGACCTCGGGGAGGGCGAGAGTCCGGGCGCGGCTGCCGCGGAGGGAGGCGGGCGGGGCTGGGTCCCGCGGGGCGGGGCGAGGCTGGGTCCCGGCCCCCAGCGGGCAGTGCCGGGGCTGGCTGGCGGCTTGGCCGCTTGGGCACTCGCTGCGCGGCGTCTCCGTGTCCGCCCGCCCGGCCAGATGCGGGTCCCAGGCTGGAGCCCGGCCGCGCTGCTCCTCGCCGCCTGCCTCTGGCGGCTGCCGCCGGGCCGGGGCGCTGCAGGTACCGGGGGCCGCTCGGGCGCAGGGGGGCGGCGGACCCCGGGGCTGGGCGGAGAGGGGCCCGTGCCCGGCCGGCCCCTGCCCTGCTCGCACCTAACCAGCGCTGTGTCCGGCGCTGCACCTCGGCCCCCTCCTCTGCCCGGCCCGGAGCAGGCGGCGTGTGTGACGCGCTATTCCCGGGGCACGGCTCTGGGCCTGACGCCTGGTTTGTGCTGACCAGCACCTGCAGGGCGGCCGGGTAGGACCTGCCCCTCCGGGGGAAGCGGGGCAGCTGTAAGGTCAAACGGCTTCTGCTCCTTAGCCCTGCCCGGCTGCGGTCACCATCCAGCCGC
Source organism: Platysternon megacephalum (assembly GCA_003942145.1). Taxonomy (NCBI): domain Eukaryota; kingdom Metazoa; phylum Chordata; order Testudines; family Platysternidae; genus Platysternon; species Platysternon megacephalum. Next base: position 3,542,332 of record QXTE01000130.1, on the reverse strand, counting down.
GCTCCTCGGGAGAGCGCTGTGCAAAGCGGGGCAAAGTCTCGGGATTCCGCTTGTAGAGGTTGGGGAAACTGAGGCAGAGAGGCTTCCCGGGGCCGTGGCAGAGCTGGGAACGCCGCTTTCCGTCGGACGCCTTCCGCGCTCGGGTATCTGGGGCTGTTGTCGTGTCGGACTCCGCTCCTGGAACCTGTGGCTAGGTTTGGTTTCACAACGCCTTGTGCGGGGGTAGGGAAGTATGATTAATCCCATTGTACAGGTGGGAAAGCTGAGGCACAGAGAGGTGAAGTGAGCTGCCCAAGTTAGTCTGTGGCAGAGCCAGGAATAGAGTCCAGCTGTCTTGGGTCCTAGTCTGGTGCTTTAACCACAAGACCATCCTTCTTTTCTAGATCTCTGTCCAGCTCCTATTGGAGAGGTGTCTACAGCACCCAAAAAGTCACCTCCGTAGCTGGCACTCATTGGCCATCTGCCAGTCAGTCTCAGCAGAGAAGCTGAGGATTGAAGGGGTCATGGATACTCCCACGCTGGGAAGCATTGCAGGGGAGGGATGTGGAGTATGGAGGAAGGTGGCATTTCCACTGCACATGCAGTAAATACAGTGAAAACTTCAGTGCCCAGCCTTGTCAAACTCTCTTGCATGATCACTGAGTGCACAGGAAGAAGTGTGCGAATTTTCTCTTAAAGCTACACAGCTGTTGGAAACTTCCCCATGAGTCTTGTTTGACTTGACAGGACAATTCCTGTTGTCTCATGGAAAAGCTTTCAAAGCATTTTTGTTATTCAAACTTGATAGTTACCCTTTTTTAAACAACCAAATTGCCTACTTCTGTGTATCCTCAAAATGCAGAAATAGCTATAGTTCTCCTAGACCAGGGGTCGGCAACCTTTCAGAAGTGGTGTAGCCGAGTCTTCATTTATTCACTCTCATTTAAGGTTTTGCGTGCCAGTCATACATTTTAACGTTTTTAGAAGGTCTCTTTCTATAAGTCTATAATATATAACTAAACTATTGTTGTATGTAAAGTAAATAAGGTTTTTAAAATGTTTAAGAAGCTTCATTTAAAATTAAATTAAAATGCAGAGGCCCCCGGACCGGTGGCCAGGACCCGGGCAGTGTGAGTGCCACTGAAAATCAGCTCGCGTGCCGCCTTCGGCACCCATGCCATAGGTTGCCTACCCCTGTCCTAGACCAAACAACAAAGAGTTACAGGAGGCAGCGGTGAATGAAGCATTGAACTGGGACGCAGGGGACTGGGGTTCTGTGCCCAGCTCTGCTGCAGGACTCTGAGCAAGTCACTTTCCCTGCTGGTGCCTCAGTTTCCCATCTGTGAAATGAAGAGAACTATCCTCTGTAAAGTGGTTTGAGAGAGCTGGATGAGGAGAGCTATATCAGAGCAAGCTACTATGATTTATTACAAATAATCTGATAATACGGAGAGTACTTTTCATCATAGATCTCAGCGTGTCACAAAATGGGTACATGGTGCTATATCCCCTGTTTGTAATTGAGGCACAGGAAGGTTCAGAGCCAGAACTTCACCTGCAATTCCTATTGACTTCATTGCTGCTGTTATTGGTCGATATACTTGTATTTTGGTAGTGCCTAGAGAGCCTGACCAAGATCGGAACTCCGCTGTGCTAGGCGCTGTACTGATACGTACTTTTAGACAGCCCCTGCCCTGGGGAGCTTCATATTGAAATAGGGTGGGAGGAGAAACAGAGGCACAGAGAGGGCAAATGAATTCGCACAGCAGGGCAGTAGCAGCACTGAGACTAGAGCCCAGGTTTCCAGGGTCCCTGTCCAGTGTGCTCTCCACTGGGCAGCCCTGATCCAGTGGAATGGGAGAATGCCCAGCCCGTCTCGGAATCGGGCCGTTAGCTACTGGCCTAAGGGGAGTGGACGGTAGGGCTGGGAATGGAACGCAGCTCTTCTGGCTCCGGCTCTCTGCTGAGTCCACAAGCCCAGTGATTTATGGCTAACTTGGACCATTCCCGTAGCCTGCTCCTCCCTGCTGCCCTGAACATGTTTGCAAAACAAGCTCCAACCAGTGTTGACAAGTGATTAACTATTTATATATATAGCCTCTGGAGCATGGTGCACATGGGAAAGAACAAACACAACACCATTCTTCTCAGTTCACCTTCCTTGTTCTGTCCGCTCCTGCCTGGTAGCAGTTGCGCTGTGAGATATGTTATCAGGGCTTCCGGTAAAGCACAAACAGGAGAGACTTTTACCAGATCATCTGTTCTTTCCCTTCCCCCCACCCTCCTCGTTATTATGTAAAGAGCAAGGCGTTCTGCGTAGAGACCGTTTTAGTGGTATGGTCGCCACCTGCCTGGTGTTAGACCAGGAGTCCTGGCCTGGGTAAGCCAGATTCCAAGGCCTGTTTTCTGAGCGTTCCTCTAATCCAAGCCTGGCCTGCTTCGGGGTGCAGCGCTGGGTCTGCTGCTAGAACACAGTGTCTTGATGGGAGTTCTGCTCGCTGGCGTTGGCCTCGGGCCAAGCAAGCCGAGCTCTGGTCAGAGGTTGATGAGGACAGTCAGCGGGAGGACGGGGTGGCGTCTGTCGTCTTCCAACTGCTACTGACTCTGGAGCAATATTATTGCACTTTTACTGGAGACTGTCTGACTCCCCCACCGGAGGATGAGTGTTGCAATTGGAGCTGCTATAAAGGAGGGAAATGGGGAGGATGCAGGGAAATGGTGGCTGTGAATGCTGAGATGGGTTAGTGACTTTGAACCCTACTTAGACTAGATAAATGTAGACTCCACTCACTGCTGGCTCTCGATGCACTGGTCCCAGTAGCCCAGATGAGATTTGGCTCCTCACAAATCCCTCCCTCGCCGTGCTGGTGGGATGGAGGGAGCAGCTAGCCCTGTGTCTTTCATTTTCAGCCCAAGCGGGGTCCCTGATTCTGCTCACTTGTCAGCACTAGGCATCTTCAGCTGCCAAATGCATCCCAGAATCCTTTGTGCTGGTTTGTAGCAATGCTTCAAAGGAGGCACCGTGGCAGCTGTTGCAAAGGATACTGAGATAGGGACCCAAAGACGGCCCCTTGTGCAACTGAGCGGAAACAGGGATGCAGATTTGGGTGGGCAGAAACTCAGCAGCCAGGGAAACATGCTTTAGGACAGGTCTGTTGGTGAGTGACGAGGGTGGTCCCAGTGTTCTTCCAGCAGGGTGCCCCACATGTGGCACCTTAGATGGCCCCCTGCTTAGTCAGGGGTTTAGCCCCCGCTTTGTTTCATGGACGAGATGGCTTCCTCTTTGGTGCATGGCTTGGGGGATGGAAAATCCTTGGCTGTGATGCCCAGGGGGATTCACCTGCCAGCCCCCAAAGGGGGTGGTGAGAACATGGGGGATGAGGCACGTTCTAACGCTCTCCTTCTCTTTGTGCAGGAACAGAAGAGGTGATCGTCGGGGAGGCTGGAAAGAGCGTCGTCCTCGTGTGCCGAAATGTGTCCGAGCGAGCGGATGAGGTGGACTGGTTTCACGGTGACCCTGGCGCAGTGCCCCCACTCTTCTCCTCCAACGCCACGCTGCCCAAAGACGCCCGCTTGTCCCTGGTAGACAATAGCTCTCTGCACATCTCAGCGCTGCGCCTGCAGGACGGGGGCAATTACACCTGCAAGGAAGTGCTGAACGAGACAGTCCGAGAGCACAGAGTCCAGCTCCTGGTAGCCAGTGAGTTCCTCGACGCGCGGTGTCCCGTAGCTGCAAGGGGCTTGACCTCACGGAGTCCTAGAGTTTAAAGCTAGAAGGGACCACTAGTTCACCTAGTCTGACTTCCTGTACATCGCGGGCCGTCTACGCCAGCCAGCGCCCACACGCTAAACCCAACAACTGAAGTGAGACCGAAGGAAACGGGACCCCCAGGAGATTAGACTATTCCATGCCCTGGGCAGAGATTAGGAGGGACTGAGATGTGCCAGTGCCCGAGGCCCCTGCAATTGTAGGGAAATGATTAAACGAGAGAGACCCAGATAATCCTGGCAAGTGACCCCCACCCACAGGGTGCAGAGCAAGGCGAACCCCCCCCCCCCCCCCCCCCCCCCCCCCNCAGCCAAGCCCCTGAGAGAGAGAGAATGCTTGGTGCCATCTCAGAGCCCTGGCCTGGCCTGCAAATGTGGCCTGCCAAAGCAGCTGTGCAGGAGGCCACATGTGAAATGGGAACCTCACCTCTAGGGCACCCCCATTCGAGGGTGGTAAATACTAGCCACAGACAGCCCTGTGCCCTCCAATGGGAATGGCTTTTGGGGTTGAGATAGAACCCACCCCCAGCCCCTGAGCTTTCCCTCTCTCTGAGTCCAAGTTGCCCTTTGGGTTATTTAAGCTGAATAGAAACAGGTTATGATGTTGGAGCCATAGGCGGGCTCTCCCTGGTTCCGTGCCCGAGCGAGTCACAGGTGCTGCTTTGCGTAGATACATGGTCTCCCTCCGCAAAGATCTGTCCCTTTTGAACAACAGTAAGGAAGTGTCTGGGCCGAGGCGGGGATAGCTCAGTCCAGGGGACGATAGGGGATGTGAACAATCGGGAGACAGGCAAAGCCACTTGCATAATTGAAATGGAGAATGTGTTCCTGCTGGCAGCCGTCCCATCTTGGGCTGCCATCCTGGTAGACTGCTCCGGCTAAGCCAGATTGGTTGGTGCTTGGACGGCAAAACATGGTGGTGTTCATTCAGCAGATGGCCCTCTTCCCACTGAGTCAGTATTGATCCAGTGCCCTGTGGGGTTGTGGGAGATGAGAAAAATATCCCATGGGCCTGTTTCCTGGCCAAATTTTAGCTGGGGTAATTGTATTCTGCTGATTGAAATTGAAGCTTCAGCTCTGGACAGAATTCTTTTTTAACTCCCTGTCCTGAACTGTTATGCAGTAGTGCTGGGCATTGTTAAATGGCCACTGGGTTCTTCCCCAGAAGTGGCTGCATTTCACTGGAGAAGGTGCCTGTGTGTGTAGTCTGGGAAGTGTGTTGGAATCCTGTGGAATGAAGGGCACTGTGTAAATATATGGTTAATTTAGGACACCTGCAAGGGGGTCTTAGTTTCTCTCCATTTCCAGAATCTGCACCCCACTCCTTCCTGTTTCCAAGCCCGCTGGATCACTGCAGGGCTGTCCTTAGACCTCCATCCAGGGATTTGCCCTACACTAACTGGGAATCTAGTGCCGGGATGGCAGCACAAGAGTGCAAAGCTTAGAAAACCTGCAGGACAGGCAGGCAGGACGTCAGCCCCTTGCAGTTCCTTGCTGATGTGCCTCACCTCTCACTCGGCCACAGCCGCCTCTAGAGATTAGAGAGGATCATGGTCTGCCAATATAACTGTTAGCCGCTCTGCCGGGCCTCATTGGGTGCAATGGGGTCTCTGATCCACTAGGGCTGGACTGTGACCACCACTTTCATATGCCCCGCTGCACAGCCCATACTGCTGTGATCTAGGGTACGGCTGCATTCGAGCTGGAGGAGTAACGTCTAGCTTGCGTAGACACATCTGCGCTAGCTTTGATGGAGCTAGTGTGCTAAAAATAGCAGCGTGGCCACAGCAGCATGACTGGTGGGATGGGCTAGCCGCCAGAGTATGTACCTAGGGGCCCGGGGGCGGTTGTACGGCTAGGGTAGTCACTCTGCTACTGCAATCAAAGCTAGTGCGCCCACGTTGGAATTTACAGCTCCAACTCAAATGAAGGACGTACCCTGGAATGAGGAAGAGTCTGTATCCTGCTACCTCTTGAGCTCTCCAGTCCCCTTGCGTGTGAAGTTCTGCATTAGCTTTGCTCCTTTCTTCCTTGTTCGTTACCTGCTGTGCACAGGCCATTATATCCTTTGTATCGTTTCTCTCAGCCTTATTTCCTGTTTGTGTTCAGGGTGTTCCTCTCACTGAGAGCTGCTGCACCCATTTTGCCCAGAGCAGCACTCCGAAAGGTCACACAGGGAGAGAGGCCCTTCGCAGTGCAGGGAACGCCACCATGGATTTGAAATGAACAGCTGATTTGTAGCGTATTCAAATGCAAGAAATAAACCTTAGGGTGCTGCGGCATGTGGGTTAGTGGTTTGAGCATAGGGCTGGGAAGTGCGCACTCTAGAGTTCTAATCCCAACCCTGCCGCTAATTCCCAGTGATCTTGGGCAAGTCATTCAACCTTTCCGTGACTCAGTTTCCCCAATTGTAAAAGTATGTAACCACCTCGTAGGGCTGTTTGTGAGCCTTAGTTATTTACACTTGGTCGAACACTGCAGACATGGTCTGTATTATCATTGCACTGGGGGTTTTTGTTGTTTGGTTGTTGATGTTTTGGTGTTTTACATGGAATATATAAAACGGGGCCCAATTCCTGGACTTCCTGTTAAAAGGTTGGATAAGGAGTGATGGACAGCTCAGTCTTTTTAGTTAATCCAACAGAAGGTTAAGAGTGACTTGGCCACTGTCTACAACAGGGGTCAGCAACCTTTCAGAAGTGGTGTGCCGAGTCTTAATTTATTCACTCTGATTTAAGGTCTTGCGTGCCAGTCATACATTTTAACGTTTTTAGAAGGTCTCTTTCTATAAGTCTATAATATATAACTAAACTATTGTTGTATGTAAAGTAGATAAGGTTTTTAAAATGTTTAAGAAGCTTCATTTAAAATTAAATTAGAATGCAGAGCCCCCCCGGACCGGTGGCCAGGACCTGGGCAGTGTGAGTGCCACTGAAAATCAGCTCGCGTGCCGCCTTTGGCACGCGTGCCATAGGTTGCCTACCCCTGGTCTACAAGGACCTACACAGGGACAGTTTTCTGATAGCAGACAGTGCTTTAACCCAGCAAAAAAAGGCATAATGAGATTCAGTGGTTGGAAGCTAAAGCTAGATCAATTCAAACCAGAAACGAGGGGCACATTTTTCACAGCGAGGCTCCTTAAGCACTGGAAGAACTTACCGAGGGATATGGTAGTTTCTCCATCGCTTGCAGTCTTTCCGTCAAGATTGGGTATCTTTCGAAAAGAGATGCTCTATCCCAGCCAGAAGGGCATGGGAGTGATTGGGTGAGTTCTCTGGCCGGTTGTCCAGGATGTCAGACTGGGCCATCAGAATGGTCCCTTCTGCTTTAAAATCTAAATGAAAAGGTCCCAAATATCAGAGAGAACTTAACGATAGCAATCAATAGGAGTTCAGTTGTGGCTTTTAGCCGTTGTCCTGTGTTTGTGGTGGTGCCGAGGTGTGTGATTTGAGGGGAAACGCACACCCAATCTCCTGGAACGTTCGTACTTACTTTGGCATCAGCGGTGGCTCAACTCCCTTAATTGTAAGTTAACAATATGTTTGTGGGGCAAGTGGACCCACATGCACGGGCTAGTCATTAGTGTTGATCGTCACAGGGTGAGGACAGTCCTCGAGCTGCTGTTTTGAAATGTGTCTAAATACTAGTAGCGTTATATTGATGTAAGCCAGGCATTCAGAAGCTAATAGAACACTAGTCCAGGTGGCAGATTCCAAGACCCAGCACAAAGATGCGGCGCTTTTCTGCTGAGTCACCCTAAACTCAGGTACTTGGACCCTGAATAAAGCTGTGGAGTAATTTCTGATGACTCATGCTGGCAGGTCACTCATATTAACTCCAGCAAAGGTTGGACTGGCTCTTTGGATCTGGGACAGAGGAAGTTCTGCAACTAGAAACATCCAATTTTGGCAAGAAAGCTTATACTGAGGCTTCTGCTTAGTCACTGGAGTTACCAGTAAAGCCAAATCCCAAGAAAGGATATGTCTGCAGTATAGAGAGTGTTCAAGCAGGGTGGGGAGTTCACCTGCATCCAGCTATTTTGCCCTGAAAATTTGTATAAGGTGGGTGAGTCATAGAAAATGAATGTTCTGTTTGTTTATACTAGGATTCAAATGAGCTCTGGCTGAGCCTGTGCAGCCTTCCATTATCAGCCCGAGATGGAGCAGGGAACTGGGCATCAGAGTCTGGGCCTGGCTCTGCCACTAACTCTCTGTGTGATTCTGAGCAAGTTGCTTAACCTCTGTGCCTCAGTTTCCCTATCTATAAAATGGGGATAATAATTCTTCCTGCAGAGGGGCCAGTGCGGCTTAATTACTTCGTGTTTAGAAAGTGGTGTGAGCTCTCTCAAATGGCAAGTTCTACAGCAGGGTAAACGTTTTCCCTAGCGTACATAGTTGATGCTATTTATGAGCAAAATAAACCTCACTCTCAAACCCTGTGCACAGCATATAGCCTAACTCTGCTGCCTAAACTCCACGTATAAGAGAAAGGAAAGTGTGGCTACAGGTTTGCTACACTCTGTATCCTCTCTAACCAGCCCAATGGAAAAGCCCATATTAGGGCTGTCGATTAATCACAGTGAACTCACGCGATTAACTCAAAAAAATTAATCGTGATTAATCGCAATTTTAATCACACCGTTAAACAAGAGAATACCAATTAAAATGTATTAAATATTTTGAATGTTTTTCTACATTTTCATATATATTGTATTCTGTGTTGCAATTGAAATCAAAGTGTATATTATTTTTAATTACAAATATTTGCACTGTAAAAATGAAAAATAAAAGAAATAGTATTTTTCAAGTCACCTCATACAAGGACTGTAGTGCAATCTCTTTGTAGTGAAAGTGCAACTTACAAATGTAGAATTTTTTGTTTGTTACATAACTGCACTCAAAAACAAAACAATGTAAAACTTCAGAGCCTACAAGTCTACTTAGTCCTATTTCTTGTTCAGCCAATCGCTAAGACAAACAAGTTTGTTTACATTTGCAGGCAATAATGCTGCCCTCTTCTTATTTACAATGTCACCTGAAAGTGAGAACAGGCATTCTCATGGCACTGTTGTAGCTGGCATTGCAAGGTATTTAGGTGCCAGATATGCTAAACATTCGTATGCCCCTTCATGCTTTGGCCACCATTCCAGAGGACATGCTTCCATGTTGATGATGCTCGTTAAAAAAATGTATTAATTAAATTTGTGACTGAACTCCTTGGGGGAAAATTGTATGTCCCCTGCTCTGTTTTACCTGCATTCTGCCATATATTTCATGTTACGGCAGTCTCGGATGATGACCCAGCACGTTGTTCATTTTAAGAACACTTTCACTGCAGATTTGACAAAACGCAAAGAAGGTACTAATGTGAGATTTCGAAAGATAGCTACAGCACTCGATCCAAGGTTTAAGAATCTGAAGTGCCTTCCAAAAATCTGAGAGGGACAAGGTATGGAGCATGCTTTCAGAAGTCTTAAAAGAGAAACACTGTGATGCAAAAACTATAGAACCCGAACCACCGAAAACCAACCTTCTGCTGGTGGCATCTGACTCAGATGATGAAAATGAACATGCGTCGGTCCGCTCTGCTTTGGATTGTTATTGAGTAGAACCCGTCATCACCCTGGAATGGTGGTTGAAGCATGAAGGGGCATATGAACCTTTAGCACATCTGGCATGTAATATCTTGTGATGCCGGCTACAACAGTGCCATGCGAATGTCTGTTCTCACTTTCGGCTGACATTGTAAACAAGAAGCAGGCAGCATTATCTCCAGCACATGTAAACAAACTTGTTTGTCTGAGCGATTGGCTGAACAAGAAGTAGGACTGAGTGGACTCGCAGGCTCTAAAATTTTACATTGTTTTATTTTTGAATGCAGTTTTTTTTTTTTACATAATTCTACATTTGTAAGTTCAACTTTTATGATACAGAGATTGCACTAAGTGGGTATTCACCCACGAAAGCTCATGCTGCAAAACGTGTGTTAGTCTATAAGGTGCCACAGGATTCTTTGCTGCTTTTACAGTACTTGTAGTTGCAGGTGAGTTGAAAAATGCTACTTTTTGGTTTTTTTACAGTGCAAATACTTGTAATCAAAAATAAATATAAAGTGAGCACTGAACACTTTGCATTCTATGTTGCAATTGAAATCAATATATTTGAAAATGTAGAAAACATAAAAAAAATTTAAATAAATGGTATTCTGTTATTGTTTCAGTGCGATTAATCACGATTCATTTTTTTAATCGCTTGACAGCTCTAGTCCATACTCCTGCCCAAAGGAAGCAGACGCTCCTTACTAAACCCTGGTTTGGGGTGGTGCTGGCAAACTATGTTTGTTGTTGCAGTTTTTGCTGCCAGCTGGATAAATGCCCTACAGAGCAGCCCTCCGATCTCCTTTCCCTTGGGCCCCCTCCTGTACAGACTGCAGCGCCAGGCTTTGTTTGACAGCCCCTGTGTCGACAACTGCTCTCTAAAGATAGAGTTGAATTAGGAGTCGGGTTGCGCAGGCTGGCACGGTAACACAATGTGCTAACCCTGAAATCCCCAAGACTATTACTAGGGGGAGTTGTTTGATTACTGTTTGAGTGCCAAAAATACACGTGAATGGATGTGGAGCTTAAAGAAAACAAACTACAGACTGGAAATAAGGAGAAAGCACACTCAGCCCCAGTCTTTGCAACAGCTGGGAGCAGCCCCCCGTCCTGTGTTCTGCCACCCCCATCCTCTCACCCCTCTGCGAATGTAGCAGTCTGGGGCTTCAGATGGCTCTTGACTTGCTGTACCCTCATTCAGTTCTTTCGCCATTTAAATAATAAATCAACATAATCCCAGTTGCTATCAAACCAACAGCCCTGGAAGGAGTCCAGAAATGACGTTCCCTGGGTCCTCTGGATTGTGGAATTTGCCCCCGCAGCTGAATTGCAGTTTGTACGTTGATCTGGGCTGCAAAGCAGAGCTGGCACATGCCGCCTTCTTGCAGCAAGCAGAGTAGGACGGGCAGGAACGGAGGAGGCCTGGATCTGGGCCCAGGGGCTCATTGCTAAGACCCCGATCCCGCAAGCTGAAGACCCAGGCTCCCATCCTGCAAGCTGTTCTGTGGCCACGTTGAGCACCAAAGTTCAGCCTCCTCCTGCCTAAGGGCTGGGCTTGGCCTGTGCACTGGGAAGCATTCAAGCTTTGGCTGCCCACGGCCTGGCAATGGGGGCTCCTGCAGCTCAGGGCTGTAGTTGGCCACTTCCCCATGAGGCCTTTAAAAGCCATTGGAGGCAGATCGCACAGCATGCATGGGCATTGTCAAACGGGGGGGGGACCCCTTCAGAGCTTGTGGGGGGCCCCCAGATAACCAGCATTCCCCAGCTAAATATTGGGCAAGCTTTGCCCAGACGTAAGGTAGCACTTTACGCTGCTTTGAGGGGACTGTTTTGTTACACACTCCAGTTCGGGTTTCTCCTTGCCCTTTTCAGGTGGCCCCAGCAGTGTGACTGTCAGCATCTCCCCCGCCGCAACACTGCCCAATGGCACGGTGTATGTAGACAGACGCGACGCTGTGATGTTCAGCTGCGCCAGCAACTCCCATCCGGAGCCCACAATGGGGTGGACTTTCCAGCCGCCCAGTTCGGCCCCGGAAACGTTTACTGAAGTCAATGGCTCCTCCACCGTCTACACCCTGCAAAATCTATCCTTGCGCTTCCAAGGGAACTACTCATGCACAGCAAGGAACCCTCTCAGTGGCAGAAGTCAGACATCAACCAAGGAGCTCCTGGTCTACTGTGCGTAAGAGCGTTTGCAGTGGTATGGCTTGGTGAAAGGAATGGGGGGGGGGTGCTTTTCCAGTGCTTTCCCTGCCAATAGGTCTGGGTGTTAGCACAGGGGGTGATCAGAGTGGGAACAGTATCCCGGCTTTTGCTTCTTAAAACCTTTGGCTACAAAAAATTGGGTCCAAATGTAAACCTCAACCCTGAACCCTCCTAGGGGAGGAGGGGGTGGGGGGGGGTTAGAATCTCTGTATTCAAATCTGCCTCAACCATGCTTGTGAGTCTGATCCAGGATAGGCATATTGTCCGAATCAGGTGTGAATGGATGATCTTGGTGATCTGGGCCACAAGTCTCACCCTGAGCTGGAGCTGGGTCTAACATCATCGACCTGGTGCAGCTTTGCACACAACTGGAAATGGACATGCTGATCATTTCTGCGGCACCAAATTTCATCCCATGTCGTCAAACTGAATGCCTTTAGCAAGAGTCTTGTCATTTTCCACGCTCTCTGGGTGAAATGTGAGAGATTTCACTCGTGAAGATTGATTATGATACACCTCTACCCCGATATAACGCTGTCCTCGGGAGCCAAAAAATCTTACCGCGTTATAGGCAAAACCGCATTATATCGAACTTGCTTTGATCCACCGGCGTGCGCAGCGCAGCCCCCGCCCCCCCGGAGCGCTGCTTTACCGCGTTATATCCGAATTTGTGTTATATCGGGTCGCGTTATATCGGGGTAGAGGTGTATTTACGATTTGCCGTGTTGTAGCTGTGTTGGTCCCAGGATATCAGAGAGATGTGGTGGGGGAGGTAATATCTTCAATTGGACCAACTTCGGTTGGTGAGAGAGACACGCTTTGGAGTGACACAGAGCTCTTCTTCAGCTGTGGGAAAGGTAATTTCCAGAGCTGGAGAAGAGCTCTGTGTAGCTCAGAAGCTTGTCTCTTTCATCAACAGAAGTTGGATCAATAAACGATAGAACCTTGTTTCTATGCTATTTACTGACAAGTAATATTTGTACAGTGCTCTGAAGCTGTCGGGCCCTATTCTCACCTGGTGTAAACCGATGTAGCCCCTGTGAAGTCAGTGGAGCTATTCGAATATATGACGCCTGAGATCTGGCCCGCAAGGGACTGTGTATGCACCACAATGTATCAGGAAGAACGAAGGTGTGATTGCTAAGACATACTGCCGTATTAACATCAGATAACGCACAAGCTAAAACCAAAACTGTCCTGCACAGCATAAGGATGGTTCACTGCCTGGTGTTTAGGGGGACAGGCTTTCTTGCTCCCTGTAAGGGCTGGGTTGAGATTGCCCCACTGCCTTTTCTGCTGGGGACCTCGTCCCCGGTCTCCAGTGGTTGCTGTGTGCTGCTATGAAAAGAGCACACATGCCCCCCAAAGACTGGTGTGAAATTGCAGGGAGGGCAAGTGGGAGGAGAGAAGAACCGTAAGATTTTGAAAAGGAGCTAGGGGAAGAATAATACCTCCCAGGCTAAAGTGCTGACACCGTTACGGTTTCACGGCATGGTGTATCTCAGCAGAGATGAAGGTGTCTTTAACCTCGTGCTGTTTTGCTGTTAGATCCCCCGCCGTCGGTCCCAAGGTGTTGGGCTCAAACTGCCCAGGTGGGGTTGATGCTGCAGTTGTTTTGTAACTGGCCCGGGGGATACCCGCACCCCGTCCTCCAGTGGACAGAAGAGGGGCGTGACCTGGAGAATTCGAGCTGGGTCGTTAATGCAACAGGCACCGGGGACACCCACGTGGAAACGCTGAGCAGCTCTCGCCTCTTCCACGGGAAGGAGTTCAAGTGTGTCGGGAGCCACATCCTAAAGCAGGAGAGAGCGGAGCTGGCGACCTGCACTGTGCAGATAAGTGCGTCAGCCTGTCCCTCCCTGGTTAGCCATTAACGAACCCGGGCATGTGGAGAGCCAGGCTGCCAGCTTGGCTCCAGTGAGAGCCCCGGACACGGGTCTGAGGGCAGGGAGTCTGATTCTCCCCTGCCCTGCGCCTCCTGTCCTCACTTCCAGCTGTGCAAAGTGTGTGTGGGGGGGACACTAGCGACTCCAGATGGGAGCGTTTGACATGACAGTAAATGGCTATGCAGGGCCCAGGGCAGCGGGGATCAGAGCCTGTGGCCCAGAGCCTCTGCCTGGGCATAACTTGATGGACACAAGTAGCTCCATGGAGGTCCGTGAGATGACTCACGTGCATACAGCTACTCAGGCATGTACGGGTTTGCAGGAGCGGGGCTGAGAATTTAAAAAGTCCATAGTGATGTTGGGAACCTCGATTTTTTTGGTTGCCCAACTTGAGATCCCATAAAGGGACTGGATTTTCAGAGTGTGCGCGCGCTAGGATAGGGAAACCGAGGCACAGAGCGGTGTAGTGCCTTGGACAAAGTCACCCAGCAGGCCAGTGGCAGAGCCGGGAATAGAACCCAGAGCTCCTGAGGCCCAGTGCAGGGCTCTATCCATCAGGCCACCCTGCCTCACAAAGTAAGGGATCCGGCCCCGTTTCAGCAAAGCACGTGCTTAACTTTGAAGTTGGGCAAGTGCTTACGTGCTTGGAACCAGGGCCTAAGAGACTTGCCCAAGGTCAAAAAAGGCAGAGCTGGGAACTGAATGCCGCTCTCCCGAGACCCAGGCCCGTGCCTCCTCTAATTATCTGGGTGGGCAGTGGCTGCCTGTCAGTGTGGATCCAGGGTTCTTGTACATACATGAGGTCATTTGCAAGTTGCTCTAGGAACATAAGATCTTTTTCCTATAGGATTTTCAACCTCCTTCTCGACTCCCTTCCTCCCTCCCTGTTTAGAGGCCCCTTCGCTGGCGACGGAGCCACTGAAGACCTGCTTTGTGGGTGGCACCGTGTCCCTCACGTGCCAGGTGCTGGAGAGCAATCCCCCTGCGAGGATCAGCTGGCTCCGGAATGTCTCCCAGCCAGAGGTGGAGATCCAGCCTGGTGGGAGGTACCTGCTCACCCAAGAGGGCAGCGTCTCCAATCTCACCATTCAGAACTGCTCCCACGACGCTGACGAAGGCTACTACGTCTGCAAAGCTGAGAACCCCGTGGGGCTGAAGGAAGCCTACGTTTCCCTCACTGTGAAGAGTAAGTTAGCAATGCTGTAGCTGGGGGGGAGCTGAAGCAGGGTGCGAAGAGAGGGAGCATGACATGAACAGGAGCAATAAGTGTCTCTCTGATGTACCGCCCTGGATTCGTCTCCTCTAGGGCTCCCCGTGAGACGTAAAACCCCAGGGAGAGATGAGCTTATGCCTCATTCATTTGTGTGCGTTCATAGTTGTCTCCCACGTACCTCTGTCCATCGGAGCATTCCCAGCTGCATGGGAGGGGGGGGGGGACGGCAGCGGACGCTGGCTGGCAGAGCCGCGATCTTAGTCTGGTGAATGGGTCCAGTTGCCCGAGGTGGCAGGATCAGTGTGAAAAATGACACAATTCTTCCACCCTTGGTTATAAAACGGGCCTGATATATGAGAGAAGTTGTTTACGGGTCAGCTGAGTGACTAGTGCGGTCCCTTCGTGAGGCTGACAGCGCGTGTCACTGTGTAGCTGTATTGAACGCACGTGCTGAAATCTGCAGCCAGTCAGAGCCTAGCCGGGGCAGTTCCCGTGGCACACTGCAGTGGTTTTCATCTGCATGAGGTGTGTGTGCATGATGGCAAGCGGGCGCCCGATGCACCCATCCCGCCGAAGGAGCAGGCCAGTTACAGGGTAACCATTGGCATCAGGGCAGCACTGTGACCGGCCCCATCACCTGTGTCTAGCCAGTGACAATCCCATAGGCTGAGCTGCTGCGTCTCTCCTCTCCTCCGCACAGAGCCGGTGAATATAGTCGGGGTGGTGGGAGCAGTCGTGATCCTGCTGCTGCTGGGAGTTCTGGTCATCTCTGGAATCATTTTGTACTACAACCCCCTCCTGTGCCTGAAAGGTAAGAGGAGCTGGCACCCCCTCCCCCCCGGTACCTCCTCTGCCCTTCCCAGCCACAAGGCACACACATGGGAGCTCTGCTTCTCCAGACCTGACCTGGTGCAGTTCTTCAGTTTTACCTCCAGCCTGTAATCCTGGGGCCCTTCCCCGCATCACTAACCTGTGTCCACCACTGATGTGCACACCTTATCTCGGGCTCCTTCCCCTAGCCCCTATAGGAATGGTGTCCGCCTCGGGAGCAGACAGAGGTACCCAGAGAGCGGGGCACTTGCATAGCCGACCAAGAGTGGATGGCATGGCTGTCTCTCTGCGGGACCTTTTGGAATACTGGGGATTGTGTGTGTCCTGTGCTAAACCACCCTCCCCTTCCCCTGCAAAGTTGTATATGACGCTGTTGTCTCATCAGTCTCTGAGCCGACCACAGCTGCCTTCTGCTGCTTCAGTGGGACAGCACCATCTCCCCGAGGCTTTCCGGCACCTTCCTGGGCTGTGCGTCTGCGTGGCGATTGCCTGGGACAGTCCCAGTTCAGTATAATAGACAAAATTGCCAAAGGCAGCAAATGATCTTACAGTGAAACTGACTTTGCTTGTCTGAGGAATCACGTTTATGAAGGTCTCTTAAATCTTTTTTTCTCTTTCCCCCCCCTTCCCCCACAGGCAGCATATTCAGGTGAGTGTTTTCCTTCCCCCGATCTCTGTGCAAACCTAGGTATATCTGCTGTCCGGTAGACTTGCTGCAGTTGTAGCTAGGATATACGCTACCCAAGGTAGGAGCTGCATCTACTGAAATCATAGGCTAAGGTGAGTGCAGTTGTAACGATGCCACGTCCTGCACAGAACCAAGGACCAAAGCCACAGGCCCCAGTCACTTGAGCTAATTGAGACTCTGTTAGCTATTGCTAGTAGCCGGGCTTCTGTCCCCTGGGCACAGCCGCTAGAAGGGGTGAGATCACACGTGTTATGCTGACCCGAGGGAATATGCCGCCTCTAGGGAAGGAAACACCAATGTAAATTCCTCTCGTGCTGTTTAACAAAGTGCCGTTTGGTTAAACTAAGTTGTGGGGAAGAGGGAGGGATAAGGTACCGGAGACTCCTTGGCTGTTCTTGTTATGCAATGTCTTTGAGATTGCTGGAGAGGCCCTGGCTTTTGAGTCACATCCCCTGCCCCCTGAAGACAAGGTAATTCTGCCTTGATTCTTTAAAGTGTAGGGAGTAAATAAAAGCAGCAACATGCTGCCTTTCTGGTTTACAAATAGCTTCTCCAACCCCAAGTGACAGCAAAACAAGAACCTTCCTGTGGTCGTGGTGTTCTTCACTCCAGCTCTCTTGTCTAGTGCTTATTGTTCCTCCCCTCCCCTTCTGGGTTCTGTCCGTGGCTCCACTCTTGTGTGGCTTTGGGTGATTTCCTTCCCCACCGGCGTGCCTCGGTTTCCCCACCTGTGCAATGGGGAAAGTACTCGCCTCACAGGGTGATTATGGGGATTTATCCATGAATGTTTGTAAATTGCTCTGAGGACTTTGAATGAAAAATGCTGCCGAGCTGCAAAGCCTTATCAGCACTTTTGCTGCCAGTGGACTTTGAGGGCATGAGTACAGGACTTGACAAAGCAGCCATAACTAGCAGCACCCTGTTAGAGACAAAGGTACAATTCCGTAGCCCCCTGGGGGAATGGAGGAAGGCTGGGGGCTGGAAGAAAGAGGGAAGGGGCAGCCCTGCAGCATTCTCCGTCACTTTCATTTGCCCTCCTGATCACAGGAATCAAGACTCAAATGATGTCTTCGTGCTGGTGGATTCAGATGGAGAAGAGGAGGAGGAGGAGGAGAGGGAGGAAGAAGAGGCAACTGGCAATTCCAATGTGCATCGAGTGACGGCCCTGGTGAACGGGAACAGCGCCCAGGCTGGTTATGGCTACCATTTTACTGAGAGTAAGCACCTGGCTTTGGAGACGCATCGCTGCACAGTGAAATAGGCTGCCCCTATCAAGCTGCTTGGTAAAATTTCTGTGGGTGGGAGAGGCCACCATTTCCCCCGTGTCCTCGCTCAGTGGGCGGTGTCCCAGCAGCACCAGCTGGGGGACGGGAGGAGCAGTGAGGGACTCCACCTCTTCTCTCCACCGGCACCTACTGCATGCAGTCACACGGCTGCTGGAGTTAGGTGATGAGGATCATTTGTATTGTGAGTGTCTAGAGGCCTCGTTCACACACCTAGCGAGAGAGAGCGACAGAGGAAAGACGGGGGGAAAGGACTGTAGGGAGGCTATTCCACACTCCATGGCTTGCTTGCTCTTCCCTCACCCCTAGACAAATGCCCACTAATAACATGGCTACTACAGCTTAGCACCCGGGGGCGGGGAAAGCCCTGGGTGCTTGGCTTGGCCGGGCCATGGCTCGGGGAGTAACTGTGTGCTAGGGTCTCCTGCCTTGTGATTTCTTCTAGGTGACAGCAGTGAGCTGCACAGTGAGCTCTCAACAGAGGAAGTGGAGAGAGAAGAGAGGCCAACTACGCAGAGGCAAATTCTCCCTTTTCTTGCTGAAATGGATGGAACTGTGGGTGGAAGTTAAACTTCAAACGCATCATTGATACATGGCTGCACCTAGGCTGTTCCAATTCCTGCAGTGCGATCCGTCTGATCTGGTTCTTAGTTTCTTTCCTCCCTCGCCCCAGCCCTGTTTTTCATTCTTTCGTTTTGTTCATTCTTTCATCTCACACAGTTCTTTTCTTCTCTTTCTTTTTGGCTATTCCTTCCCTTCTCTCAAGTTTTCCTTTTGTCTCAGGTTTTCTTGTTAATAAGAGGAAGTTCAGAGGCAGACAGCGGTCAGGAGGAATGTGTCTCTGCTTCAGAAGATCTTGTCCCGTGGGTATCCTCTTCATCTCTATGCCTGCCGGGACCCGTGGGGAGTTAACAGGAGGGCAGTTCTGGATCACGAAAAAGGCAATCCCCGCAATATACTTGTCTGTACAAGATGCAGCAAAAACTGCATGGGTCTGTTTTTTTAATGAAAACGTTCTGGTGCTGGAAAGGAAGGTCAGGATGTACTGTGCGCTGCGTGGCTTTCGCAGGGCCAGCTGGCCTGTTCTGCACTGAGAAAGTGAGAAGACCTCCTTGAAGCTTTGCATGCGATTTCGATCCAGAGGCCCAACTCCGCTCTAAAAGCATCATCCAAGCTACGGGGTTCTCCTACTGCCAGCTCTGCCTAGTGGGGAGGAAGAAGGATGTTTTTGTGGTCAAGATGCAGGATCTGGGTTCTGCTTCTTCTGCCACAGACTTCCTGCGGGGCAAGTCTCACAGGTCTGTGTTTTCAAAAGTGGCCACTGATTTTGGTGCCTCCGTTTTGGGCTTTCCAACTTTAGATGACTGTCAGGAGAGGCAGAACCCTAACTTGCCTACGTGCCATGCGCCTTCCACTTCAGCAGTGCGACTGCCCGGAGGGGAGCAATATGCTCGGAATGGCCTATGCCAGGGGTGGCCAAACTTACCAATTCTCTGAGCTGCATACAATAATCTTCAGACGTCCGAGAGCCGGGCGCACCTGCCCACTGGGCAGAAGCCCATAGCCTCACCACCCTGCTGCAGGGCAGAAGCCCTGAGCTCCTCCATCCCCCCACAGTCTGGTAGGTGGAGAACAGGGGGACATGGGGGACTCTGAGAGTTGCACTTGAACTGTAAAAAAGCCACATGAGGTTTGCGAGCAGCAGCTTGGCCACCCCAATCTCAGAGTCACACAGGAACGTAACCCACAAGAACGCTCAAAGAGCGGTGTGAGCTGACCCGGCCCCGGATGGAAGGGTGCTATGGGGCGGATTGCTCGCTCATCAGGGGCTGGAGCCCTGCCTCAGCAAAACCTTACTCAATAAATGCAGCTACTATTTATTCCCTATCTGATAGCCAGTTGTGTGCTGCCCTTGCCGCAGCTTCAAAGAGCAGCTCTCTCTCTATTTTCCCGTAAAATAGAATGTTCCTAGCGGTATGTGGATGTGGTTTTTGTTTATGGAATAAAATTATTTTTCTGACAAATCTATCTGCTGTGTGTTTCTGCCTGGAGGGGGGAGGGGCAGCTGTCCCTTTTCTGAGACATAAACATATTCAATAACTCTATGGCTCTTGCTCTGCTGGGGCCTTAGCTAGAGGTGCCTATCGCAGTGCGTGACGTCTAAGCCAGAACCTGCACAGCCAGCCCTTAACAAAGCAGGAAATGGTAATGTTTGCCAAGCTCATTAGTGTTCCTATAAACCTGTCTGCACCAGTTTAGTTAAACACATGCAAAACTCCTCTGCGGCGGTCGGGTTAGAAAGAGCACATCTTGCTCCAGCTGAAATTAATTCCTTAATGGACATAAACCATGTCTACATGGCTCTGTCCAAGGGGCCACGCTGGAGGCTGCACTGGTTTGGCGAAATGGCTGCAAGCTGATGTACAGACAAGGCCGAACACCCTATGTGCAGGTAGCGCAGTGGCATGTTCCCTACCCCACTCAGTTGTTTGACACTAATGGCAGCCCCTGCCTCCAGCCCTGGGGTGCTAGGCACAGCTTCTGCTGAAGCCCCATAAGTAGGGGCACTAGATATTTTGCTGGCCAGAAGACATGGCTAGAGAGTGCTACCAGGTATTCCCCCTGCTCTGGGACACACCTGAGTGCTCTGCCAGCCTGGGCAGTGAGAGGAATCTTTCTCTCCATTGGGGTGGAGATTGCTGTGGCCATAACGCTTGGAAGCCCTACAGGGCTGCAGAGTGAAAGAACCCTTCCCCAGAGAATCTGCTGCCCTGCAGACCTGAACTCAGATGCTTTGATGTGTGCTGCCCATTAGGCTCATCTTACTTCCCCTCCTCCCCAGGTTCCTTCTTCCCTCACAGATACATCCTATGCAATGAGTCTGGCTTGGCTTCTGTTAGAGTCTGATTTTCCTGCCTGTGTGCTCTTGCCAACCAGTTAGTTCCAACCTCAGGCTCTTCCCCTGCACTGCCATCTCAAGCCCTGTAACATTAATACCAAGGACCTTAGGCTTCTACTTTGCAAAAACACCTGCTTGCTGGGGTGAAATGGATGCACCGGAAGCCCAGCAGATTGTTAGCAGGAGACCAAGACTTGAACGCCATTGTTGCTTTGAATGCAGTTCTGACTGGTAGTGGGTGGGACCTATTCATAACCCATGGCTCTTTTGCCTCCTACTCCTTTACCTAGTTTCCAGGGGTTTGGAGCTCACTTGGTTCCTACGTTACAATGCAATCTGCTGTTTACCTGTGGCTGCAGCCTGACTTCCCTTCAGCAGCTACACACACAAAGGTGCAAAGTGTAGTTTCTGGTGGGTGGGGAAGTGCATTGAATGGGTGCTTCTCTTTGCAGAGTTTTAAAATCACTCCTGGCACCCTAAGGCCTGGGCTACACAGTTCTGTACTGGTATAACTATGTTGGTGAGGGATGTGATTCCCCCCTATAATAATAAATAATAATATATGGAGATATACCAATCTCCTAGAGCTGGAAGGGACCCCGAAGGGTCATCAAGTCCAGCCCCCTGCCTTCACTAGCAGGACCAATTTTGCCCCAGATCCCTAAGTGGCCCCCTCAAGGATTGAACTCACAACCCTGGGTTTAGCAGGCCAATGCTCAAACCACTGAGCGATTCCTGCCCCCTCCCCCTGATATAGTTATACCAGTGCAACCCCCGTGTGGAAGCAAGGGTAAAGGTGCCTTATGCCAGAGGTTCTCAACCTTTTTCTTTCTGAGGCCCCAACATGCTATAAAAACTCCACGGCCCACCTGTGCCACAACAACTGGTTTTCTGCATATAAAAGCCAGGGCCGGCATTAGGGGGTAGCAAGCAGGGCAATTGGGCCCCTGCAAAGCTGCATTGCTCAGGCTTCAGCTGCAGCCCCGGGAGGCAGGGCTCAGGGACCCGGATTTCAGAGGCTTCGGCTTTCTGCCCTGGGCCTCGTTGTGTCTAATGCTGGCCCTGCTTGGCAGCCCCCCTGTAGGGTGACTAGATGTCCCGATTTTATAGAGACAGTCCCAATTTTGGGGTCTCTTTCTTATATAGGCTCCTATTACCCCCCGACCCTCTGTCCTGATTTTTCACATTTGCAGTCTGGTCACCCTACCCCCCTGAAACCTGCTCATGGCGCCCCGGACTCCTGGCTGGGAACCGCTGCCGTGTGCTGCTCCAGCATAGGCGACAGGCCCAGCATGGATGCGGCTTGTCCCAGCCAAACGGCCAGGCTCGCTTGTGTGTGTAGCGGTTCTGGCAGCGGAACCTGGGTCCCTGCTAGCTCTGGGTACCGGCGCTGTGTCCGCCAGGGCGCGTCCCGCAGCCCGGGGACCCTGACAGCGGCAAAGGGAAGCGGGGCCCTGTTCCGGCTCCGGGGTCACAGGTTCGCTCCCCGGGGCGGCTGCCGGTGTCTGCGCCGTGCGGGGCGACACAGCTCCGGGGGCGGGTGTCCCAGGGCGCGTAGCCCGGCCCCGGGTCCGAGCGCCGCGATCCGGGCCGGGCTCTGCCGCTAGGTGGGGCCGGCGCCCCGCCCGCCCCCGCTGCCATGTGACGGGAAGCAGCTGTGTGCGCCCGCCCCGCCCCGGGCTGCGCCCCCGAGCTCCCGGCTCCCTCCAGCGGGCTCCGAGCGGCCCCGGCCCCCGCCGCGCTCAATGGGCCCGGCCCCGCCGACAGCCCCGGGCTCCCCTCTCGGCTCTCCCCGTCCTGCCACACATGGAGGCGCCGCCCGGAGGCACCGCGGCGCAGGAGGCGGAAGGTGAGGGGGGCCCGGGCAGGGGTGGGGCTGGGGCCGGGAGAGGGGGCGCGGGAGGCGGCGGCGCTGGGCTAGGGGGGCTAGTGCCGCACCCCCTGGCTGGAAGTGGTTTCCATCGGATCCAGGGTTTGCGGTTTGGTTCAGTGGTTCTCAGTCCCCCCCCCTCCCCCCCCTACACATTGTTCCAGCGGCACTGTGGGGAGGCTGGAGGGGGGCAGATGGGGCAGAGCGAGGGGGCCCAGATGGGGGTGTGTGGATGGGGGGTGCTGTATGGGGGAGGGGGAGGTTGGGGGGGTGCTGTATGGGAGAGAGAGAGGGGGCACAGATGGGGGAGTATGGATGGGGGGTGCTGTGTGGGGCAGGGGGAGTGTTTGGAAGGGGGCAGAGCGAGGGGGCACAGATGGGGTGTGTGGATGGGGGGGTGCTGTGTCGGGCAAGGGGAGTGTTTGGAAGGGGGCAGATGGGGTGTGTGGATGGGGGGTGCTGTGTGGGGCAGGGGGAGTGAGGCACTGGCAAGGGGCGTGTTTGGAGGAGAAAAGGGAGGGGGCACCCAGGGTGTTGGGGGCAGGGAGAGTGCTTGTAGGTGGGGGGGGCAGTAATGTGGAGAACAGGAGGGAGCTGGGGGGCGGGAGGCAGGTGACGTAGGGGTCCTGCGGGAAGTGGAGTCTAGCAGCTCTGGCCTGGCCTCACAAACAGCCTGCCTGCTATGCCCAGGAGCCCCGATTGATTTGGGGGTAGCTAAAGTATCCTCCTTCCTGCCACGCGCGATCCTACCCCAGTTCCCAGCAGTGCAGCAGAGTCCTCGCCCCCAAAGGCCTCCTTGGCAGCTCTCCCTGTGTCCGGGTGGAGCTCTGCTTCCCCTGTGTCCTGGGGCAGCAGCACTGTGCCTCCTCCCTACAGTGCTGAGAAGCTGCGTGAACCCGTCTGGGGGACAGCGGGGGGGTGGGGGTCACCTCAGTGTGGCTCTTGCGGGGGGGGCTTCACCTGCCCTTGTTTCGTGCATATAGAGGCGGATTTTCGAGGGACGGTCTCACATCAATTTCAGAAGATCTGTCTAAGGTACATTACCCAGCTGAGTCCCTCTGCCAAGCTTAGCAGCTCTACAGCCACTTGGTCCTGGGGTTTCTTGCCCCTGTTGCTGTGTAAAAGACCCAAACAAACCAGCTAACTGGGCTTGGGGGAGAGAGAACAGTGAAAGGGACTGAAGGTGGAGAGCTGCTTAAGGCACCGTGGAGAAGTATCTTTCTCTGCCAGGTGCAGCGGCCTTGGGGGTTACCTGGAACAACAGCAGCTAAAGCCTTTCCAGACGGAAGGGTTTTTTGTTTTGTTTTTTGGATGAGATTACTCTCAGGTCACTTAACTGTGTAGCTAGCTGGGTGCACAGGGCTTGACGTATGCTGGCTCCTCAGCAAGGCTCCATCTGCCTTAAGAGGGAGGGCCGGGGAGGAGCAGGTATTTCAGGAAACTATGGCTGGGAACACCTTGTATCTACACACAGCCGGTGTGCCAGGCCTTTTATGAGGGTTGGATTTAACGACTGGCTGCACACTTAGGAGTAGGTCTTCAGCCTGTGTAGTCTACAGTGGTTTTTTTCTGCCTAGAGAAGCAACAAGTGTTGCAATTCCACTGCTTCATGTGGTGGTCTTATTTCCATCCCACAGGCAGGGAAATTACCCCAAAGCCCCTGCTCCTTGCACCAGTGCTGTGTGCTCTGGGGCAGGAGTCCCAGAATGCACTGGTACGGGGTGATTTTCAGGAATGCTGATTACCCATCTATCTCCCATTGACGCCACACTGCAGAAAACCAGGCCTACTGTGTGTAAAAATGGTTCTGTTCAAAGCGGTGTTGCCATGAGGATGTGCATGATGGTTGCAGAGATAATCACTGCAATAAACCATTCAGTACACAAGTGGCTGTGCCTGCAACAAGCTCCTGCTTTTGAGCAGACATGTCTTCACTAGGAAACCAAACCCACGCTGACAATGGTTGTCAGTCATGGAAGGTATTGAAAATGGTTTAAAGGCTAACGTAGACCAGAAAAAAAAACATTTCACAAAGGAGCTGAGGCTGGACGAAAAGTATTTTCAGTAATAGGTGAATTTCCTAGCGTAGATCGCCCTCAGGAGACCCTTCCATTCATTCTGCTGACGTGGGAAAGCCTCTCTCAGGGGTAGCTGTTGCTGGGGTTGCAATGGGGAGGGGGAGAAAAGGGAATAGATAATCTTTATGCTTATTAATAGGTAGCCCTGTTCTTACATCATATGTTACAGGAGGCATTTATCTTCACTTTTTGAGGGGTGAAATGTAACTTCATGTTCAGTGTCAGACACTGGTATTTTATCAATATACAGTTTGTATTTAAAACCTACCAATCTCCTGCTACAAATCAGTGACTATACTGTATCCATTTGTTAGTATTAGATTTTTTGTGTGTGTGTGACCGGCATGTTATGGAAAAGCCATATTAAAGTGCACAACTTTTCTGTCGCTGTTGCAATTGTTTATTAAGCTGTACATTTTTTCTGAATGTATCTTTTGCACCCATTCTCTGAAATCTAATACTGGGGAAAATTGCAAATGATCATGATAGCTTGTGGGTCTCAACCAAGATGTTTCCTGTTCTACATACTGATTATATCCCTGGGTTCCTTTGGTAAGAGTAGGGGCTTGCACTGCTGTTTCGGCCTGGAGTTTCCTCTCCCCGGTTGTGCAATGTGGCGTGCATCTGTTGCCACCCTAGAGGTGGCTGCATTTCAGTGGTGGTCTGGGTCTGAAGTTTCTAAAAGGCTCTGGGATCCATTGGGATGAGAGGTGCTATTTACGTGCAAACTATTATCACGCTGACAGTCAAAACCTAATTGGAAAGTAACGTACTACATTAGTTTTGGTGCAGTGTCAGTGTGATTATTGTAGAGTGCACTCCTGTAGCATCTTCCATCCAAGGTTCTCAAACTGCATTGTAAGGTTCGATGAATTGTCACTTCTCCCAGATTCCCAAAGTAAGTGGTGATATCCCCATTTTGCAGTTCGGGGAAACTGAGGCACAGAGGTGACGTGATTTGCTCAAGGTCATAGTGAGTCTGTGACAGAGTGGGAATAGAAACTTGGTGGTGTCTGAGGCACTTACATCCAGTCTCACTGTGTGCAGTAGTGCTGGGCCAGTAGCTGTTCCTGTTTGGGATAAAGATGAGAATGGAGCTGCCGTTAATATCCTACAATACCCTTGTTCTGTTCCTTACCAGATTAGAGTGGTGGTAATGAAGCATTCCAGTTCCCACAGCATCTCTCTTCTATAGAGTGGTTACTGTGAGCGTCCCGTTGAACGATCTGATTGCCCAAATGTTCCCGGGTGTGTTAGGATGTAATGTGCACCTGCTGCCTCTTTCATCATACAGTGTCATAGCCTGGGTAGCTCTGGTGAGACCAAATTAAAGTTTCTCTTCTTCCCCTTGCCCCTCCGTGCTCCCGGGGATGCCCCACAGGGACCAAGCTCTGCTCATGGAGGACTGGAGAGGGCTCCCTTTAGATTTTTTTTCAACTCTCTTCCTGAAATCAACAATCCAAGATTCACCGAGCAACTCTCCCTCATTGCAAAGTAGCAAAAAAGGGCACAGTCCCCCATCCCCCCCTCTTCTTTTCCCTTTGCAGGTCACCTTCCAAATCTCTTGCAGTGTAAAACTGGACACCAGTATTGCTGTAGGTTAGTGCCCTAGCGTAGTTTCTGGAGAGCTGGGTTCAAATCCTGAACTGGGTTACAAGTGAAAACGAATTTGGTGGCTACCCTGTGACTGGCAGCCTGTGCTCAGAGGCCCGGAAGTGAACCAGCAGTGAGTACAGCAGGCGGCATGCCTCCGTTCCCATGCTCAGCCTTGGCTTTAGCCTACTCTGCTAATCCTCTAGGCCTGTATCATTGCACTACTGCAGTCTCCTTTCATCCTGGGTTTTGATGCCATTTAGCATAAGGTAGTTTCCAGAGTTCTGCTGGGACTAATGCCCCATTGATATTCATGTACTTTGAAATGTTATTCACCTGAGCAAAGGTTAGTATACAGGAAAGTTGGAGTCACGGTTACTGGCTGTTTAGTTTGCTAAGACTTGGGGCTGTAATGTGACCACTGTGGAGTATAAGATGCTGTCCCAAGCAGATCCAGTGTTTATACTTCTATTTGGAAGGCTAGGTCGTGCAGTGGTTTAATAAGACCATAAGAATGGCCATACTGGGTTAGACCAAAGGTCCATCTAGCCCAGTATCCTGTCCTCTGACAGTGGCCAATGCCAGGTGCCCCAGAGGGAATGAACAGGTAATCGTCAAGTGATCCATCCCTGGTCACCCATTCCCAGCTTCTGGCAAATACACTCTTGTGTCTCCTCCCAGAGTTCTGGTTTCAAATGTAGTTTAGCTCACGGGGGCGGGGGAGAGAATGAGTCGTGTGGCGTCAGCCTAACCCCTGGAGGGTGTCTGTCCATGTTACAAAACCGTCGCTCAGTTTGGCTCAGCGGCTGGCCAGGAAGTTTTTCCGCGTCAAGGCTGCTTTGGAGTAAGGGCCTCGTTCTGTTTCAGGCTTGAAGTACAGTAGAACCGCAGAGATACGAACCCCTCGGGAATGGAGGTTGTTCGTAACTCTGAAATGTTCCGATCTCTGAACAAAACGTTACGGTGGTTCTTTCAAAAGTTTACAACTGAACATTGACTTAATACAGCTTTGAAACTTTACTATGCAGAAGAAAAATGCTGCCTTTAACCATCCATTTAAATGAAACGACCCCAGAGACAGTTTCCTTTTCTTGTCAAACTTTTTTTTAAATGTTCCCTTTATTTTTTTTATTAGTTTACATTTAACACTGTACTGTACTGTATTTGCTTTTTTTTGGTCTCTCTGCTGCTGCCTGATTGTGAACTTCTGGTTCCAAAGGAGGTGTGTGGTTGAGTGGTCAGTTCGTAACTCTGGTGTTTGTAACTCTGAAGTTCTGCTGTGTGTTGCAGGACGCTAGGCAGTAGGTTGGTCTAGTTCAGTGGTACTAAATTTGCGCATGAACATAAGGGGAATCTGTTGTTTAAAAAGCAGCGGTGCAGCAGGTGGCCGGTTTAATAGGATGCAATGTGATCTAACCAGTTGAATTGCCTCCCGGTGCCCTTATGAAAAGCTCCTGCTACATACTTCCGGTATGGTAAAAGTACATTGTTCATTGGTAAGGATGACCTCTTCTGTATGCTGAAACGGCTGAGAGATTGTGTTGTGGGGAGAGGAGATATAGGCTCATGTGTCCAATCTGAAGAGCCCACCTTAGACCGTGAGACCCCCCCCCCCTGCCCAAGGGAGCTCACTGGGTTGATTCTGGCCATGGGTAACACGCCCACTCTGGACTAGTCGCGACAGTCGGATATGTGGTGTTTAACATCTGAAGTGGTAAATCTTGTGAGCGCTAAAGCAGAACAGTAACCAGACCGTGCTGTACCAGACCGTGCTGTCTTATAGCAGAGCCCGCAGTAGAGTGGTTGCTAGCAGGAGGCTGAGCCAGTTAGTATTTAAATAATAACAGAGCTCATCATCTGGAGCCCTCAAAGCGTTCCACACCTCATCAGCTTCACAAATCTGGCCTGGGGTGACTTGCCGAAGGCCACACAGTAGCGTTGGGAATAGAACTCGGGTCTCCTGCCTTGCAGGCCGATGCCCTATACATCAGCCTATGCATGATACTCTGCTGTGGGAGCTTTTACGGGGGCTGCTTTTTCTCAAAATACGTTGACATCTTCAGCTGGTCCTTAATGTCTCAAAAATGTGGTCTGTGGGCCCCAATGCTGCCCCGCTGAATTCAGTGGGAGCAGGACAGGGCCCGAAGTGACTTGCCCTAAGCTTGCAGAGGGAATGTCAGAGCTGGGGTCAGAATGTAGGAGGCCCAGTCCCCGTATCCCAGCCACTAGACCATGCTGCTGTTTGCACGGCCTCGTGTTTGCGGTCTATCCTTGGCTTGGCAACGCTGCCGTCCCCACACGTGTGCGTGGTCTTGGGTGGATGGTTGGCCCTGTCGCATGCTCTGTGAGTAACCGTGCCATCTTGTTCCCCAGACGAGCCTCTCCTGCTGGCGGAGCTGAAGCCAGGGCGACCCCAGCAGTACGACTGGAAGGCGAGCTGCGAGACGTGGAGCGTTGCATTTTCCCCAGACGGCACCTGGTTCGCCTGGTCTCAGGGTCACTGTATCGTCAAGCTGATCCCCTGGCCCTTGGAGGAAGCTGAGCTGTAAGTACCCTGCAGCGGCTCAGAGAGGGAGGGCGTCTCTCCTGTTAGAGTCAGGGCCGGCTCCAGGTTTTCTGCCGCCCCAAACGGCGGAAAAAACCCAACAAACGATCAGCGGCGCTTCGGCAGCAGCTCAGGCACGCCGCTCCATTCTTCGGCGGCAGTTCGGTGGTGGGTCCCTCACTCCCTCTTCCTCTTCGGTGGCAGCTCAGAGGAAGAGAGGGACTGAGGGACCCGCCGCTGAAGACCCAGACGGGCCGCCCCAATAGCGGACGGAGTGCCACCCCTTTGTATTGGCCGCCCCAAGCACCTGCTTCCTTAGCTGGTGCCTGGAGCCGGCCCTGGCTAGAGTCCATTGGCTGCTCTTCTGTTCCTTTGTGCGCTAAGTCACTCAGCGTCCCCCAGGGCTCAGCAAGCAGGGGTCAAGGAAGGCGAGGGACTGGAGATAAAACCTGGCCTCCCGTAGCTCCCGCAGCATCAGGGTCCATCCCCCTCTGGGTGAATTGATCAGTGGGGTTAGCAGTCTCTGCTCTGTGTCCTCCCATAAACCAGCCATCAAGGGAGTCTAGGTGCCCCCTAATAGTGCTGTAACAGCTGAGTCTGGGTGCCGTTAGGGCCCCGCACAGAACTCTGCTGAGCCATGTTACAGTTCTCTTAAAGGTCCCCGCACCATAAACTCCCAGGAGAACACCCAGCTGGGGCAGAGACGGATTCCTGCTCAGCCTGCTGCGTCAGAACCAGCTCCGCTACACAGAGCATGGAGCATTTGCAGGACTAGCCACCGAGGCTGAGATTACAGATAAAGCTATGGATAAGCTTGGGAGCGCTAATGGGAAAGTCAAAAGCCAAGGGATTCCCCATCACCACCACACCAGTTTAACCTTCCTGCATGCCTCCCTCTTGCTATCAGCCCACCCTGGGAGCTTGCTGTCTTAACTGGAATTATTCTGTGCATTCTTCTGGTAACGTCACCAAATCTTCTGCAAAGGAAATGCTCCTCTGAGCCTGCAGCTATGAAATCTCATCCCTTTTAGGGGTTAACTTGCTTGGTTTTGGCTTTTTTTAATTGGAGAATGAAACCTTTGCAAGAGATCACCTCAGCTAGGCAGCCATCCTGTCTTCAGAGACCATATGGCTCAGTTTATCTCCCTCCCCTGTGCTGGAAAACTACCTGCATTAAGCAATCAGTTTTTGTCAGTCCCTTGAATGGTCAGATTTCACTGTAAAGGGACTGTCCATAAATTATGTAACACATCAGGGAGTGGGTGAGTCCTTCATTTTTCACGTTTGTTTCAGTGTTACAAAGGGTTACATGGGGGTGGTGGGTCTTGCAAATCACCAAAAAGATGTTATGTAATTTGTGGACAGCCCCAGACACTTTGGCTAATCACACTTCACTGGAAAATCCCCACTCCATTATCAAAGTGGTAGCGTGAGTCACTTAACCCAGGAGATGGTGCTTCAAGCTGTTGGGTTGAAAAGCAGCTTTCCATGCACTGAGATCTACGAATAAATAGACTGGACAGCTGATTGAGTAAGGCGGTAAAATCCCAGGGGCATGTCCCTTGGTGAGCGGTCCTTGTCCTTGTCTCGGGGCTGTTGCAGCCTCCTGGGAGAGAAGAGAGTTCACTTCTGCGTTGCTGGCTCTGTTGACTCCTAGGAAAACAGGGACATGGGAACTTCACTTGGTTTAGGAAGTTGGGGTGTGGGGGAGTGAACCAAATGTCAAGGAAGGAATCCTCCTTCTCAAGCTTTGAAGGGTCTTAGGGTGAAGTAGCAACATATAGTAGGTGCTGGGAGATCTGGTTTCAAGTTGGCCCCCTTCCCTACGCTGGTGGCCTGGCAAGGGCACCTCGCTACCCATGGTACTTGTCTGGCCCCCATTCCCATAGTACCTGAGCACCGCACCTCACCTGTGCGGCAGGGCAGTGCTATTGTCCCCCTGCTGCAGATGGGGAACTGAGGTACAGAGGCTGAGTGACTCACCCAAGGTCACATGGAGTCTGTGGCGGAGCAGGAAACTGAATGCAGGTCTCCTGAGTCCCAGGCCAGTGAATCACTGGCCCATCCCTTCTTTTCCCCGTATGGCTTTTCGTTCAGCTGTCCTGTGCACCTGCTAAGTGAAGGGGCCAAGTTCATGAGCCCAAGCTGAGCTACGTGCCCCTGTTACGGCAGGAAGGTAGCCCCATGGCTGGTCTGTTTGGGGAGAGCGAGTAGATCTGGGGGGGACACGAATTTTAGAAGAGTAAGCAGCAGCGACATGCTTCGAACTGGAAAAGCAGCGATGCTGGAGTGGTCCGAGGTGTCAAAGCTTGTCTGTAATGAGCTCTGCTGAGGCCTTCTAGAGGATCAGGCACACAGACAAAGCCTGCTTTGACCAGGCAGGGCAAACGGCATTGGTTTAAACTGTGTCTTCGCCTGCCTATGCTCGGGAGCTTGCTCCGGAGTCTGGCCAGCGCTAGCCGAAATCCCCGGTGCAGACACAGCCCCCGAGCCACGCCTACCTAGCAGTGTGCAGTAGGTTGTAGTTCCCCTACTGTGAATTAGGGTGGGTGGGGGAGGACCAGGCAGCACCTGCAGCTGCTGAATGACCCGACGATCCTCTGCTCTCTGCAGAAGCTGCAAAGCCTCTGAACGCAAGAACCGTGGCATCAAAGCCGAGGTGAGAGGCGGAGGGGGCGCGAAGGAGAAGACGTTGGAATGTGGCCAGATTGTGTGGGGGCTGGCCTTCAGCTCCTGGCCTCTGTGTGGTGCTAAGGAGCGGAACGGCCTGCCGGCGCCGGGTCGGTCCTGTCTGATCCTTGCCACGGGACTCAATGACGGGCAGATTAAAGTCTGGGAGGTGCAAACAGGTGAGTGGGGGGGGGAGGGAGGGGGTTGGGGTGGATTAAATCTGCTGGATTAATCCAGCTCCTGAGGAGAGGGATGGAGCATCACTTTGTCCTGCAGTAGCCCTGCCCTCGCTGTATCCCGGAGGGGGCTAGACAGTCTCTGCCTTCCTCCTCCTTCTACTCCACCCATGGAGCTTTTCTGGGCCCCTGAGCATGTTCCTAGTATTCCCCAGCTCCGATTCTCACATTGCAGCTCCTCTCCGATCTGGCCTGGCCCAGCGTGCCCGTTGAACCTGTCAATGCTGCTTCTAAATCACCTGGCAGCAGCCATTCGAACCCCCCCCTCCCAGGCTCTGCTTGCGTGAGGAGGCAGGAGAGCTAGCTGTGGTTCTGGTGGGTGGGTCACTGAGCCTGCCTTCTCTCTGTTTCCACTGGTGGCTAAAGAAACTCTGCCCCGTGTTTTAGACCACATCCCTTGCTAGTTTTAGCAACACCTTCAAAGCTGGAAAGTGCAGCTAGCAGCGGGGAGGGGTGTCCCCGATGAGCACGTCTGTCCAACGCGGGCTGCGTTCCTGTGGGTCAGGCGAGGCGCGCTTGTGTCTGTGCCCACGGTGAGACCGTACTGAGCTGTGTGCTCGTGTCCGCAGGGCGTTTGCTTTTCAGTCTCTCCGGGCACCTGGATGTCGTGAGGGACCTGAGCTTCGCTCCCAATGGAAGCCTGATTCTAGTCTCTGCATCCCGGGACAAGACCCTCCGCATCTGGGACCTGAGCAGAGATGGTACGAGTGAGTGTGCGTGTCCCCGGGGGGGTGTTCAGGTGGTGGGCCTCAGACTCTCAGGTCGGTATGAGTAAGGCTACAATTTAGTCACGCAGGTCACGGTAGTCACAGATTCCGTGACTTTACGGGACCTCTGACTTCTTCGGCTTCAGCTGTCAGTGGCTTGTGGCGGGGGCTGCAGAGGGGGCCGTGCGCCCCCCTTGCAGCTTCCCGGGGCCGTGCGCCTGTGGCTGGGGTTGGAGCCTGGACTGTGTGCCCCAGCCCCACAGCTGGTGCTGTGCACCCCCCCCCCCCCCCGGGGCTGCAGCCCCTGGAGCTGGAGCTGTACCCCCTCCATGGCGGGGTGGCTCGGCCTGTCATTTCCCCCCCCCCCCTCCATGGGACTCCAGCTGTCATTCCTCTCCGCCACCTAGCTCTGCCCCCCGGTTATTTTTTGTAAAGTCACAAACAGGTCACAGGCTCCTGTGAATTTTTGTTTATTGCTCGTGACCTGTCCGTGGCTTTTACTAAAAGTAACCATAGCAAAATCTTAGCTTTAGTTATGAGCACTTGTGCTATGCTGTGGGAGCTGGTGTCATCCAGACAGGGGCTCTGCTCTGCTTGGATGCAAACAGGACTTTGCGGTCAGAGGTCCGAGCCCCCATTATTAATGTGCTGAGCTGTTTGGTCCCAGCTCATTGAAAGCACTTTGAACCTAACCCCATGGCGGCTCAAGGAAGCCAGGATCGAACGCGCTGAGTTACTGTGGCACAAGTGAGCAGCAAGTGGAGCGAACTTTTGTTTCCCCCCCGGTGTGTGTGAGGGACGCTGGAGGCTGACTGAGGGCATGTCTGCACTGCAATCCGGGGCATGGGGCTAGCTTGAGCAGACCTGCCTGAGCTAGCTAGCTTTGCTCTAGGTAGTGTGGGTACCAGAGCAGCAGAGCTTCAGCACGGGCTGTGCCAGCCCCCCTGGAACCCTGGCTAATTCCTTGCCCAGCTAGCCTGTGCCGAGCTCCATGCAGCCGTGGCTCCGGTACCCAAGCTAGCTAAATTACAGCTAGCTTGGGTATGTCTACACAAGCCACAATCCCCCCCCGATTGCAGTGTAGACATGCCCTGAGAATAAACCCGATGCAGCAGAGAGAGCGTCCGCATGGGGAAATCTATCAGATCTAATCTGGTCTGACACACCCTGCTTCCAGGGCTGGCTTCAGAGAGAGCAGGTGGAGGTAGGAATGAGCCTTCCAGCTCTCCCTGTCTCTGGCCTGGACGCTTCTCTCACAAACTGTTGCTGCCATCCCCAGGTAAGCAGATCCAGGTGCTGTCTGGCCACACGCAGTGGGTGTACTGCTGCTCCATCTCCCCTGATTGCAGCATGCTGTGCTCTGCGGCTGGAGAGAAATCGGTGAGTCTTGCCTATTATTGCGGGGGAGAGGGAGTGGTCTCATTTCTCGCCCGTTCAGCTGTCAGAGAGCCCACCGTATCCTCCGTGGTGCGGACGAGCTGGCTTAGTGGTGTGTGCTGGCGCTCGGGGCTCTGGGATCCAGGGGCTCTTCTGAATGGACCTGTCTTGTGTTTACTGCCCCTGACCGTTACCTGTCTTGCTCTTCTGCCATCCCAACCCTTCTCCCTGATCCAGTGGCGCTGTTCCATAGACTGGTCAGCAGGGGTCACCCTTGTGCACTGTACCCATGTCCCGTCCCATCCCCCACAGTTCCTGCCCTTTGTCTTTCCCAGGTACGATATCCTGCCCTCCCCCACGCCATGGTGATAGAGTCCAAAGCCTCGTCCTCTTCGCTGTGTCTCAAGCCCAGGGCTGCTGCTTGCTCAGCCCGTGGGGGGAAGGGAGGGGATGGGAACATCTGGAGACAGCGCTGTCTCTCCCACCCGCGTGCCGGCCTGGGCGCTAAGGCAGGATTCTCCCGGAAGCTGGGTCTGCGGATGCTGCTCTTCCACCCCCGTGAGCTGGGCCGGAGCAGGCCCAGGTGAAGCAGCTTGCAGAGTGGGGCTGGGTACGCTGTCCCCCGTCACTAGACTCCACTCCCGCTGCTCGCAGGACTTGCCAGGTGGCGCAGACACGCCACTATTCCTCCTGCTCCCGGTTTCGAGCCCTGTGGTCTGCTCCTGGGGCATGTTGTTGCAGGGGTGCCTGAGACCCCCGGTGAAGGATCCGGGCCCTGTTGTGCTTGGCCCTGCATGGACCAGTGGCAGAGTCTCTCTGCCCTGGGGAGATCCGCGTGTGGGTGTCAGGATGTAGCGAGCAGGGGAGATAGGAAGACGAGGTCCATCCGTACATGTCCCAAGCCCTTTTTGTTACCATTACCGGGGGGCGGGGAGGATTCTGTCAAGGCTCTGGGTCCTGGCCACCCTTCCACTGATGACAATGGCCTGCTCTGGCTGCTGTTACAGCCACCCAAAGGAGACCCCCCTGGCTAACCCAGCGAGCTTGGGGGCTAGACCCCCGTTCCTTCCCCCTCGTGCGGTCACTGCCATGCGCGGCCGTTCAGTTGGAGTCTTTATGCTGCAGAGAGTCTGTCGTGCTGAGCCGAGAGCTGGCGTGCGTCAGACTGGCTGGTGCCCGCATGAGCGGTGCCTGTTCCCTCCCCCCCCCCCCCCCCCCCGGTGTCTCAGGAGCGAACGCTTGGCTGGTGACGTCCCATGAGGGACGATAAGGGAGATCCTTCTCCTCAGCATTCCCAGGCGAGGGGCTGCTCCCCTCCCACGAGCAGAGAGTGTAACCCTCCCCCTGTGCACTCCCCCCCAGGCCTTCCTGTGGAGCATGCGCTCCTACACCCTCATCAGGAAGCTGGAAGGGCACCAGAGCAGCGTGGTGTCGTGCGACTTCTCACCAGACTCTGCTCTGCTGGTCACGGCCTCCTACGACACCTGCGTGATCATGTGGGACCCCTACACAGGGGAGCAGCTGAGAACGCTTCGGTAAGGAGGGCGGCTCTGGGAACTTCCTGGGCAGCAAGTGAGCAGAAGGGCATTGGGGGGAGGGAGCGCCGGCGGAGAGCGCACCTGAGGGTGCTCCGGTATTTGAAGCTACTTAGCCTAGGGGCTGCTGCACACTGCTAGCCGCATTCCCCCTGCTGTGCACATCGTTCTGCGCCGCTCTTCCCCAGGAGGGAGACGGTGGCAAATGAATGGCCCTTCCCCATACACGAGGGTAGGTGGCTGCCTGTTCCTGCTTTAGGTGTTGCTCTCACGGCGTGCGAGGGAAGAGATGGCCCCAGCACTTTCCCCGCGGTGCATTGGAGTCTGTGATGAGTGCCTGGCCCCAGCCTCCCCACAGCTCAGCACTGGGGCACTTTCCTTCCCAGTTTTAAAAGAGCAGCCCAGGGACTGGGCAGCTCTCGCCGTGGAAAGACGCACAGGCTGCGACACGCTCGCGGCAAGGGAAATGCACGTTGAACAGTGACACCTGTGAGCTGCGCTCCAATACCAGCCACGATGACTCTCGGAAGGCAGGAGCTCTGATTTACCATGTGTCCCCCCAACACCCCCCCCAGACAGCCGTACGGGCCAGGGCTCCATTACAGCTCAAACGGACGTGGTGAGTGAGCTCTTCCTTTTCCCTCCTGCTTAGCCACGTTCCGCTGCCCCCGGCGTTGGACTATGGCAGTGACATCCATGCCAGCTCCCTGAGGTCCGTGTGCTTCTCTCCGGAAGGCTTGTATCTTGCTACAGTGGCAGATGACAGGTGAGGGACTTGGTATCTTATGGCTGTCTACTGCAGGGTCCCTGCCAGAGCAGCTAAGATGAGCTACAAAGCTCTTCTCGGCTTCTGGTCCTCAGCTTTCCAGCAGGGACCTCTGCCTTTTGAAGCTGGCTGCTTCTGCTGGTGCCGGGGCTTTCAGAGCAGCATGACTTGACTCTGGTTTTGCTTTGATATGTCTTTGGTGCGTCCTGACACCACAGCTGCTGGGGGCAGCACTGGGGGCTGTAGACACTGCCCATCACAGGTAGCTTTATGTAACTCCTCTTTGGACATGGCTGCCTGGTTGCCATGGTGACAAGACCTAAAAGTAAGATCAGCAGGTAAACAGCTGGCTCAGGTGTGTATACCGGTGCTATGCTCAAAAGGGGGGTTGGATAGATGTTGCCACCATCAGCTTCCGAAGACCAGTGTCTTGTTGGGCTACACACCATGAAGCACCAATAGCATCCTGACTAGCAACCAATTAAGTTCTGCTGCCACCACTCCCCTGGTGCTGTCAGCTGCCTTGGAAATCTGTGAGGGAACCTGGAGAGAATTCCTTGCAGATTGAGAGCCTATTGTGGGCTAAGATCAGGACTGTAACTTGGTGCTGCTGCTTTTTGTCCAGTGCCATTGATGGCACTGTACAGGCAAACGTCCCAGCTCCTTGTCCCAAGGGGCTTTGCAAGGCTCTGTGAGCTTTTATGGAACCATTATTTTTGCATATTCGGGTTGGTGACACTGGGAACGTGCCTGTGGAGATGGGGCTAACCCTGGTGTTGAATCATTGGCCTGATTACCATCTGAGCGAGGTCAAGCTGGCAAGGGTGGTGTGTGATAGTCCTTTTGTCCCAGCTGGTGCTGGTATCTCTAGCACTTTTTTTTCCTGGGAGACGGGTTAGGTACATGGAAGTTCTCAGAAGCAGAAACCTCTTCCATCCACCCAGTTTGCTTATGGGCCACTGTCACAGTCAGGATACTGGGCAAGATGGACCATGGTCTGACCCAGCATGGCAGCCCTTATGACCTTGAGCCAAGTCACTTTATCTCTGCCTCGGTTTAAGCCCCTCTAAAATGGGCATAATGCCTTGCTGTGGAGTCGTGAAGCTTAAGTAACCTTGTAAATTGCTTGGAGGCCTATGGATGAAATTTGCTTTAGAAATGTGTGTGGTTATTCTAACTTCGACGGCTGAGAATTTATTTTAGCTGTTGCAGTTGGAGTAGCTAGTGCTACTTGGGTTTGTGAACTCCAGGGCCATCATTGTGTTTCTCTTTCTCTCCTTTAGACTCCTGCGGATCTGGGATTTGGAACTAAGAACTCCAGTGGCATTTGCACCTATGACCAATGGCCTGTGCTGCGTCTACTTCCCACACGGCGGGTTTATTGCCACAGGGTGCGTACGTTCTGTGCAGGCCCGTGGGCCGTGCTCTGCCGAGAGCACATGGTGTTCGCGCTAAGTTTGGGGTGAGGGAGGCGGGGGAATGTGACTCCACCTTGACCCAAAACCTTCTGCAATGCTGCTGCTGTCGCAAAACTGGGCATCCTCAGGGCAGTCTTAGGCCACGTCTCTGCTACAGGCTTCTGCCAGCACACAGCTGTGTCAGTCGTCACACCCCTGCCCGACACAGCTGTGCTGGCACAAGTCAGAGTGTAGATGCTAGAGCAGCAGAGCTGCACTTCTACCAGTAGAGCATGGTTTGACCATACCAGTACAAAGCACAGGGTTGCTGGTATAGCTGTCAGGTTTCAGAGTAGCAGCCGTGTTAGTCTGTATCCTCAAAAAGAACAGGAGTCCTTGTGGCACCTTAGAGACTAACAAATTTATTTGAGCATAAGCTTTCGTGGGCTACAGCCCACTTCATCAGATGCACAGAAGGGAACATACAGTGAGAAGATATATATACATACAGAGAACATGAAAAGGTGGAAGTTGCCATACCAACTCTAAGAGGCTAATTAATTAAGATGAGCTATAATCAGCAGGAGAAAAAAAAGGTTTTTAGTGATAATCAAGATGGCCCATTTCAGACAGTTGACAAGGTGTGAGGATACTTAACATGGGGAAATAGATTCAATTTGTGTAATGACCCAGCCACTCCCAGTCTCTGTTCAAGCCAAAGTTAATGGTATCTAGTTTGCATATTAATTCAAGTTCAGCAGTTTCTTGCTGCAGTCTGTTTTTGAAGCTTTTCTGTTGCAAAATTGCCACCTTTAAGTCTTACTTTTTTAGTTTTTTTTCTCCTGCTGATAATAGCTCATCTTAATTAATTAGCCTCTTAAGAGTTGGTATGGCAACTTCCACCTTTTCATGTTCTCTGTATGTATATATACTCACTGTATGTTCCCTTCTATGCATCTGATGAAGTGGGCTGTAGCCCAAGAAAGCTTATGCTCAAATAAATTTGTTAGTCTCTAAGGTGCCACAAGTACTCCTGGTATAGCTGTGTCCACACTAGGAGCACTTTGCAGGTGTATTACAGCACGATTCCTATACTGGAATAGGGCTCCTAGTGTGGACATGACCTTGGTGCCAGGAGAGAGCAATGTTGGAAAATACTGTGCTTGGAGCATTGTCTTCCCTCCCAATTCCCTATTAACCAAGCTTCGTTGGGTTCCTGCCTTATTCTTCCACCTCAGCTAGCAACCTCCCCGCCCCCACCCCTCTCGGGTTCAGCAGCGAGCTGTGATGTTGCAGAGTCAGCCTTTCTCCTGTGTGTCTGCAGCAGCCTCTGTCGGAACACACAGTGACAGTGCAGCTTTCTCAACCAGAAATGAGGCCTTGAGTTCTGGGTTTCTCTTGAGTGTGCAGGATGGGCTCTCATTAAGTCATCCCACCTGGCGGTGGGGGAAAAGGGGTCCGAGTGAGAACCTGTGGGGTGGAAAATCTGCAAGGCTGTTGCAAGCCCGCGGTCTGTGATTGATGACTATCCACTTCCTAAAAGTCTTGTGAGGGCAGCTTTTTCTTTCCTCCCCATGCAGGAGTGGGGTCAGAGCCACAGTTGCCAACTTTCATGCGGTAAATAAGCATCCTGACTTTCACAATAGGCCAAAAATCAAGCTAATCCCATTTCAAAACAAGCCAATCCCTAAGAACCTCAACACTCTGTGACTAGACCTCCCCCAGCGTGCAGTCTGGGACTGGTGGGCCCACTGTGCACCCCTGACTCTCTCCCCGCCCCTTGCCCCTGCTTGCCGGGAGCTGATCAAAAAAAAAGAAGCAACAAGCTACAAGTCAAAAACTAGCCAACCAGCCATTTACAAGCCAATTAAGCCAAAAACAAGCCCAATTTCTGTGTGTTTTTTCATGGGTTTGGCATGTCTGGTCAGGGCACACATGCTGTGGTGTTTGTTCAGATGCTGAGCTGTGTGGATGCTAACCTTTGTCCTCGGTCTCGTTTCAGGACGAGAGACGGCCACGTCCAGTTCTGGAGTGCCCCCAAGGTCCTCTCATCACTTAAGCACTTGTGCCGTAAAGCTCTCCGCACCTTCCTAACAACGTACCAGGTCCTAGCACTACCCATTCCCAAGAAAATGAAAGAGTTCCTCACTTACAGGACCTTTTAAACCCTGTGTAGTACATGGGGTCCAAAGAACCCTGGAGCTGGCTGGCTTCCTTCCTTACTTCAGAGCTTTGTTCTGGAACGGAGGAGCAGCTGGGGTTATAAAATGGTCATGAAGACCCACTACGCTCTATGGTTCTAGTACAAGGATTTCTGTTCCTCTGTTTGGGGCTGTATCTTTGACCATGTAGGTTATTTTAATAAGAGAACCCAGCAAAAACATGCAGTGGGCTAGTTGATTGAGCTCTGAATTTGTTAGAACTCAACTCTGACAAGGAGGAGCAAGAGTTCTACTCAAGTGATCCATCCACGCTGATGGCTGTGCAGGGCATTTGCTTTGGAAGGGCCCTGCCAACAGCAACGCACATTTCAATTCTCTCCAGGTGCTTTCACTTCAAGTGCAATTGCTGAACGTTGTGTGTTAAAAGCTAGAGGGCTGCGAGAAGCTGCCTTCACTGGTACGGCAATCCAAATTCAAACCTGCACTTTCACGAATGGGAAGCGGTGTGTCCTAGCTGAGTTACTCAACAGGGCAGTGGCTTTCATGCTTATTACTTTCTTTGGCCTCGTTCCAAGACGGCTGAACCGGAACAAGTCTCTGCGTTGTGGGCAAAGACTTCAAAATAAAAGGTTTTGTTTCCCCCTTTGGGGTTTGAAGAGTTAGAGATGCTCTTCCTAGAGCCATTTTGTGGGTGACAAAAGTACACGGCACTGAGGGAGCCCCAAATGTTCAGTCGCAGGGGCTGGTGTGGAGTGAGATTGAGGTCTTAACTTTGAGGGGAGAAAGATCCCCTTAATACTAGTGTGGCTGCCAGTCTGAAATTGGCTTGATCAGCTCACTTGGCAGAGACACAAGACACTAGCAAAGTACTTGTGATTTGGTGTTATGGTGTAAAAGGCATGGCTTTCTCCTGTGTGTAATGGAGAGATGAACACCGTAAGGACAGTGCCTGGGAGGGTTGGGAGGTGCTCTGCACCAAGCCAGCTGCTGGTCTGTTTTTGTGAAAGTGATTTCAACTTTGGGCAGCTTCTTATTTGTATCCCCATGGCATACACTAATTGTGGCAGAGCCTGGCTCGTTTGCATTATTGGGGGAGGCCAAGCATGAACTTGTGAATTTTGCAAATGAGC
Organism: Platysternon megacephalum; assembly: GCA_003942145.1. Lineage (NCBI taxonomy): Eukaryota > Metazoa > Chordata > Testudines > Platysternidae > Platysternon > Platysternon megacephalum. The sequence continues at coordinate 3,501,918 of QXTE01000130.1, read as the reverse complement.
GTGTGTGTTTGTGGGGGGATTTAATAAAAACCAATAACTACCAGAGCTGATTTGTTCACTTACTTTGACAAGTCTAGTTATTGAATTATCCAGTGTACTCTCCTAGTAAATGTTCTGTGGCCTAGTTTGTAAGAGTGGTGAATTCTTGGCACCATGGTAACTTCTTACACTTGGCAGAGAGACAGCAGATGACAGGGCTCTATTGTCCTGCTCTTGTGCTTCTTGCTCACTTTCTCTCCAGCCAAAGTACTGCTTTTTGGAGTCTAGTTTCCAGGGAGTTTTCCAGCCAGGGCTAATGACTCATGTGTACTGTATCGGGGGGGAAGAGAGAAACGATGCTGTGTCTCATAGTCTGTTTCATTTGGGCTACTTTCTGGCAGTAGTAACAGCACATGCTTTATCGTAATTGCTCCATTCCCCCTGTATACAGTGCCATACAAGCTACTTCAGAACGCATGGCAGTGACTGACAGGACAGGCTAATAACTTCCCCTTGAAACTGGGGGGGGGGGAGACTTTTCCCCCTTTTTAGAAAAATTAAATCACCTATAAATTGGAATCTAGCCCCAAGAGACTAAGCTTTTAATATCCCTAAATCTTTCAAAAATACCCCCAAACTTAAGTGCCATTGGACTTTCTCTTAATGAGCACAAGTGATAGCATGGGTTAGCGGGAACATAGCTGTCCACACCCTGCTGCTGTAATAGTAAAACAAAGGGAAAAGTGCCACCTTTGAGTGGCACCACTCAGCTTAGGTTACTCCTGGCCTCAGATTGGGTGACGCTAGGTCTGATCCAGCAAACCTAAAACCAATGTGTTAAAGTTCTGAACGAGAGCACACTAAAGGATCACAGCAGCAAAAGACTATGGTGCCCTTTCTCTAATGCTGGGAGCAAGGTTAGTGGGGGGAGGGGGTATTGTCCCTTTAAACTAGCAGTTTTCTTAAAGATATATCTTGGCCAGCAACTCTGAGCCCCGTATGTGCACTGAACCTGTAGCAGAAAGGGGTGGTGAAATCCCATCATCTGCATTGAAGAGCAGTCTCAACACCCCAGCCACGTGTTATACCTCAGTACCACAGCTGACCACCTCAGGTGCGCAGCTCAGTAGCACAACTGGTCCATGGAGCATCGCTCTCCAAGCTCATAGAATGACGGGACCCTATCGCTCACAGCTCTTCACTTGGGTATTTCTTCTCCATTGTATGTAAAGAGCCCCCTGGGACACAGATGGGCCCTGTCAAGCATCCTGATTGGGGAAGTTGAAGATGGTTTTAATTTTTACTTGAACATGATCTGTAGTATTGCCATCATGTACACAGGAGCCTGAGATGTTAACTTCAAGAGGCAAAATAAATGTTTTTCCCTTTCATACAACTGACTAGTATGCTGTCATTCCTAGGCTGTAACTACACTAACCTGCTGCAATTTAGGATAGCAGGCCAGAAGCACCTCCTGTAAAGCCAGTTTACAGAATTTAGGGCATTGATTAAATCAAGAGACCCCTGTATTCTGCACTAGGTAATGGTACAGCATGTCTGTTTGAGAAGATCCTTCTGAGATCAGTTAAGGCTTCCTGTGGAATTGTGTCATGGGAAACATCATTTAAAGTCTCATACAAGGGGAAAGCTCCAGCACCCGTCTGCTATACACAGTTCTGCCCCTAAAGTCCCTGCAGGCTAAATGGGTCAAATCGGCTGCTGCTGTAGGAGTGCAGTTCTATTAGTCAGGGAAAGTTAGATACTTACACTGATGGGGAATTTGGACCAAAGTCTCCTAGTACATGAAAGGAGCTGGCAGCCTTAAAACCCAGCAACAGCCAGTGTGCACCACAAAGTCAACCCCTTCCTCGGGTGTAAGGGAAGAGATGAACCTACTTCCCTTCAAAGGTGTATTTCATGCTGCAGCTTATACAGACACAGTGCTAAGAAGTTGTCCATTACCTCACACTTAGCTGCAAAGGGCTAAATTCTTCCCTCAAATGCTTGTGCTGAGTTCCCCTTAAGTCAAGAGCAATGAGGTGCACGTATCAAAGTCAAATTTGCCCCCTACATGGTCCCCAGTATAGGGGGCTTCTAATACAGTGGGTAAGGAACTGCAGAAGCCACTGGACTCGTGTTCAGACAAGGACATTCATCTTAGCGGGAGGGGTGAGGGTGTAAACTGGGCTCGCAGGAAGCCACTGGCCCTAAGCCTCAGCTACAATCAAGTCCCTGGTGACCTGAAAAGCAGCAATAAGGGAGCTTAGCTGAATCTTCTCGCTTGTCCCCGCCGCCAGCCTGTGCCTAAGGTAGAAGAAAAGCATAAATGTAAATACTCCATGTGGCCAGATCCTGCGCTTCAGGTATTGCTGGGTCAAGATGTGGGTTTTACAATTAAACAAACAAAAAAAATCTATTTCACGGATAGCTTCTGGAAATATACAATTTTGCATGTGCCCATGCTAAAACACATGCAGGGGCCACTGAAGATAGTGGGCGCAGTCCTGTAATGTGATACGAAGTTGTGAACCAGGGGTGCAGCATTAACAGTAACCTTCCCCCAGGAAGGGTTCAGACAGGCCAAACCTCATCATCTTAAAGATAATTGTTAGGGGAGAAAAGGCAGCTGGGGCAAGCAAAGCAACAGGCATCGAAGGGATACTCACTCGATGTCTGCCATTTTGATCAGGAGTTGGATTCGGACGGAAGGTGGGAAGTCAACTAGGGAGAGAGATGAACACAGGTTGAGTAAATGTGGCGTTTTAAAAAAGAATCAAGTCATTTAGAGTGCCAGTAATGCCTCTCTGCCATGTACATTGGCCAAACCGGACAGTCTCTATGCAAAAGAATAAATGGACACAAATTAGACGTCAAGAATTATAACATTCAAAAGCCAATCGGAGAACACTTCAACCTCCCTGGTCACTTGATTACAGACCTAAAAGTTGCAATACTCCAACAAAAAAACCTTCAGAAACAGACTCCAACAAGAAACTGCTGAACTGGAATTAATTTGCAAACTGGACACCATTAAATTAAGCTTGAATAAAGACTAGGAGTGGATGGGTCATTACACAAAGTAAAACTATTTCCCCATGCTAATTTTTTCCCCTACTGTTCCTCAAACCTTCTTGTCAACTGTTGGAAATGGGCCATCCTGATTATCACTACAAAGGTTTTGTTTTTTTTCTCCTGCTGATAGCCCACCTTAATTGATTAGTTTCGTTATAGTTGGTATGGCAACACCCATTTTTTCATGTTCTCTGTGTGTGTGTATATATATAAATCTTCCTACTGTATTTTCCACTGCATGCATCCAATGAAGTGGGTTTTAGCCCACGAAAGCTTATGCCCAAATAAATGTCTCTAAGGTGCCACAAAGACACCTCAAGTCATTTAAGGCTCCTAGGTGGACCTGCCCTGCCCTGCGAGGGAGAATGGCTATTTGAGACAGTCATTGAAGATGGCTGCACAGCCCGGTGTTAGCTCTGCTATAGGGAGACAGCAGTAGCAGCCGATCTCTCCCCCACCCAAAACACATGCTGCTAATAGCAAATGTGTCACAGCCATAAAGACCGTGCACCACAAAGCGAAACAGGGCGGGTCAGACACTGCTAAACAGGAAGTGAAAAATCCAAACTGGGCTATTGCTCTGCGGCCAGCTCCATGCCAGTTCTTCCCCCACCTCTGGCCCATTGCAGCCTAACCGGTGAATGGAACCATGTACAGTGAGGAATTACCCGTGGGGCTGCCTCTTCCCATAGCACAGACACCGTCTTCCCTTGTTACAGCCTCACCCAGACTCCCCACACCGTAGCCAGGCCCCAAGAGGGATTCGTTTCCTATGGGTTAATGAGGAACACCGTCTACAACAGTGGTCCCCAACCTTTTTTGTCTGGTGGGCGCCAGACGACAAGCAACGGAGGACCGTGGCGGCGGACGAGCATCCACCGAAATGCCGCCGACAAGCGGCAATGTCAATAGGCGTTGCCGCCGACAAGCAGTGTCATCGCCGCTGTGGCATTTCGGCGTCGCCGCCTCTGGATGACGCTGCTTCTCGGCAGCATTTTGGTGGATGCTCGTCCGCCGGCCGGTACGCGGGCGCACTTAGACGCCCCGGCGGGTGCCATGGCGCCCACGGGCAGCGCGTTGGGGACCCCTGGTCTACAAGCTACTTTGGTGGATATGCATGTTAGGACGGGGTGACCACATGTCATGCTGGCCGGCCAGAGGAGCATTACCTCGGTGCACAAACAAGTGGATCTCTGTCAGGATGTCATGCAGCGCCAAACCCTTCAGCGTCTTCAGCTCCAGGATTTCTGAGGAGAGAGTCAAGGGATCTTCTTGCACAGAATTCCAAAGCCTAGGAGTAGATGCCACTGAAACAAGGGATTCCTGTCCCCTCGTTCACTGGATCCGTGGTGGGGTGAGCAAACATAGGATCAGCTCTGAACCTACAGCCATGAGGGAGCAGGATCGGGCCCTGAGCTCCCTGGCAGCGGTGCACAGAACGCTCGGAGGTTGGAAATGAAAGGAGCTGCACCACATCCGCAATTCAGACATCAGCCCACAGGACTGCAACACCCAGAGCTTCCCTGTGCTGATCAAAGGGAACCAGTGCGTCCCTGGGAAGCACCACTCCCCGCGAGAGAAGGGGAGATGGAGATGTATGAGCCGGGGATGCCATAAAGATTTAATTGGCATGAGTTACGCGAGTGGCCAAGTGCCTTATAATGCAAAAGCCTCCCTTTTCCATTCCCACTATTGGCGAAAGGGGCCGCGGGACGCCACCCCATCGTCACCATGCCAGTCGGGCGCCCGTCTCACTCGCCCCTCAGGGCGGTGTACGGAGGGCGATCAGAAGGATACTTTTATAGGCAGTGGTGAAGTCCTGGTTCAGCATCCAGTCGAGAATGTTGGCAATGTCCGACTTCAGGGGGTGCCCAGTGCAGGTGTACACCGTGTCCTCCGTCACCTTCCCGAAGGCCATGGTGGTGCTCTGCCAGGAGAGGAGAGCTTAGCGGGCATCAGCACCAGGCCTTTAGGGTACGTCAACACGGGGATAAAAGACCCGCAGCATGGCCACGGCTGGCTCGGGTCAGCTCACTCGGGCTCCTGGGGCTTGGCCTGGGGGGCTAAAAATTGCTGTGTAGACCTTCAGGCTCAGGCTGGTGCCCGAGCTCTGGGACCCTTCCTCCCCCTCGCAGGGTCTCAGAGCTCAGGCTCCAGACCACGTGTCTACACAGCAATTTGTCAGCCCCAGACCCCAAGCTCAGCTAACCTGGGCCAGTCACGTGTTGTTTATCCCTGTGTGGACGTACCCTCTGTCTAGAACTGCTTTTCCCTCCCGCTAGCCCTGCGGGACCCCTGCACCATGGAAGACCAAGCCGGATCCTGTTCTCCCTTGTGCATCATCAACAGGAACTGCTCTAAGTGCACGGATGTCACCCATTATCAATCTAGGGTAGGCAACGGGAGCTGTGCAGGTGTCACTGGGCCCTTACGAACCCGGTGACAGCGTTTTAGGAAGGACGGACTCGGCGCCTGCCGTGAGTTGCAAGGAAGGTAGTGGGGGGAGCCGTTCTGCTTGTCATCTGAACCCCAGTCACCAAGAGGCAGACATGGAACCCCACCCACGGTGCCATTTCACAATCACTTCAGTACAGGGAGTGAAGAAGAATCTGTCATGGTCTCTCCCCCCGCCCCCCAAAGACAATCTGTGCAATCAGTAACGAACAGACTAGCTTCCCCACCCGCCTTCCCTGTATACCATCTGCTGCTGCTGCAGCTTTACTCAGCCAGCGCTGGTTCCCCAGAAGTCACTGCAGCACTTCAGGGATGCGGTGGGGAGAAGGGCTGAGGGCGCTGAGGTGAACCCATTGCCGGTGGTTGCATTACCATCTCTACCTGGCTGCTCCTGCTGTAGCCAGTCTCCAAGGAGACCGAGCCAAGCAAGCAAGGGAAGCCTAGGCCCGCGGTGCACTCTCGCCTACAAATACCACCTGCAACGCTGAGTAAGTGGAGGAAGAGCCCCTGAATCTCTTCCTTATCCATGGGGATGAGGGTGTTGCATGTGACCAACGGGCCTGACCCCCGTGAACCATTCCACGCACGCGTCAAGGGAGGAGACGTCCGTCTGGCCATTACACAAGTGGCACCATTGCCGCTCTGAAATCAGAGATGCGGCCTCTGGTGCTGGGGGGCAGCAAGCTGAAGCCACACACAGGACTGTACCTGCAAAATATTCAGAGCTCTGCGCATGTCGCCGCTGGAGAGGGTCACCAATGCTTTCATCCCATCTTCACTTACATCAGCCCTGAAAGACACAGATTTCAGGATGCACAGCAGGGGCCCTGAGCCCTGGAGAATTGCTGAGTCACACAACAGCCACCAGGGGACACCCCAATATTTGAACAGTCCTGACAACGTCACAAAGCCATGTACGGACATGGCACCGTGACAGGTTTGGGGCCCTCAGTCTCTATGCAAAATGGTATCTTCTCTCCTCTTCCCGGCTGCCAGGAGCCAAGACAACAGATCCTGACACCTCAGGGCCATTTGTCCAGGCCGAACTAGACTGACAGACAGTCCACCCCCATGTGAGCAGGCAGCTGTGCAAGACAACCTTCAGTCGGACCAGCAGACTCCAAGAGGGGCATGCAGGGCATGAAAAGAGCCAGGAGGCTATGGAGGCAGAAAGCAAGTATTCCCAGGGGAGAGGCCTAGTGAAGTAGAGGAGAATTTGCTGGGCCAAAGAGAAGCACTGGCTAGAGGCAGGTGTGCAATATCTGCCCCCACGACAAGCTTCCATCACACACACGACTCTGCCACTGCACTCATGCCTCACCTACGCTACACCTGTTATCCCTGTGGCCAATCAAGCCAAAAGGTTCACGTCAAAAAACCCAATACCTGGGACTAGGTTGAGCTCAGACTGGTTTCACTGGCTACCCAGCTCTTCAGAAGTTAAACACCAGCCCACAGCTCCACTATGCCACCAAGGTTTTAACCACAAACCGTGGCTGGTTCCATTTGTCTTAAAGAGCAGTTCTACTCTGAAGGGACAGCCCCTCCTCTCCCTGGGCACATGCTCCCTGGGTGGGGGCACAGACAGATCTTTAGCATGAAAAGCAAGGAGCCAACACAGCTATAGGAGAGGGAGTGAGCTGGTTTCCACTCTGCCTGGAGCATTATTAACAGAGTAATTAAGCTCTAATGAGAGCCTGGTTCTGCTGTGTTGCACCTGGGCAGGCCCACTGTCAATGGAGCAGCTCAGGTGTAATTAGGACCTTCGTTAGTGGGGATGAGGGTAAGGAGGAGAAAATCCAGCTCAAGTTCACACAGCTGGCAACCAGTAGAGGGGACCTGAGCAGGTTTGCCCTGGAAAACCACAAACAAATGGGACTCCAGGAGGCCTCTCCTCTTGTCAGTCACTTTTCAGCCCTACACTTGCATTTGAAGCTCCAAAGCAGCTTAAGGAAGGGGCCTGCTCAGAGACAGAGCCCCCAAGGACTTACAGGCATCTCTAGCTGCCAAAGGTTGAAGGGAACAAAAGAAAAGACACAGAGGAAAGCCACAGTTCCCTGCAGGGGGAGAAGTGTGTGGAGGAAAGTGGAGAGAAGGAAAAAGCCAGCTGTTACTTCCAGAGGTAAGAGGAGGATTTAGGAGAGCCAAGAGAAATCGGGGAGGGAGGATATTATGGAAAGTAACGAGGACACCCGTGATTGCATGAACAAAGGCAGGAGGCAGCTGAATAGGTCAGATGTTCCCCCGATGCGAAACTCCATTTCCATTTTGTTCTGACTCCCCTCCCATCCCCAACAACGCTTTTTACTCACATCTCTTCCTTGATGACATGCTGCAGCCTGGGGACCATGAGTTCTGGAGTCAGGGGGCCAAACCGGAACCTTGTGCATCTGGACTGCAAGGCAGGGATGATCTTGGAGAGGTAGTTACAGATCAGGCAAAACCTGGTGTTCTCAGTGAATTTCTCAATCACTGCAAAGGGGGTGGGGAAGGGAATTGCCAATCAGAACTTGCACCAACCTGCGTTTGTGCAGTCAGAAGAGAGTTCGTGAACACAGGCAGTATAAGCCATAGACCAGTCCACTCTGCAGAGCAGGGGCATAGGAGGCTATGAAATAGCCTGGAATTCCTGGAGCTTGAGTTTCACCTCCCAGAAGGCTGGACTCAAGCCCTTTATCCTTCCAAAGAAGAATTTCCAGGAATTTACTGTGGGTGGCCCCTCTGGTCAAGACCTGGAACACTGAGCCCGTGTCGTTATCATGAAGATACCATACAGATTCCTCCTCTCACAGCTGCCTTCAGGAGTTAACGTATATTGCTCCTTTCATCCCAAAGTGTGGTACTGATGGATATACGCAAACACACGCGCGCCACTTCAGCACAGGAGATGCAGTCACTGGGGTGTTAGGCAACAGCTCCCTTGCCTACAACACTGCTACACACACTGTCGTGTCACACGCACAGCGTTACCACTCGCTTGCTTGGGAAAAGCTTAAGCAGACAACTTGCTCTGAGGGTGGGAGGCACAACTGCATGAAATCACAACTGGGCCTAGGGTGACCAGATGTCCCGATTTTTATAGGGACAGTCCCGATTTTGGGGGCTTTTTCTTATATAGGCACCTATTACCCCCCCACACCGCATCCTGATTTTTCACACTTGCTATCTGGTCACCCTAACGGGGCCCTGTCTCAGCAAATTACCGAGAGCCCTTGAGACCGACCACACCCTGCTCCGGTCACAAGCCGAATGCCACTCACCTCGCCTTAGGGCATTCTGGGCATCCTGGGTCATGGCGTCTGCTTCATCCAGGATCACAAGCTTAAAACCTTTCCTAATGGAAAGAGAGGGGACGGCTGCTTCAGTCATGCCTGCCTCCAGCCTAACCCGCAGCGGGCGAGCTGGAGGAAGCCCATGGAGTTGAGTCGAGCTTGGCCCTGGGAGATTTAGAGCTGGGAGAGACCCAGTCCTACCAAAGCATTAACTCCTCCTTACACCTGTCTCTTTTTCGGCTGAAATCCAGTATTTCGGGCCATCGCTCCCACCTGATTCACACCACTTTACCCCAGACTCACAGTAGCGTCCCTTTGCGTACCCAGAATCCTCTATCTTCCCTCCCTTCCACAGCATTGTCCACACACTGCCAATGAAGAGACACGTTCCAGAAGTGGCCATTGAGTGTTGGTGCCCAGCTCGATACACCCAAGGGCCTGACTGCCAGAGGTGCTGAGCTCTAGTGACTTTGGGAGTCGATGTTCAGCATCTCTGATAATCAGGCCCAGGATGGGCCCCCCAAAAAGCAAGGCACTGCACATCAGGGGCCACTTCTGAGAATGTTGGGCCTTGTTTCCTTTCATCTTTTAGTCCGTTCCCTCCACGCTCTCATCCCAGATGCTCATCTCAGCACTCTCCCCAGTCTTCCTATAGTAAAGCCCACAAAACAGCATACCAGACTGGAGCTGTGGGGACACACTTCTCTCCTTTGTGTTACAACACTCCCAGAGACGGCAATAACTTTCTTACTTATCTCCCTGAACACTCTTATTTCCTCCTCCCCTATCATGCAGAGAATACTTCCCACACACCTCCTGTCCAGTCACTACCTACCCTATTCTGTTCCTGTGTGTAACGGTCCATGTGCTTCCCCCAAAAACTGACCATCGCCTTTTAAGCCAAGAGCGGTATTTCAGTGTCATGCTTTACATTCTGTGGACTCCTTGTGACCTGGTGCATGTCAGGGAGAGGAAAGGGGCAAAGCATTGATAAAGGGAGAAACCACCTCTTGGGATGCAAACATGCTATGGCACTTACTTAAAGATTGTCCTTGTGCTAGCAAAGCTCAGGACGGGTCCTCTGACTACATCAATTCCTCTGTCATCCGAAGCATTCAGCTAGAGAGAGAGAGGGAGCTGGCATTATTAATGCATCTCTGCACAGTAAGAGCTTGTCTACACCTGAAAGCTGCACTGGTGAAACACTACGGTGGGGATTTAGATTTAGTTACACTGGTGCAAGCCACTGTATGGACACTTATTTTGGTTGAAGAACTGAGATCTACTGATGAAAAGTGCTACATAAGAGCTATGTATTGCTATTATCGTTGTTAATAATAATAATTGGGAAAGGTTTAAGCTAAATGGACATAAGCCTCTCAAACTAAAATAAGAGTGTCCACACAGTGACTTGTACTGGTCTAACTTAAACCAGGTCAACTTCCTTGGGTACACCAGGCCGAGGACTGCAGCGTACATGCAGGTCTCGATATCTAGAGAGGCACAGGGAAGCTGATCTTTAGTAGTGTTTGTTTATGGAGAAGCACTGCAGGATGCTACCTGTAACCCTGGCTAGCCCTTCACCATACCAGCAGCAGAGTTATGGGAGTTGGAAAGCACCACCTTCAAATGAACAAGAGCACCAGGGCCAGCAGGACATTGTGATTTACCTCTAAAACCATGGCGTTGAATTCCTTGTCTTTGTAGAGCTGTTTAGCACAGGCCAAAATTGTGGAGGTCTTGCCAGTGCCAGGTGGTCCATAGAGGAGAAGGTGAGGCAGACGATCTTCGCTGATGAACTTCTGAACTGATGAGAGATGGGTTAGGGGATGAGGAAGAGAAGAGACCCTTGGTATTCCTGCTCTTAGATTTAGGGGGCTAACCTATAGCATCCCCTGCATGCTGAGCTCCAGTAGCACCTCTGCTGTACTGCCAGATGCCTTCAGAGTACAGCACGTGATCACGAGACCATTTTGAGAAGGGCACATTTGAAACAAGTTTATTTTTTTTGCTCGAAAATGCTTAAAAGTCCTGCTTGGCTTTGACATAGTCATCTAGTGGAGGTGTGCCCTTTGCTCCCAAGCATTTCATCAGCTATCTACAGAGTCCCCTTGCATGACAGCCACCCATGGAATGTAGGGTTCATGAAGCCAAGTGGGGCACAAAGGAGATGGGAAGGGGACGCTGTAGGCTAGGACATCCTTGCCCTTACAAACAGTGCCATGGGATCTTAAGTGCCCACACAGTGCAGATGAGGAAAACTTATCTGTGATTACCTGAAAGTTTCCTTTCTTTGAGTAATAAGAGCCACCGATCTCTTACAATGGGTACTTCAGCCTGCCTGCCTGCAGCTTGGGGGCAGAATTAAAGCAGACAGCCACTAGCAGTAGGGAAATGCCTCACACCCTGAAGTTCCCTGTAGCTCAGTGGTTCTCAACCAGGGGTACGCATACCGCTGAGGGTACGCAGAGGTCTTCCAGGGAGTACATCAGCTCATCTAGATATCTGCCTACTTTTACAACCGGCTACGTAAAAAGCACTAGCGAAGTCAGTACAAACTAAAATGTCATACAATGACTTGTTTATACTGCTCTCTATACTATACGCTGAAATGTAAGTACAGTATTTATATTCCAACTGATTTATTTTATTATTATGGTAAAAATGAGAGTCAGCAATTTTTCAGTGATAGTGTGCTGGGACACTTGTATTTTTTATGTCTGATTTTGCAAGCAAGTCGTTTAAGTGAGGTGAAACGTGGGGGTACGGGAGACAAATCAGACTCTTGAAAGGGGTACAGTAGACTGGAAAGGTTGAGAGCTACTGCTCTAGCTGACAACTTCCACAGCTGGGATAATTCCATTCTACTTTCCTAAATTACAGATTATGTTAAATATTGAAAAAGCACAACAGAGCATGGGGACAACGTCTCCTAATGAAATAAACCTGAATCTTTGGGTGTCAATTTCCATCTCTATTCTGGATGACCATTTGTCTCCAGGGTCTGCTGGATCTGTGGACCTTATTACTCAAAGAAAGGAGATTGTCAGGTAGAGTGCAGATAAATGTCCCTATTCTTCACCATACTAAGGTCCACAGCTTCGTTACAATGGGGCTTTCATGCAGCATGGCTCCAGGGGGGGAAAACAGGATCATCCAAACTGAGATAGTTTATATATCCTCTTCCTTCCCCTGGGCACTGAGGCATGGAGAAGACTTCTGCCAAAAAAAGGCATTGGCTAACAAACAGATGACCGATATGTAGTATTTGGTGAATGTATTTGGTCACTTAGCCACCTAGCAGCTCTCAGTACAAGGGAAGAGACTTCTCTGCCCCGAGATTGTCAATGCCCCTTGCAGACAGGGGTTTGATAATTGACAGAAGGAAGAATATTTCTTGAATTCACTTTGGGAATGAATACTGTGACAGTCGTGAGGACTCCCTGTCTGAATTCTAAGTACAGAACTGGGTCTCATCTGAGAGAGCTCCCATGGCCGTAAACAATGGACTTCACCCACTTGAGTAAGTTTCAATTGTTGATATCTTCATTTGTTGACCCAACTGATCATCACTTCCTCCAAGGATCCATTTTTAACCTGTCTGGTGCTGGTTGGGGGATTGGATTTGGCAATAGCAGCCCTCCTCTGTGAGGCAGAGACAGTGGAAGGTCCCACGTGAGGGTAATCAGACCCCAAAGCCCCAGCCTCTTCAGCCAGAAAGACAAACAGTCCCACTGCTGCTCTCCCAAACAGTCCCACTGGTGGGAAAGGTGAGAGACGTTGCCCAGCTTTAAATAGGCCATTCACCACCTCGCAGCCGGGGGCTTGACACACAGAGAGGCCACAAGGTGCTTTGCTGCTGTTTCCACATACAAAGAGGTCAGTCATCAATGCCCACCAACCTGACTTAAAACGAGCAAGGATATTTCTGGCTGGAAATTCCAGTTTGCTTAATGCAGCCACTGCCACGTAAATCTTGGGGTTGCTCTAAGGCAAGAGAGAGCAGCTACTGACCTCACCTTGGCACCTGAAGTCAGGCGCGCAGGAACCATTTTTATAGTAGGGGTGCTAAGAGCCATTGACCCAAACTGTAAACCCTGCATATAATGGAAACCACTTCAAGCGAGGAGCCGCACCCCACGCTCCCTTTGTTCCAGCACCTACGCCTGAGGTTTGTTCCAGCTGCCGCTTCCGAAGTGGGATTCTCTTGTGTATATTGGGACTCCTTCAGCTTGCCACATGACCGGTACTGCTCTCAGCATCCAGCCGGAGCCAGGACTGTCAATCTACTGGTTTGGTGACTCTGACTAGCCTGAGCTTCCCAGGATCTCCCACGCTAACATGAAGAGAGTTGGGAACAGATCTGCCCAAGCGCCTGATTCAATGACAAAGGCCCCTATTACCTGTATAAAAGAGACTGGTGTCCTGCCCTCTGAGACAGGGAGAACCCTTTAAGCTGTGACATTTTGAGGCTGAGAGGCCCATACTTGCCATACCATCCACCAGGTCAGCACTGCCTGTGACAGAGGGGGGAGGGTGTCAGATGACACGTCATTTTATTATTATTTATTTTTGTTATGGGCCTGATGCCACCTGAGAGCTTTCCTGCCCAGGGGAGGGGCCTGAGGTGACACCACCCTGGGCGTGGCTGTCTGCAAAGGGCCTGTCTAGTGAGGAGACCACTCCTTCAGGTTTAAAAAAAATAATCTCCCCCAGTTCAAAGCGCTGAGTCCCCCACCAGCAGGGAAGGCGGCCGTGTTCACCTCTGTAGTGACTGGTGCACCCTGGGAAACCCTCAGGCCTCCTAAAACGGAGGCCAAAGGAGCTAGAATGTAGTAAATGGTGGGGCAAAGAGGCCCCTTCCTGCTTGTTTGTTCTTCCACAGCAAGGCTGCTCTCCCTCTCTTCGAGCCGCTTGCCCCTGAAGCTGGCAATACCAATCCTGACGGCCTCTTTTCCTTCCTGGGAGAGGGGGCCGAGGCGGCCCCAGCCGGACTGGGCTGTGAGGGGGAAACTGTGCTCTGCCCACACAGCTGGCCAAGCTCTCAACGAGGGGAGTGAAGCAGGACCTTGGGCCTTGCCTTTTGCCTCTGGCTTCCCCGCCTAGCTCACTCCCTGAAGCCTGCCAGGGCAGCAGCTACTACAAACCCCGCAGAGAGGAAAAGGAGCTAAGAGGACAATCTCCCAAGGAACAAAAACGCAGCCCTTGGATGTGGCTGGGTATAAGACAGATAAATTAATTAGCGGTCATGTGAGCCAGAAATCTGAGGGGGAAGATGGGAATGTTCCTCAGGAAAGCTCTGCAGCTGAGTGGTCTGGCCAAGCTGCCCATTGCTGGGAAGGCAGATAAAACCAGGGGGGAATTTCAAGGAGTGGGGCATTCCCCAACTGCCAGTGACGGACAGGTCTGGTTCTTCCCCCAGGCAGGCTAAGGTACCCACCCTAATGGATCTGTGGCCCCTGGCACCAAGAAGAAAGGATGATGAACTCTGAATGAATCCTTCTGATGACCATAACAAACATACTGCATGGAACTCAAGACCGTAAAGCTGGATTGACTCTCCAGGAACAGGCATGTTCGTTTACAACAGTTATGCTGAAAGGCTGATAAGGATACGACAGGAGGCAGGAAGGGCATCCTACAAAGGCTGCAATGAGGACCCCCTTAACAGGTTAATTCTAAGCAACTCTGGCACCTTTCATCTCTCTCTGCAATTTCATACGGATCATTATAGCATCTAGGCCCCCTCCCATATAAAAGAATCAGAGCATTTCCCCTAAAAAGGTTCATGCATGCCCAAAAAGGGTTTATTATGAGAGACTCATGTTAAAATAATGGCAACACATCACTGATTGGATGACAAGGAAGCGATTCTGTTTAACAGGCTTCTGTAAGCTTGCCACCAATTACAAAGATGTTTGTTTCATAGCGAAAGAGAAGCTGCATTATCTACTGGCTAGTACATAATGTGAAGTCAGGACCCCTGGGTTTGACTACCAGCTCTACCACTGACTTCCTCTGTGACCCCAGGCAAGTCATACCACCTTTGCCTCAGCTGCTTCATCTGTAAAATGGGAATTATAGTTGCCTACCTCAAAGGTATCCTGGGAGCTCATGTCTGCAAAGGGCATAGAAAGGCTCAGATGAAAAACGGTGGCAGTACTAAATACTCACTGGTGCTCAGAATGTCCTGATGGGAAATTAGGTCATTCAGTGTCTGAGGACGATATTTTTCCACCCTAAAGATAAAGATATTTTAATATAAATGCAGATGAAGAGCCGAGACTTCAGGCATTTCACGAGTGTAGAAACCACGTGTTCCAGGCATGAGATTTCTCTTTGTTCTCTTCCTAGTGCTGGATAACAACCCACAAGGCTAGGTTAACACTCACCTTCGATCTACTCTGAATTTGTACTGACATCAAAATCTAGTCCTATGGTTCTGGTTGCAGTTCAGAGGGGTCTGTTTTCTGAATCAAGTCTAAGATGGCAAAAACTTCACAAAAAGAGCTGAGCTTGTAATTTTTCTGCCCAAAGCCTGGAAGGAGTAGGCTCCAGCATCATCAAATTCAAACCCCCGCTGAATCCTAACACCGAGAGCCCAGTCCAGGCACCACCTCATCCCAGCTGAGGACCCTTTCTAAATAGGATTACTGCTGCAGTTCCCTCTTACGTTTGGAAGCCAGGTGACTCTTTTGGCATCTACAGTATCTTTACATACTCCAGAGGTTTGTCTGGACCTATACATTTAGAAAAACCCTTGCATGAACCAGCTGCAGTGACATCACTTTATAGATGCTGCAAGAAGCACACAAGTTTAGGGACTAGATCGAGCCCCATGCTTTTAACTGCAAGATACTATGCAAGTTCTATGTCTTCACACTGGCTTTTACTGGGGATTGATTGGAGGTGGGCAGAGGAGATGCTGGAGGCAGATGAGTTGGGAGTTGCAGTATGGTCCCACCCCAAAAGAGCAGGTAAGGTGTGTTCTTGTGTGGCTGAGTACAGGACTGGTTGGACACCCTGCCTTTTTTTTTTTTTTTAAACAAATGTTTTGTATTGAGCTTAGAGTGGGCCAGGCCTAGTGAATGCAGAACTAAGAGCAACCAAAGCAGAGTAGCCTTATTTCTACTGATCCCTAGGGAACTGGCTTTGGACGAATTGTCCCAGATATAGGAATCCATCTCCCATGCTAGGAGGAAAATGGCATTTGAAGTTATAAAAGACTTTGTTGTTGATTTACCCAAGTGGTCTCCCAGACGAGGTCCATGGAGAGGGCAGGCTACTCCAGATCAGACTAGGTGAGCAAACAAACCAGCATGCCCCTATACAAACTAAGTGCCTGAGATCGATCCTGCTTCCCCAGCATCTCCCCTTCCCAGTTCCCGCCCCTCAGGAAGGAATGGCTTCCCCAGCTCTCAGCTGGAAGCAGGACCCCTCAGACTGCAGGGCATAAGGAGGGGGTGGGCGGAGTCTCGTGCAATTGCACAACCCCTTGCAGGGAGTAAAAGTTATTTTGACCTCAGGAACTGCTGCTTCCCTATGGCTCACCCCATGCAATGCTCCATTACCGAGCTGTTGCCTCTAACTAGGAGATGGGGGGAGGGCACGAGGGAGTTAACAATCAGCAAGTGAGAACCGTGCTGGCTTTGAGCTATGCCCCCCGTGCAGATATCGCATGCAGTCAGAGGAAGGGGGCAGAGCGAAGCCTAGATAACAGCTGCCCCACAGATCCCATGCCAGCTCCTGCATGCAGCAGTGGGATGGGGCTGGCTCCCACACACAGCTAGGGGGAGCGGAGGGCCCGGATCCCCGCTCCCTGCACACCCCATGCCAGCTCCTGCATGCAGCTGGGGGGCATGGCGGGGAGCTGTATCTCAGCAGCCCCACACACCCCATGCCGGTCGCTGGATCCCAGCTGCCGCATGCAGCGGGGGGGACGTGGAGGGGCCCGATCCCAGGCACGGCGCCTCCCCTACCATGGCAGGTTCCTGCTCTTCCCGGCCGGCGGCGGCTTGGGGGCTGCAGACTCCATGGGGCCGGTCCCCCGCCCTTTGCAGCGGGGCGCGCGGAGCAGCAGCAGCAGAGTCCGCTCGGCTCGCGCTCAAACAGCTCCCGGCTCTCGCGAGAGCTCTTGGCGGCCCCTCTCCGCGCGGGGGCTGCGCGCGGGGCCGCTCGAGCCCGGCTTTGCTGGGCAGGTGGCGAGCGCGCGACGCGCCCCGGGTGGAGGTCACAGGGGCGCCCCCCCCCCCCCTCGGGGCTGGCTGTGTCTGGGGGCCGCCTTGCAAATCCCCAGCCCCCTGGGCTCCGAGCCCCCCCCCGCCCCGACTCCCCCAAAGCTAGTCTGCCTCTGCTGGCACCTCCAGGCTTCAGCTCCTCCCCGCCCACCCCCAGGCCCGGCCCCACACGTCGGGGCAGCCTTCACAATCAGAGATTTTATTGTTGTAAAGTTACTAAATGTTGGGTCCTTTTTGTCCGGCGGGGGGGGGCTGGAACAATGTGTGTGGCGGGGGGCTGAGAGCCATTGAAATAAGCTGTACGCCTTGTATATGATGGAAACCGCTTCAAGCCGGCACCCCTAATTCCAGCACCCCGGGGTTGGCCTTCTGATTTCTGCACCTTCGGGGTAGGCTTCCGTCTGCCTTTTCAAGCTTTTCTCTGCAACCACAGGCCTAGGAGCCCGCTTGTTTTGCTTTTCAAAAACAAAAGCTGAGATTCTCGTGAATCCAAGAGGTGGGACTTGAAGGAGAAATACCAACTATCGGGAGACTCGTGACAAAATCACCAGAGTTGGCAATGCGGGAAACTATGTCGATTTCCCTCCTTTTAGCTTCTGGACACCTGGAAATACTTTGTCCCAGTCTTGCAGTGAGATCCATTGAGGCTAGTGAGACATCCCATGTAGTGCAGGCGCCTGCCCTGGGGAATTACCAGTGGTGCTGTATCTAGGGGTGCTCCCGCATCCTCTGTCTTGAAGTAGTAGTAACAAACACCAAATATATGGTTTCCATCATCCGCACCCCCACTATAAAAATTGTTCCAGCAGCACCCCTGGGAATTACCAGTGGAGCTTTGCACAGCCTTGGGAGTCTGCCTGTGAGGATCCAATTGTGAGCCTTCATTGGTTAAATTGCCTTTTGAAAATCAAAAAAACCTATTAGAGCTCTTGTTTTAGAAACAATGTTTTTAAAAAACTTCACTTTTTGGAGCCTGAGAGCAATATGTAAAAGGATTTTCTTGAACACATCCCCAGTTATTTAATTCAAAGATATAAGTGTCCTGAGCAGCTTATTTTTGTTAGTCACGAAACATTATCCATACGTACGTATTTTGGAACTCACCATCTGCTTAAGCTGGAAGGAATATTGAATGTTGGCATGCCAGAATATGGAGAAATCACTGTACTCCAATCTTGCAAAAGCAAAATCGTGTTAGATCTCTTATAAAACAATTTAGTGTGATGGGAGGTTATCCTTAAATCTGTAAAATAGTGAGAGGAGAATGGAAAGTGCTGGGTGAGTCACTTAGTTTGTCTAAGAATGGGAGAATATGAAAGTTTCTAAGTGTTTTAAATCATGATCATAAACAATGCACAGTTCCAAATGTAAACCAAACAGCATTTTTATAGGCGGTGTGCAAAGCAGGAAAAAAAGGGTATGCCCCTTTCTGCTGTATGATGTATAATGGAGGCCTGAAGGCATAGCATATTAATTTACCTTTTATTAAAAATAATCTGCTGGTTTATTAATTTAAAATTTGGCATTTCTGATTTTTTGTTTTAATCTTTCCTGTTTTTGCTGGAGGACTTCTTGGATAATTTAGAGATGTGGACTGGGGGCTTTCCCAACCTTAGTGGTAGGGGTGGAGTTGCTGAATCGTTAACAAAGAGAGCTTTTTCTCTCAAGTATATGTTAAGCAGGTGTTAAACAACAAGAAAAAATCCCAGAGTTCTAAACAGTTTCAATAAAAATCTATTCCCCTCTCAGTTAATCAGTTTTCCTTGCTTGGTGCGTCTAATGCCATAAATATGCTAACATCTCGGAAGGCCATAGTCTCCTACGGAAAATGGAGTAGACAAGATGGGAATTTCCAATCTTTAAAAATCAAAAAGCAGCAAAAAAGAGTGCAAACTAATTTTCCCACTATTAAGTCTCCTGTAATGATAGAGGCTCAGTACTACTGCATTGCTTATCTGCCCCATATGTACCTTTGTTGTCATTGGCACACTGCAGCCAGGTATTGGGTATTAAAGGTTTTAGCCACCCCCACAGCTCATGAAGGTTTGAAAACAGGTTTTAGGTAACATAACATCTCAGTGTAATATGCCTGGAGTGGAATGACACAATGAAACCAAGATAATGTACTTCTCCAAAGCAAGCTATTTCTTTAAAAACACACAGAGAAAAGCAATGATTCCAATCAGAACTCATCAAATCTAATTAATTTTCCTGAGAACCTATTGTAATTAACAGATCAGATGACCACACTGAAGTGCCACTAGGGTACTTCAAAGAGCATCTAGTGGAAATAGATATCAGTCGTAAAGTACATTGTAGTATACATGAGGGTTTTGAACTTTGCTTTTACTTAGCTCCTTCCTGCACATCATCTATTCTTCTCTTTTCCCACTTCCAGCTTTGCACTCCAATCATGCTGCCCCCTTTGCTTGGAACAGGTCATCCTTCCCTTCATCTTTTAATACCCAGTCCTTCAAGCACCTTTCTTTCATCATTATTAATAACCCTTTCATTCTGTCTACTTTTGTGAAATTTCTTTGCAAGGAATTTTTGATACTTTTTTTTTACCACTCTCTGAGCTTGTTGAAATATTTCAATTAAAAAAAAATCAAACTTTTTGGACAACAATTTTCCTGCATTTTTTGTCCAGCTCTATCCTGAACTGTTGACCGTTGTCTAACCTACATTTGTATTGACTTATTTACATTATACACTTCTTGGGGAAAGGGAACATGCCTTATCAATCTCTTTAAACAGCAGTATAAATTTATGGTGCCATACAAATGTTTATTAATAATCATGTGCTGTATGCTTCACCTTGTGTGAGGATGGAGGAATTCCAATCAGCTGAAGATAATAAGCCTCAATGGAAGCTCTTCTGTAGTGGAGACAAGTCAAGCTATCTTGAAAGTCTGGTTTCATTGAGAGGCAAAACTTAGTTTGTGGGGTATCCATCCCATCTGTTATCCTTTCTATTTTAGGTGCTTGCAGGACACCCATCAGCACTGTGTCTTGATGGACCATAGATCCCCATCCTCATTTAATTTGCATGTTATACAGCATATTACCTATGGGCATGCATGTTGAACAATGAAGATAAAACAGGATTATTAAAATAGTGTCTCATTCACAGAGCAGCATTTGGCCTGTGCACTGAGGGGAACATTAGTCCTAGTTTAAAGGCCTATGCAACGTTTTAGCATTCACCATAGGTCTTAAGTGGTGTACAGGCCTAACACTGGCCCTCTGACCAGTATGAAACAGGGGCTTTGTGGAATAAATAGTATAGGATCATGAATTAATGGTGATATCTTAATATGGATTCACAAAGGGGCAGAGTTAAGGTGGTGTGGGCAACCTTTACTTCCAGAGCACTTCACTCTACAATCTTGACATTCTTTTAATGTACCGGTAGTTTCTTTTATGGAATATTGATTAAAATCACCGACTAACATCATCCTTTCTTTTCCCAAGGAATGATTAATTCATACTGCTTGGCACGAAAGGCTTTAAAAAAGGCTAATTTTGTCACTGGTGTAACGCCACTGAAGTGGGTGGATTTACACCAGGCCTGAATTTTGTGCCCCCTCAATCAAGCAATGAGATGGTCTGACTTAAACCTCCTTTTAGTTAGATACTACTTCTTATGCTATTCTAAAAACTGGTAAATGTCCTATTTGTGATTTAGCTAGACATTAATTATTTATTCATCAAAATATGTGTGGCAATGGACTAGGTGAGCCAGTGGGAAGCTCTTTCACCTCCAACTTCTATGACTCCATGTGAAAGGAATTTTAGAATTAAAACAAAAGCATTAAAATCAGCATTTACAAAATGTAACTATCCTAAACTTGCTGCTGTATAATACAATCAACACAGTGATGTAAATAGTAGTAATATACATTTATTATTTGCTCAGAAGAACTTGTGTTTAAAAAAAAGTTAATGTTGATGACAATGTCGTTACCTAGCACATTTTAGAAAACCCAGGCACCTTCAAAGAAGGAAATGAATCATTAAAAATATCCTAGACTGTCCATATAATAAATATAAACACATTTTTTCTTATTTGTCTTAGTCCCCAATCTTGCACACTTAGGCACATGCTTCACTTTACACACTATGGGCCTAATACAGTGTCAACTGCAGTCAATGGATCAGCACCCATAAGGCTGATCCAAAGCCTACTGCAGTCAATGAAAAGGCTCCTACTGAATGCAATGGGTATTGGATCATGCCCTGTGGGCTTGATCCTGCAAGATGCTGAATGTGTTTGCCCCAATCCAGCAAAGCAGTTCAGCACATGCTTAGCTTTAAGCACATGAATAGTCCTATTGACATCAATAGGACTACCAGCAGTGGGCAAAGTTAAGCTGTGCATAAACCTTATTAGGACTGGGGCCTGAACTTTTATTTAAAAATATTTTTAATTGTTTCTTGGTTTCTACATTTCCAGAAGTGGATTTTATTGTTTACATTTTTCTCTTGTGTAAATGAAAATGCCAGGTTTTGGGGTTATTTTTACATTAACTGGATGTCAGGGCCACTAGATTATAAATGAGTGAATAGAGCTGGCCAAACCATTTAGTGGGAAAACAAGCATCTAGATTTCCAAGTACACTGATTCTCTACCTGGGGCTAATGAACCCCAGGGGGGGTTGCGAACAGATGGTGGCAGAGGGACAGGAAAGAAGAGGGTGTTATGACCATTCTGCCCTTCTCATTTTGCTAGGTGGGATGGGAATGCCAGGGAGATTGTGGCATGGAAAAGGTTGAATACTGTCCTAGAACCTTTGAAATTTTGTATAAAAATGTGTCATTGATAATGCACTGAATACAAGGAATACTTCACCCTGTTATCTTTGCTTTGATTACTGAAAGAATTTATCAGTGATAGAAGTAATCGTGGGGAAGGGGAGCGGGGCTATATTTTCCACTGGCTTTTTCTTTACCCCTCAGAAATAGTGTCAGGTTTTTAGACACTGGCAGTGTCTTACACATCTTGCTATCCATGTCCTCACAAATTGCCTGTTGCACAAGTCAGTGTCAAAAATCTGTCTCTCTACTGGTATGGCGTATCATGGTAGTACTGTACTTGAGCTCTGGTAACACGGTGAAGCAACTGGGCCAGAATCTCAGCTGGTGTAAATTGGTTTAGCTCCATTGGAATCAATGGATCTGTGCTAAATTTATTTCTGTTGAAAAATCTTACCTACTGCATTCTCAATGTTGTGATGTAATCCCATTTCACTGAGCAGACAAAGGGGCACAGAAATGTTACACTTAAAAAAAAGAAGAACCTATTTTAAGACTTTGATCTTATAAAAAAATTACTTTATTAAAAAAATTCAGAACACATCCTACCTGCCAGTAAGACTTAATCCTAAATATTACAGAAAGCATGTTTGTTTGTTTGTTTGTTTGTTTCAGGTCCAAGGGGATTAAAAATCAGCCTTAACTACGGATAGGCTACTCCCTCTGCATAAGGTGGTGCCTTAGGTTACAGTGCTTTGCAAACTGTCTAGGCTAGTCATCATCTGATCCAATTCAGCTGTCAGAAAGGTAAGGTCTTTAATAGTTTTAGAAATAATCGGCTGGCATCTCTTTGTTTTTTTTACTTCCTGATTTGACGCCTTATCATCCTTTTCTTAATAGTCGGCTCCAAGCTCTTTAAATATTTCTATCAATAACAGTGATGGATTCCTGGAGGGAGTCCAGCCTTCGGGTTATTAAATCATTGCCCCCAGTAATCATTTCTGAAAGTTTCTGCAAACTCAGCTTCCCCTCTGGAGCTGCTTCTGCTAAGGTTTTGTCGGATGAAATGGCTCTGGGCAATAGAGGATTTAAATGGAAGGAATGGCTGTTTCAAGGGGACTGTCTTTGACCCCTTAGGCATTTTTATCTTGGGTGGGGCAGAGGGACCACAAACAGAAGCTGGAAGGAGAAAAATATATTGCAAGTTCTCAAAGCACAAAATCATGCTCCGATGCACCCTCTCCTTACATGCATGGAACTCCCATAGATGTCACTGTTTTTCTGCCCATATAGATAAGTCAGAATGCCACTGAGCCAGCTGCAATCTGCTCTGCTGAGGTCATGAGAAAAGGGTTTCCCCTACCAGCCCCAAGCAGAAAACTTCCCAGAGCAATACGACTGCATATTTGCTCTGTCCAACTACATAGCAATAGTCCCTCACCCCCCCAAATTAAAAGAAGCAGATTTATCCAGTGCACCCGTTTGTTTTTTCAGTTAAAATACAAACTGCCCTCCCTCCAAAAGAGCATAATTTCACAAGTGCAAAAACCACCGCATTGCCTTAAAAGATATAGTCACATTTTATTACAAATGTGGAGACCAGACTCTTCATCAGCTTTCCTAGCCATCCAGATACACTCTTTACATGGAAGACAACGACCAGCCACAGCAATCTCACCTGAAATAGCCAAAGGGGCTATTTCCATCTAAATAACCCATCTAAACCATCTATAATCATCTAAATAACCCGAAAGGGCTATTTCCATCTAAAACTTGCATGGTCACCCTCACTGTCAATCGGCTTACTTAAAATTCTGTGGTTAACTTTGTGCATTCTACTGGAAGAGGCCAAAGAACGAAATTCAGCTTTGGGGTGAGTTCAGTTCCACTGATTTCAGTCAAATTGCCACATTCGACAGCAGGCCTGAGTTTAGCCCAAATTGCTTAGATACATTTTGGAGTCTTGCTCCAAAAGGTGGATTGTGCTTTTGGGGTGGGTTCTTAGCACTAATTCTGAATCTGAATCCTTCCTGTGCTCTCAGATGATGCTTCTGGTCCCAGTAAGGATCAGCCAACCCTGTGTAACCTGGGTCCCCTAAGTTTTTCCTCTCCAAGTACAGTATTGTTCAACGGAGGGCTTCTTTTGGTTGGCACACCTGTCATGGCAGATGCTCTGGCTTCATTCTTAGCACGTGGCCCAAATATTTCCGTCTTCTTTTCTGGATAATTTTAGAGATAAAGAGTAGTCAAACTCCCTGACAAATCTCAGCATTTGTTATAAATTCGTTCAATTTGACACCGAGTATTTTCCTGAGGCATTTGCTCTTTGAAGGCACTTAGTTGGTGGATTTCCTATCCATATGTTAAGGTGGAAATAACATTTGAGTTAAAGATGTGTGTGTGTGTATAAAAAACGTATTATGTAAGTTCCCAGTATGTATTATTGGGAAGGCTCTGGGGGACAGACCTCAATTTATAAACAATGGGATCACAGGCAAAGCTGATGTCCAGGTATCAATGTAGTTGTGCCCCCACCTAATAGTAATTTAATCTAGACAGCATTTCCTTAGTTTGCTTACGAGAATGGCATGTGGGACTGTGTCAAAAGCCTTATTAAAATCAAAATATATCACAACTGCTGCTTCCCCCTGTCCACTAGGTGAGTAACCCAATGATGTCCGTGCAGTTGCATGTGTAAATTAGTGCAGGATCTGGCTCCTTTCCTTTCCTTTCCTTTCCTTTCCTTACCTATACTTCAGATCTTCTCCCTCATGCCATTTTCTTCCTTGTCTGATCACAGATCCTGAAAATCTCCTCAAATTGCAAGAGCACCGAGGTCTGTAATGTAAAACTACCAGCAACATGGATCTGATTGTATGGCTCCATCCATCAATCATTGCCCAGGAAAATCATCAAGCCGCAAGTGCTAATAAATACTGTACAAGGCAACAACTTACCCCAGTGCCTTGTGGTCACCATTAGTCTCTGCACCCGCGGACCGATGAATATTGCCTACCCGATAAGATAGCAGAATAATACCCAATTCTACGTACAGTATTAGCTGATAGCCAAAGTTTAGCTGCTCC
The DNA here is from genome assembly GCA_003942145.1 of Platysternon megacephalum. Classification (NCBI taxonomy): domain Eukaryota; kingdom Metazoa; phylum Chordata; order Testudines; family Platysternidae; genus Platysternon; species Platysternon megacephalum. The sequence continues at coordinate 3,477,063 of QXTE01000130.1, read as the reverse complement.
ATCCAGAGTTTAAAGTGGGTCTAATCCTGCACTCCTTACCCAGGCAAATCTCCCATAGATGGAGGGAGTTTTTCCTGCATGAGTGGTACAGAACTTAGCACAGTAATTGCATTTAATCATAGATAGCTGTGGTTGGGGTGGGCAAAGCCAAGCTTTGGGTTCTGCCATGGGCCTGATGTGTGAATTTGGGCAAGTCACTTAACCTCTCTGTGCCTCCATTCCTCATTTGTAAAATGGGGATAATGAAATTGACCTTCCTTTGCAAAGTACTCTAAGATCTGCAGGTGAAAAGTGCTATATATGAGCTAAATACGAGGTGCCAAGTACTGCCAGTAAATTATATCTCTGTTTAATAAAATGAGAATAAATGTGCATCTATATCCAAACCTTCTTAGCATTAGGGCCAAAATTTCCTGCAGTTACACGAGTGCAAAGACTCCAAAAGCTTATGTTGGCATTTAAAATCCTATTGTGGCAACCCAGAGTAGCATTTCTAAAACGGTAGCTCACATGAAATCCAAGCAGACAGGGAGTAACTGATTGTGTGTGTGTGAGGGGGAGATGGTTTGCAGCAAGCATGAATATGATGCTTGGATTTTTTTTTATTATTTATTTTTGTTGCCATTTGGAAGTAGTTGCTTGATTATGGGCCAAATCTTGATCCCCACAGACAACAATGGGAGCAAAAGTGGCTCTGCAGTGTCCCCCATTCTCTTGCACTCCTCCTGCTGTAGGGCTTTATCCTGTTTGCCTTAATCTCACCGGTTGTCTCAGTGACTTTGACGTGGCCACGCAAGTTAATAAAACAAACAGGATTTAGCCCATAGCTTAACAATATTCACTTCCCCTTGAGGTGAAATGAAGGTGGGAGGGGAGTTAGGAGTGAAGAGCTTTTGAAACTACTGCCACTGTCTCTCCAGCTACACAGACTGTAAGTCTGGCTAGTAAGGAAGGAGGTGACGATTACAGCACTGCCCATCTTGCTGTTGACAATTCCTATAAACCTATTTCCGTTATGTTGAAAGGGACACTATCAATCAGAAATTTATGGCCCAAATCCTACACAGCCCAAACACTCACTGAAGCCCATGGGTGTTTGGTTTGCTAATAAATGCAGGACTTGATCCTGCATATGTGTCTTTTAATTCCTAAATATGTTCCTGGCACCCTATAATAATAATAATCTTTCTATTCACCCTTTATGCTGTTTATTTTTATTATTTAGAAAACATGTTTCTAAAATATCTAAACTGTGGACCTAAAATTAGTTGGCATTGTTCCTTGAATTGTCCTGATAATCCCTAAACAAGGGGCATAGATGAGAAAAGGACATATACCCAAAGCAAGAGAAAAAATGACAATAATAGTTGGAATACATGGGATGCTTCCTTTATATTTGAATTGTTATTTTGGATTGAAGATAAGTTTACAAGCTAAACCAAGATGTAATACTACAGCTTGCAAAGACGATACTCCTGCTTTTGGGGCCATTGCTGTGGAATACTCTAGTATCTTTTTTTAATAAACGGAGCCAGTTCACGAGTCCTACAAAACAGGGCAACGGGACTCATGAGAGTCTTAAAATTGTGTGGCTGCACAATTGCCCAGTCAGGGTAAAGGATCAGCGTTCACATCACGCTTCCTGTCAGTACCCGGCCCGGGCCAGGGAAGCTAATGATCCAACCAGTGGACCAAATTTGGCGACGAATCTTAGTCACGTGCCATCTGACTGCAACCTCGATGTATCGCCATCCTTTGCCTTTCGAGCTGTTGGACCCGCGCGTCGAATTCTCCAGCTTCATGTTGAGGGTCTAACAGTAGCCAAGCACTGCGTCATAAGAGGCCCTAATTCGCAGGACGCTCCTGCATGTCATGTGGGACTGAGAAGTTTCATGTGGAGTTGTTGCTCTGCATGCTACGAGCTGTGCCTGTCCTTAGGCGTGAGACAAGGTGGGTGAGGTGATATCTTTTACTGGACCAACTTCTGGTGGTGAGAGAGACGAGCTTTCGAGTTTACACAGAGTTCTTCTTCAGGTCATCTTAAGGTGCCCCATGAGTGCCCCTCTTCAGAACCCCTCCCACACTCACCCTGGGGTGCCCCTGCTGCACCCCTCTCCAGAACCCCTCCCACACCGGGTGCTCCTGCTGCACTCCTCTCCAGAACCCCACCCACCCACCCTGGGGTGTCCCTACTGCACCTCTCTCCAGAACCTCTCCCACACTGGGTGCCCCTGCTACACCCCTCTTGAGAATTCCACCTTCCCGCCCTGGGGTGTCCCTGCCGTGCCCCTCTCCAGAACCCTCCCCCACATGCACCCTGGGGTGCCCCTGCTGCGCCCCACTCCAGAACCCCTCCCACACTGGGTGCCCCTCTGCGCCCCTCTCCAGAACCCTCCCCTACACCCACCCCGGGGTGTTCCTGCTGTGCCCCTTCCAGAACCCTCCCCCACACGCACCCTGGGGTGCCCCTGCTGTGCCCCTCTGCAGACACCCCCACCCCATCTCCCACGCTCTCCCTCCGGGAACCTCTGCGCGCTCCCTGCCCAGCAAGCCGGGCTCGCGCACACAACGGGCTCGCGCCTCTCCCGGGGACTGGCGCGCGCCGCGCTGATTGACAGGCAAGATGTCGGTGTGGGAGCCAGGCAGAAGGGGATACAGCAGCCAGCACGGGAGCCAGGCAGCAGCAGCAGAGCAGGAGGCAATGCAGGCAGCATCTTGGAGGAGCCTTTAAGGCACACCGCCCCCTCCCCTCCCCCCCCCAACCATCACCACCTCCACAGCCTCCAGCGCCAGGTGGACAATGCGAGCCCCTCACTGCAAGGGGCAAACCCGGGTCTCCCCCTCCGTGAGCAGAAAGAAACTGCCACCCCAAATTCTGCATGGAGCTGGCGTGTAAACGGAGCGGCTCCCCGATCGCTGCCGCTGCCACCGGCTCCTGAGTGCACACGCACAGCATCAGCACCACTACCTGGGGTGCTCCGGCTCCAGCATCCCTCCGGCGCGCTCTCCCCCACCCCTTCGGAGGAGGCACTCGCAGGGGAGAGGACACTCGAATGGAGGCTGCTTGACACACAATCAGATCCACTCTTGCTAGTTATTTATTTATTTATTTGATTTTTGGGGAGGGGGGGGCTTGTTGTCTCCAGTGGAAAGATGCCGGCTCCCTTCACATTGCATTGTTGAGGGGTGGGGGTGGGGAGGAGGAGGTGGGGGTGGTTGGGGGGGGGGGAGTGGGACACCACCATCCCTTTGATCTGGGAGGAGGAGGAGGAGGGGGCTGCAAAGCGAGCTATGGATGAGGAAAACATGACGAAAAGCGAAGAGCAGCAGCATCTGAGTTTGCAGAAAGCCTTGCAGCAGTGCGAGCTGGTCCAGAACATGATCGATATCAGCATCTCCAACCTGGAGGGGCTCCGGACCAAATGTGCCACTTCCAACGACCTGACGCAAAAAGAGATCAGAACCCTAGAGGTAGGTTTTACCTTTGCAAAAATATCGAGAGCATTTCAAGCTCTCTGTCCCCCGCTCCCCTTCCCCCCACTGCCTCGAATATACTTGGGGGAGGGGGGAGGAAATATGCATGATTTTGTATGTTTCTAAATTTGACAAACCCAGTCTTCCCTTTCAATTGCATTTATTTCTCTGTGAGTCTTTGCAAGGGAGGTAGGTTCTCCCCCCTTCCCCCCCCCCCCCCACTGTGTATTTGTTTATATACAATGGGGGCTTGTGTGCAGTGTAATAAATTAAGGAGCTGCAGTGAGCTCAAATGAGCCTGCGCGTGCTGCAGGTGGCCAAAAGGTGGTTCTTGCACATAAAATGTGGCTGCCTATAAATAGTGTTCTTTCCCCTGGTCTTCTGATTTTGATTTTTTTTTTTTTTTTTTTTGCATGTCAGGAGACAGGCATTCAGTTTTGCATTGCAAACCACAGATCTCTGGGTGGACAATCCCCCTTAAGATGTAATGAACAATATGCATGTTTAAAAATAAATAAATCCTGCCTTGGTGAATGGAGGTACTGGGGATCCCCTCTTGGGAGAAGGCAAGTGATGCTGCTGGGAATCTTTCTAATCTTGCCTTGGGCTAATCAAATAGATCTTTTGGTTTCATGCAAACAAGGAGGTAAAAAGCTTCTTGCCAACAGCCCTGTGTATATTGCGAGGGACCCAGAGAGGGCTGGGATGGCAGTTCGTAAAGGCCTGGTTTGCAGGGGAGTGATCATGAGGAGTTAAAAATAACTTGCATGTACGCACTGGAGATTCATTTTAAATGCCAGGAGGGATCAGGGGAAAAGACGGATCCCCCAAGGCGTTAATTGGACTGGGTAATGTGCATTGGGTGGTGCCTGCCAGTAGTAATGGCAGCCCTGCTGGAAGCAGAGACAAGGGGTTTTGGGGGCGGGGTGGGTTCCCAGTGGCTGGGATGGTAATAAGGTGAAACAACATGCGGTTGTCATGCATGACACCAGGATGCTTGTCCTCATTCTCCACCTGTAGAGATGGAGGTGATGGGAATTTTAAAAGGACTCTGAGGCCTGAAGCCTCCCGTGCCTGGCAGTGTGCTGGTGACAGACCCTGCTGCATTTTATTCTAGCAGCATTGCTATAGAGAAGGTTGTGTCAGCATATCCCTTAGAATAGAAACCCCCGATGCAGCTAGACTCCAGCCTGCAATGGTTCTGCCTGTTCCACCTCAGTGAAAGAACCGTGTTTGAAAAAGATACACTAGGACTCCCCTGTCTGTGCGGGTTTGCAGCTTGGTGTTTTAACTCTCCCCTCCCCCTCCGAATTTAGCACAAGAAGTCTCAATTTAGTGATTTAGAAAAAAATAAAAGAAAATAAAAAGGACCTTTCCAGGTGAAATAACTGTAAATAAAAAATCGCAGAGCAGTTTCCATAGACGTTAGAAATGGACAAGGGCTATCAAATCATCCAGTCTATCTGCATGTAAATAGGCTCTCTTTCAAAGTATGCTAAGATCATTAGATGTTTACCAGTTTCAGGAGGATTTGAATGTGTGGATGTAACTTTAAATAGATGGGAGACTTTAAATAGAAGTCAGAGACTCCACAAAGTCTGCTAGGGCAGGAGTTCTCAATCTGGGGAGCCTAGCTAGGGGGAAGAGGGATCCTGGTGTACAAAAGGTAGAGAACACCTGAGCCCTTTGCTGTTACCAATCTGTTTTATGTGGAAGATGCAGATAGGTAGAAAATTGGCTGCCGAGCATGGAACTAAGCAAGTGACTGTGTCATAACATGGTGTAAATGCTGTTGGAGAAACATGTTGAAAAGGAGATGTTTAACTTTGTCACATGGCTGTTGCTCATTGGGGATTTATTGCCTCTCATTGCTTTTTTTACTATGTGTACTAGAAGGTTATGCATTTTTGTCCAACAGTTTTTCTAACCTGGAAGCCTAAAGTTAGGTTCCCCAAACCCTAAATGGACACCTTACTAACTGTGTCTCTTTCCGCAGCTCTGACAGGCAGGCCACAGTTTATTTAGGTGCCTGTCTATGACTTTAGGACCCTAACTTTAGGCCTGCAGGGTAGAAAACTGTGTCTTTCTCTACAAGAAGGCAGTGATGGTTCTGGCGACGAAGACCCCTGTCCACGAGCAGCTGGACTGACCTGCAGCATGCTTTACGTGAACCACCAGTGAAAACACCAGTGTCCAAATTCTGCTTGGGAAGTGCAAACTGCATCTTCTTGAGCCCTTGCACCGAGGTGGGGATTCACCCGCAGGGACGGCACCACCACCCCTCTCTTGGAGGTTCTTCAGGGGCACCTTTAGTTTAGTTTTGCGACTTCATAGGAGCCTTGTTAGCAGAGGCTATAATAGGGTTGTGCTTAGTCAGTGCATCCCTGGCCAGTACTGCCCACTCTTGGGGAAGTACGATCTCTCTGGGCCCCCACATTGAAAGGGAGGAGCCACTATCTTCCGGTGCAACTCTCCCCAACCATCCCCCTACCCCCCACTTCGGGGTGAACTTCCTGCTTTTGGAGACACTGAACAAACTTAGCCCCAGATGGTAATGCTTTTGGCATGGTCTTGCAGTCACTATTCATGGGAAACTTCGGTTGAAGTCAGTGAGTGGCTTAGGTACGTTGAGGAACACATTCAGGGCCTCTGCCTCCACTGACCTACGCTGGGGACCTAGGGTCTGGTTCTTTGCTGTACCTCCAGAAGGTGCAGCACGAAAGGGGCAGGTCAAGGAGAAGGAGGGGTACTGGTGGCTTTCTGACACTTTCATCTCTCTAGATTGGGGGCTGAAATGGCCCTCATAGTAAATCATAGAATCATAGAACTGGAAGGGACCTCGAGAGGTCATCTAGTCAAGTCCCCTGCACTCAAGGCAGGACTAAGTATTATCTAGACCATCCCTGATAGGTGTTTGTCCAACCTGCTCTTAAAAATCCCCAATGATGGAGATTCCACAACCTCTCTAGGCAATTTATTCCAGTGCTTAACCACCCTGACAGTTTGGAAGTTTTTCCTAATGTCCAACCTAAACTGCCATTGCTGCAATTTAAACCCATTGCTTCTTGTCCTATCCTCAGAGATTAAGAAGAACATTTTTTCTCCCTCCTCCTTGTAACAACTTTTTACATACTTGAAAACTGTTATCAAGTCCCCTCTCAGTTTTCTCTTCTCCAGACTAAACAAACCCAGTTTTTTCAAACTTCCCTCATAGGTCATATTTTCTAGACCTTTCATCATTTTTGTTGCTCTTCTTTGGACTTTCTCCAATTTGTCCATGTCAATTTCTCCAATTAGAGCCTCCCCTAGCTGCTCCAACTTGCAGCATCTCATCCAGAATTGCCTGTGCCCTGCAACATGCTTAGGATCCCTGTAACTTTATGAACTTCAGGTCTGTCCCATCCTGTTCCTAACCCAGCTCCTCTGGCCTCCAGACCTGACCCCGGCATGCCCCCAATGACCCTGTGAAATGGATAATAGAGGGACAGGCGCTGGGTGGGGGGCACTTTGCCCTGCTATCTGCCTGGGCCAACTGGTTTCACTCCTGTTCCCCCCAGGAAGTGCTGAGGGAGGCAGCGTGCTCAGCCCCAGAGTCAGGGGGAAGAGCGTGTCTTACATGGCGCAGCAGCACCTGGTTTAAGAGCGGGCTCTGAGACGGTGCGTCCCGTCAGCCGAGAGCAGTTGGATGCATCGGGATGTGGGATCTAGGAGACAATGGTTTAAAGTGTGGGAACCATGAGGAATCTGTAGGGCACACGGGGAGCAAGAAAGGATTTGGGCTGGCTGCTGAGATGCTAGGCCCAATTCCCCCAGCTTTGCACCTGTGCAAATAACTCATTATTATTATTAACTCCTTATTATCCTGTGCAAATAACTCCTTATATTATTATTATTATTATTATTATTATATTCCTGTGCAGCGTGGGTGGAAAATGCTACAGCATCAGAGCAGTTGTGTTGTACGCCCACATTGCAAAGGTGTCAGCAATGACATCAGGTGCCAAGGCAGTGCGGAGCCAGGCCTGCTGTGGCCATAGTGTCTTCTGGGGACCATAAGAACCAACAAGTACATCTAGGGCCACCCAACCTTGGCTTTGCTGGGGATGCTCTAATGACCCATGCCGATCTATGGAGACACCACCACTAATCCCATACAAGCCGTGAGAGGAGTAGAACTCATGGCATTCAGCTCCATCAAGGCACAGGGCGCCACCTGTTGAGCTAAAGGAGCAATACCTGGAGCTTGTCCACCGTAGGGAACAGAGGGTCACTTGAGTAGGCCCAATGTCTGGCCTGACTGGTACACACTGTTGTACGTTACCGTACGAATGGAGTCATAGAGCTCTGAAAGGCTTAAACCGACTCAAGCACAGAGAAATGGGGATATTGAGGGAGAAAGCTCAGCCTCGATGGGACAAAGTCCGTACAGGTGCAAGCGTTCACCCATGTGGATCAGCTTTCAGGATCAGGTCCTAAATTCAATTTGGAGGGCCAGCTGGGGTGTTAAATGATGCCCTCCGTTACCCCTGTGCAGCCACACTGGAAGCAACAGAATTTTCCAGACATAGACGAGAGCAGAATTTGGCCTGAAGAATCTTTGCTAGCATTCCAGTGATAGCGCATGAGGCAGAGAACCCAGCTTGGCTTTCAGATCCTAGGCTGAGTTTGCTGGGCTGAGAGTTAGTAAAACTCTCTTGTGAATCGAGCAGACAGGATTTTGAAATCCCAGAGAGACAATTCCTAGGGAACCCCACTATGGCATTTTTACCAAGTTACTGCCCAGAGCTGATCTACAATTTAAGTTATTTAAATAGCAAATTAAAATGAAGAACATTTGTGGTCATGGTTACTTGCTATTGAAACTTATGGTCATCATGTGGCTTGGTTTTTAAGAGAGGAGGTTCTGGTGAAAGGGGGAGTGGGCTGGACCGACTACCCTTTGGGATGAGCGGAAGCTGCTGGTATGCATGTCATTTAATTCACAGCCACAATTAGCACCTGGGGGAGGTTCTCCGTGGAGAAGCCAAGGACTTAGTGGGCATGGAGATCACCTATTTAGGATCTCCTGTTTAGGACTGGTCCCTCTCGGTCGGCGTGGAGGGTCGTGCACTTCTCTGCCCATGCCAAACCTGTGGCTTGTGTTATGTAGGAGGTTGGTCTAGAAGACCATAATGATTCCTTTTGACTTTTAAAATCTATGACTCTTTCCTGTGAGCCAATAGCCTGCTCTCTCTGGCATGCCACTTACTAAAACGTTTCAGTCAAAGCTTTCTCGGGGAGAGGCACTGAAGTTGCATTGGGGTCGCTTAGAGTTTACAAAGCCAATGGCTACGTAAAAATCTCTGGCCAAGATTTTCAAAAGTGACTAGTGATTTTGGGTGCCTGTCGTCAGTGCCCACCATTGGTTTTCAGCGAGTGAGTGGTCAGCACTTTCTGGAATTAGGGCCCTTTTCAAGGATGATGCTCCAAAATCAAAGCACCCCGAATCACTAGCTACTTTTGAAGATCTTGGCCCCTACGTGCTCTGGCAGCTAAGGAGAAATGCAGCAATTGGGGGATGAGGCAAATGGGTGATGTGTTAGCAACCCATCCTCTGCTGCATCTTTGGGAACTTTGCCTCCTCATTCACCCCGATAATCTAATGAGAGGCTAAATAGAGCTGTTTTTCTGGTCTACATATACCCACGCATTGCCTGGTGTCTGGGCACTTTTCACCGGTGCTGTCTTCCACAGGCAGTCAGCAGATATCGCTCATGCTGCTGTTGCCTCTAGGAGACACAGCAGGTCCTTATGCTAGTAAAGCATTCTGAAAAACCACCATGAGTAATGTCCCCATGTGGCTATCATTCTGATGGGTATTACTGTAGTGCCTAGGAGGCCAGGCGCAGACCAGGAGCCCATGGTGCTAGGCGCTGTACAAACACAGAACACAAAGATGGTCTGTGCCCCAGAGAGCTTACAATCTCAGTGCACCTTGCAGTTCCATAAACCATGAAAGCAACCCCCTGATTGCGCCTGATGTTGTCAGCTCGGAACACCTTAATCTCCTTGTGTCAATCAATTATGATGCCTATAATTCTTAATAAGCTGCTCTCTCTGATTTATATTTACAATAAACATGCTCATAGCATGTAACGTGACCATTAGGTTTCATGAAACACAAACAGGTTTCATGGGGGGTGAATTCCTATTATTACAGGTCAAACAATTTCCTTTCCCTAGAAGAGAGTTTTATGTAGTGATTAGAGCAGGTCTCACTCAGGACTTGGGCACGTCACTTAACTGTCTATGCCTCAGTTTCCCCATCTGTGTGATGAGGATAATCAAAGGTACATACCTCAGAGTAGTGTTATGAGGCTTACTGAATGCAAAGCACGTGGAGTTCCTTGGGTGAAATACGCTCCATCAATAGCAAGTATTGCTAATATAGCAGGTTGGGGTGGGGGCCTTAGAGCATTTTGTTGAGGATGATGATTGGTCATTATTTGTAGTACAGCAGCATCTGGAGGCACCAAGATCAGGGCCCCGTTGTGCCCACTGCTGTGCAAACACCCAGCAAGAGACAGCTCTTGCCCTGAAGCACTCACAGTCTGAACAGACCAGACAAAGGGTGGGAGGGGAACAGAGGCACAAGGGGTGGAACAAGTTGCCTGAGGTCACACAGCGGGCCAGTGGCAGAGCTTGTACCCTCTCCGCTGGACCATGCTGCCTCTGAGGGATGAAGTTTGACACGAGAATCATTTTGATCCCCCAAGCAGGTAGAGTGGTGCAGGATTAGCAACCAAGGGGGAGGGATTTCCCTCACCGTGTCAGCCAAGCAAAACGGGAATCCCCTGTTATGTGTCTGGCTTGAGGTGCAGGGGCAAATCACCGGTGTCTGATTTAAAACCCGGGCCCGGCTGCACTAAGGAGAATGAAACTGTGGACAGCTAGTGATTCAGCCGGTGATCTCTGTTTGAGTCAACAGGTGGCTGTGGTAAGAGTAAGCTGTGTGATAAAAGCATCTGCCCAGGTTTTCATAGAGGTGCTGACTGATGGTGTTTCTATTATAGAAACAAGATGATTTCCAGTAAGGGAGTGATAAATGGTAAACCCAGGGCCAGATTCTGGTCTCAGGTACAATCTGGAGTGACTCCATCAAAGTCAGTGGATTTCAAGTGGCATTACTCTGGATTTACAGCAGCCTATATGAGCTCAGAACTTGGCCCTGGATCCTTGCCACCGCCAAATCCCAAGGACATGACGTAGGCTCAGAGTCCCAGCGAAGAGGAGGTGTTTTGTTGCTTTCCATCTGCCTGCAAAGAACCAAGTCAGAGAGTGCTTGATTGTCAACATGTGGCATAAAAAGAACCGGCTAGCTCCTGCGCTCATGGAACAGCCCTGGACTTGCGGCCTGATCTGGAGCACATTGAAGTCAATGGAGAAAGACTCCCGTTGTTTTCAGTGGGCTATCAGGCCTTTGTTACTAAGGAAGCTGGAATGATGGCTCATTGTGTGCATCCGGTGGAGTCCACAATGTGGGGAGCTACGCACTGCACTGCATGGGGTGTATTATTGGGGGGCAGTGGTTAAACAACACCTCCGATTTAGACCTGAGAAGATTAGCATTTTTTAATTGTAATTTTTAGAAATTATTTAATTTTTAGAAAAACACTGTAAGTGAATAAGATTTCCCCCCCTCTCCTGCTGGAATTATGTCGCTACATGATGTGCTGATGTGTGCAGATACAGATAGTGTAGTTCAGTGGAGAGGGCTCCATCTCTCTGGCTCTGCCTCTGATGTGCCTTGGGACTTTGGGCAAGCCGCCTCCCCTCTCCATACCTGTGTTTCCTCCTCCCCCTCCATCTGTCTTGTTATTTAGAGTGTAATCTCTTGGGGGATGCCTCTTGCTATGTATATGTACCTAGCACAATGGGGCTTTGATCTCCATCAGGGCCTCTCAGTGCTACTGTAAGGCTAATAACAATCACAGATCTTAGCTTTGATCCTTCCTATGGTTGTGTGCATAGTGCAGGAGAGAATACAGGAAAGATGGGGTTAGATATACATCAGGGTAACTCCAGTCTGTTGAATTCAGGGGAATGACATCGGTGTGAACCTGGAGTAACCAAGGGGTGAATCGGGTCTTGTATTTTTCACTCAATCCTGATCAACTAATCCTGATTTGGCAGGGATTAAAATAACTATCTCAATTCACAAAAAGAACAGGAGTACTTGTGGCACCTTAGAGACTAACAAATTTATTGTAGCATAAGCTTTCATGGGCTACAGCTCACTTCATCGGATGCATGTAGTGGAAAATACAGAAGGAAGATATATGTATACACATGAAACAATGGGTGTTACCATACACATTATAAGGAGAGTGATCAGTTGTCAGCAGGAGAGAAAAATAAGTGTTTGTAGTGGTAATGAAAATGGCCCATTTCCGGCACTTGACAAGGAGATATAAGGAACTGTAGGGGGGTGGGTGGGGAAGATAAGCATGGAGAAATAGTTTTACTTTGTGTAATGGCCCATCGTGGATGAAGTGAGCTGTAGCCCACGAAAGCTTATGCTACAATAAATTTGTTCGTCTCTAAGGTGCCACAAGTACTCCTATTCTTTTTGCGGATACAGACTAACTCGGCTATTACTCTGAAACCTATCTCAATTCAATTATTTTTTTTAATTATTTTTTTACTATCTTAATAGTGTATGTGATTCTTTTTATTTCATATGGTGTAATTGTAGAGGGAGCTGGTAGCAACCTCTATGCTGCGGTTGTCCACTTTCCACTCAAAGGAATTCTCGCAACCTTTTATTTGAGGTGCTCTTGGACCCCATTGCTAGCAGCAGTCCTTTGACCAACGCTACCGTCACTCCTTATTTTTAGAGGTGAACTGGGGGAGCCATTCAATTTTTTTTTTCACCTCGGGACACCTGGGTTCAATAGGTCACAAGTGAAATACTAGCTAGTACCAAAACCTTAGATCCAAACTGTCTGGAGCTTTGGGTGTGTTTATAATCTGGATTTAGAGCCAGATTTTGCAGATGGCCTATCCCTTAATAATAGGCCAGACCAGAACATTGGCTCCAAACTTCCTCATATTTTGGAATGTTTGACATCTGGATCAAAAATGTTGGGGATTGAATTTCCTTTCTAGTGTAAATGTTCCCTGTCATCAATTTAGCCCACAGTGGCCATTTGTCACCTTGCATTTGGATCATGTAAGGTACTGGCTAGTGTGCTCCACTGCCTTCTATGGGATAGAATCAGAGCTGATCAACTACGTTTCAGAGACCCTGTACTGCTAGCAGTTGAAGAGCCTTCTCTAGTTCATGTGGCTTGAGGGCTGTGCTTTTGGAGGAAGTGAATGGGAGTTCTATTGTGGCTGGTAGTGCCAAGTTCTGAGTGGCCCAGGATGGGCTAAGGCTTTGCATTTGTTATAATAGGACTGGATATCTCTGGGAAGGAGAGACTTGCACTAGAGATGGAGCAGGGTCAGATTTGGTGGGCGCTGGCAAAGTTGTATAAACAGCGGGTGCCGAGCACCTGCCTACACTATACATCGCTCCAGTCAGTGCTGCATTTCCCAGCCAGCATTGTTTACAGCCCTAAGCCTGTATTTCCCAGCAATGTATTCTAATAATTTATAATAATATACTGACAGTACAATGACCGTGGTGCGTCTAGCCTTCAACAGAGCTCAGGGCCCCATTGTGCTCGTAGAAACATGCTGTGTTCCAGGAAATAAGCTAACGGGACCACTATGGCAGAGAAAGCCCTTCAGAAAGATCACTGCATGTCACAGTGTTTCATAACATGATGGAAAATGCAAAGGGTCCCTTGTCTCAGCTGCCTGACCCAAGCATTGACCTAACTCTGACTTTTTGTTTTCTTCCCTTCATTTCTAAGTTCATTAAATTCATTGTGTGTGTGTGTGTGTGTGTGTGTGTGTGTGTGTGTTTAGTGCTGGTGAAAGGTGACTGCCCTGGTGGTCGAAGCCCTTTGTTTAACCATCCCATAAGTCAGTAAGTACATCACAGACAGTGGCAATGCAGCTTTCCCATCCCTAGCCTGGCCAGTATGCTTCAACACGGCTCTGCCTCGGATGAGCAGGGAGCTCAGGCTCTGTGGCCCAGTCATTCCTTGGCCCCTCTGATCAGACTGTCGTCAGAGAAGCCAGTTACAGCCTGTCAGGATGGTTATGGATACATTTACTTCTGCCTGGTGTACACCCAGTGCTTGTGCCATACATAATGCTTTGAGTTAGGGCGGTGTGATGTTTTTTTAACGGATATAGTTATACCAGTACATCCCCTAGCGTGGAGACAGTTATGTTGGTATAAGAGTGTCTTATACCAGTAGAGTGTATTCCTATACCGGAAGAGGAATACGCTATACCAGTTTAAGTACAATTATACTGCACCCACACAAGTGAGTTTTAGCGCTTTAACTATAGCGGTGGAGATAGTGGTACAAGTTCTCTGTGTAGACCAGGTCTCTGACTGTAAACTCTTTGGGGCAGGGATCTCATCTCCCTATGTCTTAAAGTGCCTAGCACATCACTGGTGATGAATACATAATCACAGTAATCGATAGTTTTATCATGTGGACACCTGCCTTCTGAGAAATGGGCTGAGACCCACCATACAGTCATTGGACGGCAATAACTTTCTTTCACTTGTTCCTGACCCAAATAGGGTTTCAAGTGGTGTCCAACAAATGAAAGGCTCTTATTTCACTCTGACTGACTTCAGTGGAGTTACTCCTGATTTCACTATGGCCAACCACAAGCATTCAAAAAGCATGAGTCAAGCCCGGAAAAATCATGACATTAAAGAAAAATAGTGCCTTTCATTTTACTTGCTTTCTGGTTTAGGGTGCAGTTGGATCACGTTTTCAAGCTTTTCTCTGAAACCATGAGGGTTAGAAACCTCATCTTTTTAGCATGAAAGCTGAGAGTCTCATTAGTCACATGACTCCAGGAGCTGGGACTTTAAATAAAATACCAAATATCCCAAGACTCGAGATCAAATTGCAAGAGTTGGCAACACTTTTGGTGTGAGCGAGATCAGAATCCAGCCTGTAATTCGCAGCTCCCATTATCAGTTCTTTAAACTACCCAGCCTCTTTGACTTGATACATTTTAAAGAGATGTCTTTAACCAGACCACCTCGCAATGTGTTTTCTTAAAATATAAACACCCCGATCAATTAATGCCAGCATTTCTGCACTCACGAGCAAACCCTACACTAATCAACAAGTGTGCTGATGAGGTAATGGGGGTGGATTGGAAGCAGGGAAGAGAATAAGATTAATGGAAAATAGATTTTATTCTCAAGATACCACGGGGCTATTGTAAACAGAGAGTTTAAAAAAAATATGGGGAGGAGAGAAAGGGAAAATGCTGATAGCATCGCTCTAAATTCTGAAAAGGTGATCAGTGAGTGTGTCATTTTCAAGTGCATGACAGAGATTGTAAATCTACAACAAATTGATATGTGTTATATACTTGTCCTTTTATTTAATGGTAGAATTGGCATTTGGTTTTCCACAGGAAACATAAACAGGCCCACAGACATGCCCAGCTGTTGTGTACATTTGCCGTTTGTGAAGACACTCGCCCCAACCACACATGTTGTAATGCAATGGGAAAACACACAAATACTGTGCCCCTGTGCTCTCCGAGGGAAAGAACACACACAGTGCTTGGTCTGCAGATAGACAGAATAAGAATCCAAGTACAGGTGTGTGTTAGGAACCCGATTCTGTTAGATGCTGGGTACCTTCCACTCCCAGTCTGAGTTGTGGGGACGCCGGCCCAGATCCTCAAAGATATTTAGGTTCCTAACTCCCAGTGAAATCAGCAACCTAAATCCCTTTGGAGATCTGGGCCTCAGCATCTTGCAGGAGTTGCTGTATGCAAAGTGCATGTTGGTTAGTGTGCAGCTGCATTATGGGGGGGAAAGGTTTGCATTCTTCTGAAGCATCAGAGATTTCTGGAGGCAGGATGCTGGAGTGAACGAACTAGAGGGTTTATCTGCTGTGGAAAATTCTGTATTCCCATGGATGATACACCTCTACCTCGATATAACGCTGTCCTCGGGAGCCAAAAAATCTTACCACGTTATAGGTGAAACCGCGTTATATTGAACTAGCTTTGATCCACCGGAGTGCGCAGCTGCGCCCCCCCGGAGTGCTGCTTTACCGCGTTATATCCGAATTCGTGTTATATCGGATTGCGTTATATCGGGGTAGAGGTGTATTATTATGTATTACCAGAGCCCCTTGGAGCCCTCGTCATGGACCAGGGCCCCATGGTGCTAGGTGCTGTACAAACACACAACAAAAAGACAGGCCCTGCTCCATCCCAGGATACTGCTTTAGTGTGTTTGATGTGAATTGTTTGCAGTGGTGGTGGTAGAATGGGGAATAAAGCCCTAGTAGGAGCTTGAAGTATCCACGTTTTGAAAACACATCCCATTTGGTGCATTCCCCAGGCCAAATGTTGCTCTCTAAGGTATCTTTAGGATAAAAAGATCCTCTGGCAGGGATCCCAGAATGGGGGAATGGACGCCACCATAGACACAGACACAGGTATCCTCTCTCTCCTTCCTTCGGTAGCATTGCTGTTGTTCACCTCAAGGGGGGAGTAGTGGGGATTATGGCAAGGCAAGGGTTAAATAACTTTGCCTTGTGCCTGATTTGCTTCAAGATTTGACAGAATGCTTCTAAAATAAGACTACAGGTTTCATCCAGCCCTCGGATACGTGGGCGTGTATTGGTGTGTACCTTGCAAAGTCAGCTACACTTCATCTTGCAAACCCAGGACTGAGTCCTATCAGGGGTTTGTATATGGCTATATATGCATATTTCAGAAATGCTATGGACTGCTAGCTTGATTAAATGCATGGGAATTGAACCGAGTATTCAAATACTGCAATCACACACTTGTTTTGTGCACACAGCTCTCTAGTGAGCGACATCTGCACATTCACTTTTCATGCATAAAGTAACAGTAATGATGATACCTTATATTTCTATAGGGCCTTTTATCCTCCAGAATCCTAAAGTGCTTTTCAAACTGTCTGTGCAGGAATCCCTTCCCTCACCATTAAAATGCAGCCACTTCTGGGGTGGAAGGTGGCAGCCATTTAACAGAAACACAACAGTTTAGGACAGGAAGTGAAGAAGAATGCATCCATTTGAAATTTCAGGGGGGAATTAAAAAATTAAAATAATCAGGTTGTCCGTATCCACACTAGCCCTTGGCCTGGACACTGGGGTTTACCATGCTGCTCTTGTGAAAAGGGCCCTGAATCTTTTATGACCACAATAGTCAGGATTAGGGTTGCCACCTGTCCACATTTTCCTAGGCTCATCTCTTTTTTGAGGTAGCTGTTCCGGGAAATGTGAGGGTGCTCAGTACACCCTGCCAGCTGTTCAGGCCTAAGGGCTTAGGATCATCCTGGATGTCCCTTCTTTTGTACCTCATGGGTGGCAACACTAGTCAGGATCTTAGTTGTACTTCACAGCTAAAACGCAGCCCCTCCAGCACTACAGGGGCCCTCACATGTGTGTATAGAGGGCCCAGCACAGAGACTAGGGCCTCCCTGCACTACCACAACACAAATACATACTAATGCTGGCAGGAGTTCATACAAGGGGGTGTGCACTCCTGGCACGGCGGAGAGTCCTGCTCCATACAAGCCCCCTGAGGTGCAGCGTTTGGACAGGAAGAGGGATGCAGGTCATGGACACCTCTCATAAGGGGGGAACCCCTGCGGTCCTACCCCTCTGGGACTTGGCCTCTGGACTGCAGCCCTCCTGTTTCCCAACTGTGTTACCACGACAGGCCCAACTGTGTTTGGCACCTGGAAGCCCTTTTCCTTCGGGGAGCTTTGACCAGTAGCTGATTAAAGTGACTCCAACAGCTTCTCCAAAACAAAGCATTATTTATTCACCCAAAGGTGCGTAGCTCGCAGAGAGAAGAGATAAAACAACAAAAGGCCTGGACACGTGGATTTTCCCTAAACTTTATTCATTCCTTAAAAGTTTTGGGTAAGTTCCACCCAGCCCAGACCCCCTGCTCCTGACTCGGGAGAGACAGCCAGCCCCGGAGCATCATCTCCAGCCGCTGCTGCCCGCTCAACCCCCTGTTCCTCCTCCCTCAGCTGAGAGGTTCAATGGTTCAATATCCACTTTGATTCCAGGTTCAAGGCTGGGAAGAATAAGCCTTGTTAGCCTTCGTGGAGCCAGGCAAGTGGGCATTCCCCAATTAATAATTCTCCCATTGTTCCCTCAAGGACCCTTGGGCTCACTCTCTGACAGTGCCTTCTCCTGGCCATTGTTTCCTTTCCTGTTTGTTTCCCCCTACCAGCCTCCTTTGATTTAACTCCTTGCAGCCAGGCAGGATAATATCAAACAGGTAAACTGAGGGGCATATGATATTCATGGAACCAATACAGGGAACTCCCATGTTCTCCACAAGGGCCGTGTGCGGGACTATGAGTGAAACTTCGTTCCACACTAGGAAGCGAGCTCCTCCGGCAGGACTGTGCGGGAGGGTAGCACAGTGCTGTTCATTATGTGCAGATCTTCCATGCAAAGTGGATCTGCAACCACTTTTCAATGTTACCTGCATAGCAGTGGAGGGGGGGAAAAGGCAAGAGGTGTGAGACAGGGAGCAGATGAGGTAGAGAGAGACAGGAGGGCTTTTCTAGGGGGCAGAAGCTGCAGAGGAGAAGGCTCTTTCCCCAACAATGTGGAGGGACAGAAGAGAGGGGCCTCGTAAGGAAGAAGGGAGAGACAAGGCCCTTGAGATAGGCTTTCTGTAGGTTTGCTTCAGCTTGGCATTAGCCATTGCTGTCGCAACCCCTCTGTTTCCCATATACCGGTAGTTCTTAACCAGGGGTACGCATACCTCTGAGGGTATGCAGAGGTCTTCCAGGGGGTACAGCGACTCATCTAGATATTTGAGTAGTTTTACAACAGGCTACATAAAAAGCACTAGTGAAGTCAGTACAAATTAAAATGTCATACAATGACTTGTTTATACTGCTCTATATACTATACACTGAAATGTAAGCGCAATATTTATAGTCCAGTTGATGTAGTTTATAATTATATGGTATAAATGAAAATGTCAGTAATACTGTGCTGTGACACTTCTGTATTTATATGTCTGATTTTGTAAGCAAGTGGTTTTTAAGTGAGGTGAAACTTGCAGGTACGGGAGACAAATCAGCCGCCTGAAAGGGGGACAGTCGTCTGGAAAGGTTGAGAGCCGTTGCCATACACCACATTTACGAGCAACATTTTAAAAGGGTGATGGAAACAGCCAGGCCCAAAGCCCCTTCCGCAAGGTGCTAAGTGGGGATGGAGAGCCTGCAGAAACACATGTGGCTCCATTCAGTCGGATTTGCATTAGCTGTCAAGAGGGTTCATAGAGCTTTATTCTCCATTGCCTTACACCTGGTGCTGTCATCTGAACCTCTGCAAAGCAGGTGTGAAATGCTACCATGTTATGCTAGTAAACGTGTTACGCTCGCACGGTTCCCATTTTGTGCAGTTGCAAGCGCCAGGTGTAGGGCAGTGGAGAGTCAGGCCCAGAGCATTTTGGACGGGCAGCTTTCAGGGTTAGCCACAGAAGCTACATGCCAGGTAACACTCTACACTTAGCAACATGAGGCCACACTGACCCTTGTATCTGCAATGCTAATCAAGCAGGCAAGACAATACCCACACTCGGAAATACATCGAGACGAATTTTTTGCAGTGCCCGCAATGAGGGTTCTGGCAGAGGGAGGGCTCCTACTGCAAATGGACAGCCCCTCTGTCACCTACTGTGTCTTACTCATCATAGCCATGCCTCTTCCTATCTCAGGGAGTCATCTTCACACTCTGACCTAGCCTGAATATTCCAGATGTTTGCCCGGTAACATCACTAGCTCCCTCTTCGTTCTGGAAGAGAGCGAGAGCAGCCTGGATGTTCGGTTTGTCCTTTCAAGAAGCTGGCAGCTCGGGAGGGTGCATTGTAGGGGGATCATTTATCACTATAGTTGGTGTATAGCCTAACAGAAAAAATATGCATTCATTAAAATTTTAAATGCAGCATGTGGCAACCACGGCCACCTCCAGCCATTACTGGAGAGCTATCAAAGGTGGATTACGTTTCCACTGCATTTGCATAGTCTGACTAATCCAATACGAGGTTAATTTACTTTAGCCTTGTGCTCCTACAGGTGGTTTCTTTGCAAATTTTTCCATGCACATTTTCTTTGATTCAACCCCCTGATCTTAATCTCCAAGCAGGTCAGGGCAGGGAAGCGGTTTCCAGTGCGGCTGACGTCAGTACAGCTCCATAGATTAGCTGGCAGAGGGTGCTCTGAGAGAGGTGCAGCTGTTGTGCCTCTCCCTGGAGACCAGCTTTATCACCAATCTAGCCTGCTTAGTGTCTGGGCTCCGCTCAGGGCGTTCGCAGAAGCTGGTCCCATAACGCTGCGCAGCCTTTTGCTGACGGGGGAACGTGCCGCTGCCGAGCCAGTGTCGCAGCACCGAAGGGCAGGCACGTTGAAATAGCACCAGAACAACCTGGCCATGGTCACAGTGCACCTCTAAGTGTGAGGAGGGGAACCTGAGCACAGCCTGCTCTCTGGGAAGGGGGATTCCCAGTAGGGGCAGGGAGGTGAGGGTGGAAATCCCCTTGACCTTTCCAGCTGAGAGGCCTGCAATGGCTGGGTAAAGTGGCTTACCACAGGAGAGGGAGCTCTCACCACAGCAGCAGGCCTGGGAGAGGAGGGGGAACTCCGCACTGCTGTAGAGCAGGAAGGAGCTCTGTGCTCCCCACTACGTTCAGCTAAGAGCTGAGCAGAACTCAGACCCCCAGCTGGATACAGAGAGTAGCACCCAAAGGGTGAAAGATTCATTCAGGGCTCCGGACGCTGGAAGTCCCACACGGTTTCTCCAGGCAGCCTTTTAAAACTTGATGGCAACAGAGCAATGTGACGCGTCTTGTTTTAATGATCATTAAGGGGCCAACATGCTCCGATCCGCTGGATCCGTGAAAGCAGCGGGCTCACCTTTCAGCTCAGCACGTGTCTTGGTAGAATTATTCTTAGTCTCTATACCTTGGTTTGTCAGGCCCGGGTTTTTTCAGAGCATTTTTGCTATGCATATTTTTTCCCCCCTGCAGCTCAGAGGCCAGCTGCTGCTTATTAGCAAATGCTGATGAGGCAATAAGGCCTAATAATGAAAGTGACACTGCCCTGGTAAACCTCTGGCAGCTGACTGTCAACTTCTGTAACTGATCAACATTTTGCCCATTCACTGGCACCTCTCCTTAACACTGAATCATACCTGCTTTGCACTTCTAGGGAACTTCTCTCCCAAGCATCTTAATGCAAATGACAAATATTAATGAAATTCTGACAACAACACTGGGGAGGGAAGGGAAGGTGGGAGGTATTATTCGCAACATTTAACAGATGGGGAAACCGAGGCAGAAGAGATGTTTAGGACCAGATATTCAAAGGTATTTAGGCCCCTAAAATGCGAATCCTTTTGAAAATCTGACCCTTAGTGACTTGTGCAAGAACATGCAGTCAGTCAAAGAGTTGGGAATAGAATTCAGAAGTTCCAACCCTCTCAGGTCCTTGCTCTAGCCGGTGCAATGAGTCAACTAGCAATTTTGTTTGCATCAATTTAATCTAATTGATCTACATAGTAGAATCTTAATTATTCAATTGTAATAGTGGGGGAAGGGGAGAGGCACTTACTAGACATGTACATGGGTTTAACTAAACTGATTTTAAAAACTGATCTGCTTAAACGAGTGCCAACTCCTAATATAGGGCCATTTAAACTGGTTTAACCCTTGCTTATATTGATTTAGCTTGCTCCAGTAAGCTAAAAAGGTGTAAGGAGGGGTGAAACTAGTTCTAGGGCATCTACACGAGGGGTTTAATTAGATAGGCCTCCTTGTAAGGCAAGGAATGGCATTGTGTCTAGGCAGCTCTCCAAACAGGGAAAGTTAGGAACCTGGTTATTGTAACAGAGCGGAGTAGCTTCACTATAAAACTGGGTACGAGGAGTTTGAATGCATCTGACCTGACCATAAATATCCAATACAAGCTAGCTGTATTTTAGGGCTTGCTCCCGCTCCCACTGAAGTTGATGGCAAGACTTCCATTAACATCCGGGAGAAGAGGATCAGGCCCTTCCTTGGGGACCGCGTAAGGGAAAGTCTCCTCAGCGCTGGACAGAGGGAGTAATAGTTCATGGAACACGCCTCCCACCCCGCAATGCACTGTCATTTGGATCTACGCCGTTTCCTGCTAATCTTCCTCCTGGGCCCCTTCTGAGCAGAGACTACCACCCGAGTTACACCGTGGGCATACACTCCCCCAGCTCCCTATCCCGTAGTGCGGGGACTGAGAGCCCCGGGTGGGCAGAACGGAACAGAGCCAGCCTGTAGCGGTTCAGCAAACCTGAGCAATCCCCCTGCCGTGCTCTGGTGGCAGGAGAACCCAAGCTAGGGTCCTGGCTCTAGGAAGTCATGGGAGATCCTTTCCCCCACCCTCTCAGGCTGGAGCTGGCCGAGCCTGATTTTGCTAAGGTGCTAGGCACCTGCAGTTCTCACTGACTTCAATGGGAGCTGGGGGTGCTCAGCACTTTGGAAGAATGAGGCCACAGATAAGTGGATGGACCTTGCACTATGTGCTCTTCGTGAGGGGCACGGCGGGGTGAGCAGGCAGCTGCAGCCTGCATCGACTGACCGGCCTCCAGGAGCCCCCCGTGGAGAACTCACTGCAGTAATTTGGAGGTGAAAAGCCCAGAGAGCTGTGACCAGGACTGGGTCGCAAAGCCACTCGCTCACATTTGGCCCAGCTGCCCCTCTGTCATGATGGAGGGGTGAGTGGGCCCAACCTGAGAGGTGCCAGGTCACAGTGTCCAAAGTGGGGAGCCAGGCCCGGCCCCATGGGACAGGAGCTGCTGGTGGAGTGTGAGTATGGGGCAGGGTCGCTCTCCAGCATCCCCTTCCCCACAACCCCTGGGGCCTCCCCTCCACACCAGGCTGGGAGAAGTGTATGTTTGCCTGTTTATGCATCCTTGGTTTCATGATTTCTGTGGGTGCAGTTGGAGTCAGGAGCCCCTGCTAAATCCGCTCCTGTGCTAGACATTAGGTTGTTGTCATCATGGTGGTGGGCTAACTTTGGGTCCAATGGTTAGAGTGCTCACTCAGGATGTGGGAGACCCAGGTTCAAATCCCTCCTCTGCCTGATATAGCCTGGCACCTTGATGGGTGGGAAGGCTTGCATGCTCTGGTGATGCTGAGAGCTATGCTGACAGGACCACCCAAGGCAGATAGTTCAGAGCGCTAGTTCTGAGCCCGTGGGCCACTTATGGCCCAATCAGCACACAGCTGTGTGCCATCCTCGGGGCCATACAGGTAGTATTGGATGCGGCCCACAATGGTAAATAGGTTGAGAACCACTGGTTCAGAGGGTTGGAACCAGCCTGAAGGCAATCCACCGGCCCTCCTGGGATGGGGTTGTGAGTCAGGTTAACCTGTCCATGTAAAAACGCTTTCTGTTTTGGTGACAAGGCGTGTCTGTTATGGATTTGCAAATATAGCCATCGGGTGTGGAAAACCAGGATGGGCTGGTAGTGCTGCCCAAGCAGCAGATCCGGCTGACACCACCTGCCCTTAGCGTGAGGAAGTCTTGTGGGTGCCTGCTGTGGATCAGCTCCCTGACACTACCAGCCTCTGGCCACACAACTGCGTTGCAGGCCTCTCTCTCCGGGCAGGTTAGTGATCGGCACACACCAACCCCCCGCGTCCTCTTTGTGTCTCTCTGGGGTGCTGAGCCCCTGTTCCTCTGCACACTCACAGAACTCTCAGATCCACTATTCCCAAAGAAACAACACACCCCAGCTTGCAAGATTCAGTGCAGGATCCCCACTTTTCTTAACACACAGCCCTGAGATAGTGTCGTGTAGTGCAGTGAAAACAAGACAAAATCTATTATCACAGAACAGTGATTCAAGTGCTAGAGAGTAAGAATATTGGAAAGAAATGGTTACATATAAAACAACGTAACATGTTTTCTCGAGCCTAAACTTCCCTAACAAGGCATCCCACTATCTCCGACAGGCTAGCTTACTCCAAGTCCTTTTCCAAGCATTTTCAGCTAGGTTGGCTGAGATCCCATCTCATAAGATCAAGTCTGCTGGCGGCTTGTCCTCACAGATTGAAGGACACCCGTGGGTTCATCTGCACCCCAGATAGAGTTTCAAAAGTGCATTTTCTTATTTCTAAACAGGAGAACCCCAGTGTTTTTGTTTTTTTCTGCAAGCTCTGCTATCTATAGATTAGCATTTTGCTCAGGCTGTGAATGGGCATCCTTTGTGAACCATACTGTACTCAATTTGCACATGACCAGCCAGAGAGAGAGAAGCATCTCTTCCTGACAGGAGTATGTGGTTCACCTCTTGGTGACCTGCCTTTACTCACAGGCCTAGAGGTCATAATTTTTAGCATATATATACATATATAACAATCTAAGAAAAGAATGATTCCAACCAAATATATGGAGACATGTTGAAGAGAGGCAAGAATTAAAGAAAAGATTTCAGCAAGAATGAGACCGCAATAAAAGAGCTATTCTGCAACAAGAGTATCCGTACAAAGACAAGGAAGTTAAAAGATCAGCCAAAAGAGATAAGAGAGGATGGAAGGCAAATAAAGCAAGAGAAGCAGAGGAGGCATTCGCGAGAGGGGATTTAAAAAATACGTTGTCTAGTATCTAAACAACTGACATCACAATTTTTGAACCATTGTAGCATTGTGAAGGCTTGAGATGGTACAATTTTAATGACAGAGGAAGGACAAAGAGCCCATTGGATGGACCATTTCCAGGCTGTGCCTACCCATTAACATGCACTGAGAACCTCTAACACGCACTGAGAAATGTGACGGAATAGTGGACTTGTATCATTAGAAGTAATTGCTACTGAGGAAGTAACTAAGGCGTTGTCTCCACTACACAGCTTTAGCGACATGGCTGTGTTGCCATGGCTGTGTTGCCACAGCCGTGCCACTAAAAGTCGTGTAGTGTGGCTGCTATTTGTCGGCTCTCCTGCTGACAAAAAACTTCTACCCCCAATGAGCAGGGTTCACACTGGCAAAACTTTTGTCTTTCGGGGGTGTGTATGTGTGTTTAACACCTCTGAAAGACAAAAGTTTTACCATTCAATTGCCAGTGTAGACATAGCCTGAGGCTGTAAACCAACTGAAGAGTGGTAAAGCACCATGCTATGGCAAGGCAGATGCTTAGATGCAGTGGTGCAAGTAGAAATAATTTCTTGCCGGTACTGCCCTCATGGGATGGACACAAGGGGGGGGGGGCACGTGACCTCCCCATGTGACCCTCCATGTGACTTCTCCCCACCCCACCCCAGCCCAGGGCCCCCATGCTCTCCCTGTCCTCTCTGACACCCTCCTTTGTATATACAAACATCAACATGCTTAACTACTCACTTTCCCCCCAAATATGTAGTATTCAGTCTGTTTATATGGAATATGGGAGTTGAGTGAGGAGCCATTTCAGCGTATGTATGACTTATTAAGAGACAAATTTTAAGTAGAACTGTATCCTAAACTGCTTTATGGTATTGTACCCAAATATTGCATTTCACTGCGGGATTCAACTTCCTTTATAGGAACAGACTCCTGAAACTCTTACCAGCCCACAAAAGTGGTCCATAGTCATGCAAATAGTCCCATTGTCTTCAATGGGATTGATCAAATGATTAAGGGCTTACAGGATTAGGTTTCACGTTTGTAAATTGTTCTGGATGAAACTGATAATGCCTGAGCTGTCAGATCAGAAGGAGCTTCATTCGAATAAAACCTTTGTTTAAGTTTGTTAGCATATGTATTGTGCTGTTAAAGCCATATCAAGAATGAATGTCCTCCCTAGCCGTGTTCTGCTCCTTTAAGGAGCAGAGCACAGCCCCACCCCACCCCCTCCGGAGGGGTGGCTAGCCCCAAGTCTTTCCGGTACCCCGTACTCGCTACAAATCTCTCGCCGGTACTGCGTACTGGAGGGTACCACCCTACTTGAACCCCTGCTTAGATGTTAAAATCTGGAGGAAATGATGGTGAATTACATGTGCAGGTTGTACAGGATGGTTTGGGAAAAGGAGATCTGTCCTAAAGGCTGGAGAAAAGGTGTTAGCTGCAAAATCCATAAAAAGGGGGACAAAGCTCATAAGCAATAACCGGAGAAGGGCCACGCCCCTACGTGTTCCTGGAAAAGTGGTTTGCATTATTGTTTTGAATAGAATGAAAACCGCCATTGATAAAGTACTCAAGGAAGAACAGGCTGGATTTTGTTCTGATAGGTCATATTCAGACCAGATTTTCACCTTGAGAAGACTTATTGAGAGAGGCTTAGAATATCAGCAGTAGATGGTTTTTAATTTCCTTGATTTTATGAAAGCATTTGAGAGTGCCACAGATAAACTCTCTGCAAGTGCCTGAGTCACTGTGGAATTCCAGAAAAGATTGTTAATTTGATAAAAGCTTTGTATGATGAGTGTGCATGCTGCCTCTGGACAGAGATGGGGGACACCGGATGGTTTGATATTGTTTCTGATGTAAGGCGAGGTTGTATACTATCCCCACTTCTCTTCTGCATTGTCATATAGACCTTATAAGAGTTACAGCTGCTGCCAATGACACTTGGTTGTTTGGGCAAGAGATAGGCTGCAAGACTTTTTTGCAGGTGATATAATCAACTGGACACCAACTCAGATGGAATGAAAAGACTCTTCATGAACATAAAGGCAGAAACTGCCAACGTGGGACTTTGTATCCGTAAACAGAAGACCAAGACCATGGAAATAGGAGAGAATGCTGTCAACACTGACAGATGTGTGATTGATGGAGAAGAGTATGAAAGAGTTGATGACTTTGTCTATCTTGGAAGTACAATATTTGCTAATGGCCAGCTCATGGAAGAAGTGAAGGGAAGAATTGGCAAAGCCAGTAGATCATTTTCCCATTTGCCAAGCATCTGGAAGAGTAAGAAGAAACATTTACCTACTAAAATGAGGTTGTACAATCCTATTGTCCTTCCATCACTATTGTGTGCTGCGGAAGCATAGCAGATGGTGGACGTACACAGACAAGGAAGCTGAATGCATTCCACCAGCATTGTTTAAGAAGAAACTTGGGAGTTCGCATAACCACTGTTGCACTTCACAGCCCTGCAGACTGCAGACTCAACAATCAGACAGAGCTGGCTACAGGTCTGGTCACGTCATCAGGCTACCCGTGGCAAAAGCACAAGGTACACCTTCGATTGGGTCCCACCCGGAGGGAAGAGAGGGCGCAAAGGACAAAGAATGACTTATCGCAGGACAATTTATGATGGAGCTAAACACCTTGCTGTAGAGTCTAGACAGACAGCAGTGGGAAATATGGGTTGCCTTATGTGCCATTAGGCAGAGGAGATTCTAAAGCTGATGTGGAGCAGGGATTTTAACCCAGGTCTCTTCCTTCTCAGATGAGTACTTTCCTCTCTGGTCTATGGGATATTCTGCTGTAGGGCTCTCTGAGTCTTCCCTCTTGAAGCCTTCCCACTTTGTCTGAACTATAAGCAGTCACGGGGCCAAGGACAGAATGACTCCCTATGCCTGTGGCCAGGGCATGCACTTGGGAGGCGTTATAGTGACTACTTGATTATTTATACAAAGTGGAACAGCGCCAACCGGAGAGACCGAGAGAGGCCCACACCAGACTACCCCATTGCCCAGTGGTTAGGGCTCACACCTGGGAGGTGGGAGACCTGAATCCAAATCTTTGCTCCACCTCAGGGAGAGGGATGGGATTGAATCTGGTTCTCCCACATCCTAAGTGTGCTAACCACTGGGCACAGCTATGTGTGAAGTGAGGCCTGAGCCAGTAGACATGCTCAGAATACACCTACCAGATCCATTCCCACAGGCAGAACAGGTGGGAGGAATGCAGAGTTTGAGGATCCTGCTGGAGATTAGGTGGGAGGTAGGCACCTGACAGTTGTGTGTATGTCCAGCAGTGGAAGTTTAGACACCTAGGGACTGTAGTCCCCTGCAGGGCTAGGCAGCAGTTGATCAGGGGTTTTGAGCATCTAAATTTTGGACTTAGGCCCTAAATCCCTTTGTGGATCTATCCCTAGGAAAGCAAAGCAACTGCAGAGAGTCCAGGTCCGATGAGAGACGCATACAGGCGAATGTCATCAGCACTGTGATAGCTCTAGAGCTGGTCAGGAAGTATTGTCCCCCCATCCCCTGCAAATTTCCACCAGTTTTTCATCAAGAGCAGGAGTTTGGTTTTTGACCTAAGACGTCTCCAGACATGGACTCTCTCCCGCCACTGTCAATTTTGCCAAAAAGTTTTGCCACCAGTTCTAGATAACTCTGCATCCGTGATGGCCTCGCCTCACCTACAGATCAAGCAGGAGGGGTGACAGACCAGAGCTCTGTGATGTTCCATTGAAGAGTGCCCTTGGGGCGGATGTGCCCCTGAAGTTTACCTGTGGAATGTCCTAGTCCAGGCTTCACCACTAATGCAAACTAAACTTCTAAAACTGGAGCAGGCGAGAGTAAGCACCTAACGCTAATCCCATAAGCTAGATCAAGCTTCTGAGACACACCACGCTTCCCAGCTGCACCGCACAGCCAGGCTAAAATAAGACCCTAAACTATATTAAAACACACAAGAGGAAATGAGCTCCTCAACACTAGACCAGACTTCTGACTCAACTAGATACAAGCAACCACACAGCTAAACCAGACTTCTCCCCAAGCTGTCCTTTCAAACTAGTGTAAGTGCCTCATTCCTGGAGCAGGCTGTACACTCCCTTAACCCCACCCCTGGTAGGAACAGACCAATCAGTCCCTTCCGCCTGCCTAAAAATAAAGTCTTATAGCCAGCAGCAAATAGGAAGAGCCCTTTTGGTTTTGAGCAAATGCCACTAGCCTGTTGCCCCAAGGTAAAAAAGGAGGTAAATCTGCAGTTGCAAAAAAAGGCTAATATCATTCTGGGGGGTATTAACAGGAGTGTCATATGTAAGACACAGAAGGTAACTGTCCTGCTCTACTCAGCACTGCTGAGGCCTCAGCTGGAGTAGTGTGTCCAATTCTGTGCACCCCGATTTAGGAAAGAGGTGGACAAATTGGAGCGAGTCCAGAGGAGAGCAACAAAAATGATCAAAGGTTTAGAAAACCTGACAGTGATGATAATCTTCAGATATGTTCAGGGCTGTTATAAAGAGGCTGATGAGCCATTGTTCTCAGTGTCCATGAAGGTAGGACAAGACATGATGGGCTTAATCTGCAACCAGGGAGATTTTGGTTAGATGTTCACAAAAACTTTCCAACTCGAAGGGTAGTTAAGCTGGAGCAGCTTCCAAGGGAGGTTGTGGAATCTCCGGCATTGGAGGTTTTTAAGTTCAGGCTGGACAAACACCAGTCAGGGATGGTCTAGGTTACTTGGTCCTGCCTCAGTGCAGGGGGCTGGACTTGATGACCTCTTGTGGTCCCTTCCAGTCCTACCTTCCTATGACTTAGAGCAATAAGAATAAGAAAAAGGAGTTGTATCCCTACTGTGTGGGCCGGGTAATCGGGCTCTTTTCCTTATTGATCCTTGGGACTATTAAAAGATTTTAATACAAATAACAATGACCCATTTAACCTCTGACCAACCTCCCTCTAAGGTCTTCCCAGTCCGAGTCTGCAGTAACCGTCATGGTGTTCTGAGCACGTCCGGGGTGAGGGCACGGCGCTGGAATGGGATCGTGGGGGAGTTTCAGATCAGAAAACAAGCCTTGGGGCCTTGTGTGGATGTGCTGTTCAGCAGTGGGGGAGTCGCAGTTCAGAGAGTTCTGTGTCCCTCTCTGGGCCTCTCCCTGCATAGGGCTAAGCCAGGCACGCCTGGCTCTCTGCATGGCAGATTCAGGCCCTCACACCTTGTTTTTAATACCAATAGAAAGCACTTTTTTGTCCCTCTGAAAGGGAACCATAGCAGCAGCAGGAAGGTATCTGGTGCTTGGCCAGCTTGTTCAAACGTTGTTACCAGCTCAAGGAGTTCCTGGGATAGGCAGTGAAAATCAGGGTTGCTGCATTTTCTCTTTAGACTATCATAAACTTGGAGGCAAAGGTGCTGCCCAAGCCCCTGTGTTCCTATAAAGCTCCGCGAGTGCTTTTCCTCTGGCGTGCCTCGGGAGCCTGACCAAAGTACAGAGAAAAGAAAAAACAAACAAACTGGGACTTAAGCTCCTTGTGGGA
This sequence comes from Platysternon megacephalum, assembly GCA_003942145.1. NCBI lineage: Eukaryota > Metazoa > Chordata > Testudines > Platysternidae > Platysternon > Platysternon megacephalum. The sequence goes on along the minus strand of QXTE01000130.1, from coordinate 3,447,268 downwards.
GTGTAATGAGAGATATGTCTGTTGGGGAGCCATGGGGCCAGGTAACAGGACCGAGCTGCTTCCTTCCCACTGCACCATGTGTTGGTGGAAGGAGTCAGCTGTGTTTCGCCATCTGTTCTGGATGACAGGTGGGGCTTGTTCCCCTAATAAGAGTGAGAGGCGTCACTTTGCTGTACAGCAGTGGAGGACCCTGTGCTTGCACAGGTGTAACCAGGGCAGCATTGGCCTTGCAGAATCTATATGACTGGGAACTCTCAGAGCCTAGGCTGAGGGGGTTGCTTGCTGTAAAAGCGGCGTCTGTTCTTGTAAATGGATCATGCTCTCCTAGAACAGCTGACAGGTGGTGTAGCTGTTCATAGTAAGACCATGGTGAGCAGGGCCTTGGGTGGGCTCTGTGCTTTGGGGAGGATTTCAGCTGTGGGCAAACCTGGTGGCCTCCTTGTCATTTGTGGGTGACCTACACCTACATATCCCTGCTCCCCCATGGGCTCCTGGCAGCCTTGTCCCCCTATGCAGCAGAAACAGATTGCTTCTGCCGTGATCTGCCCGGACAGGGAAGGGCCATGGCTAAAGTGAAACAAGGGCAGCTGAATCGCTGTGCTGAGTGCTTGCAGCAACCAGAGTTCAAAAATGATGCAGCAGCCGTTACACTGTGTGTGTCCAGCTCTTTCTAATGCTCCCGTGAGAGCCGAGGGTTAGCAAAACTACCATGTAGCCCAGCGGTGTGGGGTGAGTGGGGAATGTCCTCAGATGGCCTGGGTTTATCCAGCGCTCTGCTTACACAGCCTGTCAGAGGGGACTCCAGTGCGAGGTGCAGGGGAACAGGAGCAAGTCCTTGTTGTCCAGAACAACTACCCAATTTGCAATGTTTGTCCTCTTACAAAAGTCTTTTTTTTTTCTTTTTCTTTAAAGCACTTCTTATGTAAGAATGAGAAACCTTTTTAAGGGGCATCATCGAGTTAAATATCGTACTTGGGTCAGGATGTCTTTTTACCTGCTCTTAGAAGCAACAGCGATGATTTCTAGCACTGCAGGAGATTAGACAGTCAAAGGCTCTACCTCACTTGTCCTTGAGTGGACTGTGCCCTTCGTGTGTAGTCCGTCTCCCTGGTTCCCTGGTAGAGGTGTTTGTAAAGTCTCAGAAGGACACTGTCCCTGCTCGGATGGGAACACTGAGCGCGGCTGTTGGTGGGGCACTCACACCTGGAGGCCCCAGTTGAGATCTGAATCCCATGGTGGGAAGTACAGCACCTAGCACCATGAGATTCAGATCTTGACTGGGGCCTGCAGGTGCTAATGCAGCACCAACCATGTGCTGGGTGTTCCTCTGAGTGGTGCTTCGGGTCTCTCCCAGAACACCCAGGGGGGAGTGAATTTTTATAAAAGATTGTAACCCCAGAAAGCTTGGCAAGGGGGGGATGCGGGGACGGATGACTACCGCTGATTTTAACAAAAACGGACTAGAGTTGGAGTGGAGGTGTGTGGAAAGAGGAAAAAGGCCTTCTGAAAAGAACTCCAACTGCTGTGTTCATTCCAGCCTCCCCCTTCCCCCCTCCCCATTTTTCAAACACGCTTCTTTTGCTTAGTTTCTGTCCTTGTTTTGGGGTATCAGGTGTCTGTAATTGATCTGTGTAGGGGTCAGGCGAGTAGGTGCCATAGAAATCAATAAAACAAATAGCAGCTCACACGGCCGCTCGTGTGCCGGCTTCTGCTGCTTTGGGAGCAGGTGGCAGCCGGGTGGAAATAAAGGAAGAGTCTGGCAACACCAGCCTTTCTTTCAAATAAAGTTACAAATCCGCTGGCTGAATTTTCACCCACCTAGGGCCCAACCCTGCAACCAGTTCCCCCAGTGAGTCCGTGGGAGTAGTCCTACTACAGGTCTGTCGCATCTTTTTAGGCGCATTTAACATGCGCGATTTCAGCTTTACACGGTCGGCAAAAACAAAAAAAAATCCATAAAAAAAAGAAGAGAAAAATAACAATTGAAATACTGTTTCTGTCGTGCGGGCGATTCCGCTCGCCATTACACTCAATGTAATTTTGACTATACGCGGTTTTCGCTTTAGACGCTGACTGCGGAATGTAACCCCAGCGTAAGATGAGACAGACCTGTACTTCTTTATTGGCTTAGCTTTAAAATAATAAAAAGCCCATCCAAGAGACCCGGTGCCCTAACACATCATTAGCAGCACAGTAAACCCCCAGCAGTATTACAGCGACTATTTTAATGGGAACTCCTTTCCTTTCCAGCTGCCCTGCGGGGAAGTGCCCTCAGCCCTCTCCAGCCACGTTTGCAGAGTGTCCAAAGGTCACCAAGACAGGCTGAGAATGGGGCCAGGAGCACCCTCTCTTCTATAACGAGGGGGGAATGTAGCTCAGGGACCCCTGCCGGCCATAGCTGTGGCAGTATGACATGGGGAGAGAGGCCATCCCTCAGGTAGGCCGGTCCCAGGCCTGGGAGGAGCGTGGGTTTGAGCATTCAGTCCATTGGTGCCCGTTTCCACAACAATCGGCGCAGAACGGCTGCTGGCAGCCAGAAGCTGAAAACCTCACGTCCGTTTCAGAGGCGCTGTGCCCGTGCGATGGTCTGACCCTGCTCCCATTGACTCAACAGCAAATCTGCCTTTGACTTCGGTAGTAGCAAAATGGAGGCCTAGGTTTGTGAAGACCAACTGCAGGGTGGAGGGCCCAGTTCTTAAATGCTGATGACTACAGACAGGTCAAGGCACTTGACCCTCCCAAGGATTAATAAGCGCCTGTCTGGGCTGAGATCAAGCAGGGGGAAAGGTCAGCCTGGCCAGGTAGGTTTTAGAAGTACCTTTAAGAGCGTATCTTCTACCTCCCCGATGCCTGTTGTGTCACTGGTGGGATGCTGGTAATAGACCTCGCTTCCCTGTGACTTGTTTCAAACGCTCTTCCGGGGCTTAGAACTTGAGAGAGGTGAGATGAGCCCAACACCTCTTCCTTCAGGGGACACTGTCAGGTCAAAAAGCATGGGCCTGATTCCTGCCTCGTACTGTGGAGTCGTTTCCACCTGTGCACGGTGGATTCGGCCTCCCAGATTGGCATTTCCTGCTCGCTTTGCATGGGGGTGAGGACCGCACAAGGTACCAGGGCATGGAGAATGGGGCCTCACGTTCTTAACAAGCAGATACCCTTCAGGCGATTTATTCAGCACCTTCTGATTATTACAGCAAAGAAACTTGAAACTCCAACTCTCTTTTCACCATTGGTGCTGCTTGTTTCCCTTTTGCCCGGAGTGCTGAACGAGGCAAGTCAGTTTCGCTCTTGTACAGAGCTTCCCAACCCTAGGGATCACTGGGATCTTTGCGGAAGAGATCCCCTCTCCCTGACCTGTGCACGCAGAAGCTATCAATGGGTTACTCCACTAGCGCCCCCCACCCCCATCCCAGGCTGCTACTGATCGGGTCCGCTCAGGGCTCCTCAGTAGCTGCCATGGGTGCAACCCTGCTGGAGCCAATGCTGCTTCATGCATGGATTGTCTACAGGCTGAGGTGGGAACAGTTCTGCAGAGATGCTGCTGTAGAATCTCCTGCTCTTGGTCTTGCTCCTCCCCATATGCCAGGAAAGGGGTATCTCTAGAGTGCACTCCCCTGTGTCCCTGCAAGAAGAGCTCTGCCTGCAGGAGAGCCCCTTGGAGGGTGCACATGGAGGGGATGCTTTGGCCCAGCGTCTCTACTGAAGCCTGAAGCAGAGTTGTGAGGCTCCACCTGGCTAGGTGAGGACCCCTGCCCAGGCCCGTTGCCACGGAGAATCAGTTGTTCTAGGGATGCTAGGAGGGGATGTGGATGTGTGGTTCCCCTTTGCTGGCCAGCAAGGGAGGCCAGAGACCTGGACACAGCTTTGTGGTTGGGGCGGCGAGTTAAGCAGCCCCTGACTCCCAAGCTGGATTCTCCTTGTGGGTAAATCCACTGACTTCAATAGCATGACTGCAGATGTATAGGCTGGGGTGTAACAACAGGATCTGGGTTCCTGCTCGGCAGCCCCCTTTTCCCAAGTCTCCACTTTGACCCCAGACGTGGGAGATCCCCTGCCTGCTCATATTTAAAGCAACAATTACAAAATAATGTTCAGTCATCAGCTAGGATCCCTTATTGATCCTGGCAGCCCAGTTACGCTGCATGCTGCTGACCCCCTTGACCTGGCCAATAATACCATCCCGTCCGAGGAGTGAGCAAATCACTTCACAGCAGAAGCCTGGAAAACATCACTTGAAAGACTTGCTAGGAGAGTGCTGCACCTGTTGTGTCTCCTTTGCAGCCTCTACTCCTGCTCTTAATATCTTTTAATCCCGCCCGTACCAAAACCCACAGTGTACGTGTGAGCGAGGTCACGTTTTCCTAGTGTTTACATTGATGCATCTACATTAACTGGAATGAAGTTCTACCTGTGTGAGTGGAGAGATGGGCCCATAGGACACACACTGTTGCTGCAGTACTAACGGCTATATTTAATAAATGAACAAAGTACATTGAGTGATGCTTTATGCTAGGTTTCTGAGTTGTGTTCTTTTAGTTGATAGCTTGCAAAATGTTAGGCTTTCTGATGTGTGTGTGTGTGTGTGTGTGTGATTGTTTTTATATATTCACTGAGCACCCAGGAGCGTGCTAGGTGTTATGAATAAAAGACACAGTCAGAGTCTCAGAACTAACCATGTCAGGCCCTGAGTCTGCATCACGATCCGCTAAAGCAGGCCCCTGTGGCAGTGCAATGTCATGTTGACTAATGGGACTTGGTGAGGATTTGTGCTTGTAAATCCTGGGGCACAATGGGGACCACAGAGAGATAACAAGATAAGACAAAGCAGAGGGAGGTGGTAGGGGAACAGGGCCAAGTATTACTAATCCAGCCCCTGGATTAGCTGAGTGGCATTGCACATATCTTGGGGGGGCGGGGAGGGGGATTTTTGTTGGGTTTACTCAGGGTGTTTTTTCTAATCCTTGCCAATTGCCTTTTAAAAAAAAATCCCTAAAACTTGAAGGTGCTATTTTGATCTCCGCTCTCTCTAACCTCTGCCAATCTGTTAACTCTTCTTTCCATGGTCCAGTTGTGCAACCTTTACTTAAGATGCAACGTAAGGGTGGCCAATCAAGCTCTGAAGTCAAAGGGAGTTCTGCCAGTGACTTCACTGGGAGCAGGCTGGCGCTCACTAGTTTTAGGAATGTCCTGGGTTTTACCCTTGTAGTTTTTGTGGCGCTATATGTCACATTAATAATAATGCATCTAGCAGGGGATGCTGTGGAAATGGGAAATTTTCAACCAGGCATTTACGGTAGCCTAGTGCCACCTAGCGTTCCACAGAAGTGGCACCGAATCACCAAGCTGAACGCAAGGAAAGGGAATTGCAGAGGGTTTCTTTCTGCGATAGTGTCTTAAACTCCTTGCCAGAGGGTGTTGTGAAGGCCAATACTATAACGGGGTTCAAAAGGGAGCTAGATAGATTCATGGAGGATAGGTCCATCAATGGCTATTAGCCAGGATGGGCAGGAATGGTGTCCCTAGCCTCTGTATGCCAGAAGCTGGGAAAGGGTGACGGGATGGATCACTTGATGATTCCCTGTCTGTTCATTCCCTTTGGGGCACCTGCCATTGGCCACTGTCAAAGGACAGGATACTGGGCTTGATGGACCTTTGGTCTGACCCAGTATGGCTGTTCTTATGTTCTTATGTAAATGAACCATATTATAATCTCTATTTCAGTCTAACGCGGCCAGGTACTTAGCGTCGTTCTAGTTCAGAATCTGAAAGTCTTTGTTTTCTAACTGCAGTTGTCAGGGATGGCTGCGGAATGATTTGTGCAAAATGTGACATGGAAGGCCCTCGCTCTAAATGTGTGTGTGACCAGCGAGGAGAAATGTAGGTCTGTCTGTGCACCGAGCACCAAAAGCCCAAACGGCTACCCCAGTCCCCTGCAAACTGAAATGTTGGAATGACACCTGGTGGCAGAGGAGTGTTACGTTAAGGGAGTGTCGTTATCCCACTTTACTGAGGCAGAATGTTCCTGGGCTGAGGTCACGCAGCCCGGCCGTGGCAGACAGCAGTAGAATCCAGGGATCCTGACTGCCAGCCTCTTGTTCTGACCAAGAGGCCCTGCATCAGATGGCTGGGGCTGGCAGTGGAATAGCTCCTCGGGGCAGGGAACACGCTCTTTGATTCGCACCAGGAGGCACGTGGCGAGCTGTTAACAATCATAGTAATGAAGGGCGTTGATCCTGCCAGGCGCTGAGTGCTGTGGCCTGGCCCAGCAGTGCACGGAAGGGAAACGTAGAAAATGTGGCGGGAGTCACGTTGACTTCAGTGGGAGTGCTCAGCATCACCCAGGAAAGGAAGGGAGCAGCGATGTCTCCACGCCAGGGCTTTCTCCGGGAAGGAAGGCGCTTCCCATGGCATGGGGCACTCAGTTCCCAATTGAAAACGTAGTGTCCCGATGCCAGCCTAGTCTCTGGCTGCAGCAGCTCCACTCATCTCTCTGCAGGTGCTGTCAACACCGATGCTGAGGTTGGCCTGAATTCTAACCTTGGATGCTTGGGGCACCCACTGAAGTTCATTTAACCCTCTGTGGTCTGCACGTGTGGGTGATGAAATGCATCAGTGCTGCCGTTGCGCTGTAGGCTTGTCCAGTCTCCTGCGCTGATTGTAGATGTCGGCCCTGGCAGAGGGAGAGTCGAGCCGTTCGCTGCCCTGAGGACCGTGCGGGGATGGCGTATGAAAGCTGCCACTGGGGAGTGGGCAGGTGTGAACTGACGTGGCTTGCTGTCGTCGCCTCTTTCCTGCCTACTCGTGCGGAGGCTGCAGATTGGGCTCTCTCCACGAGACAGAATTCACAATCCTTAGTGTCTGCGTTTCTCACGTCATCCCTTTCAGAGTTGCTCTACGAACTGAGATTGGGCAGGTTGCTCCCTCAGATCCTTAGATGAGCTTCTGCAGAGCTAGTAAAAGAGGGAGTGGGGTGTTTGGATCCCTGACTTTCCAGTGGACAGTCCTGGGCTCCCATCCTACAAACTCTGATGCACTCAAGAGTTACCCACAGGCATCAGCATTTGCTGGATGCAGGGGTCTTTCCAAGAACACCAGTACAGAGCTGGTATTTCTGGAACAGAGCGCTAAGCAAGGGGTGGATCTTCCCCTCCTGCTAACTCTTCTTGGGACCAGGAAGAACCAGGCATGGGAACAGTATTGGAACCTTGGCATGAGTAGTTTAGGAGCCAACTTTGGCTTGTGTTGAGCAGCATTTTGCTCTATGAACCGTGCCCCTGACTTCAGTGGGCCACATGCGGAGTAAGATGCTAATCGGTTGGGGTGACTGTGGGGGTTGCAGTGCGTCTGGCAGTTAAGGACTCTGACCTCTCCAGCGACACGTGCCATTCTCGGCCGTGCTCGGGTTTTGTTCCCGCAGAGCTGTGGGGCTGGCACGTGCTCTGGATGGGTTTGTGCCTGTAAAGATTCAAATCTCAGGAAATATATGCAAATTAGCAATCCCTGGGGAGGTTGGCTGGCAGGTGTGGGATGCAGTGTTGAAACTCTTCAGCGTTAAGTGAGTGGTTGCACTTTGTCTGCAAAGACGGGGGACGTGGTCGCTTTGGGGAAAAGGGCAGAGCGTGTGTGTGTGTGTTTGTGTTTGCTGTGTGCCGGCTGCCTCGAAACGCCTTTCCCCTTCTCTTCCAGAGCAAGCTGGTCAAGTACTTCAGCCGCCAGCTCTCGTGCAAGAGGAAGGTGGCCCTGCAGGAGCGCAGTGCCAAGCTGGAGGGCTTCCCTCAGCTCCTGCACTGGTTCCGCATCGTGGACATCCGCAAGGAGGTCATGGAGGTAAGGAGCGTGCATGCCCCGCTCAACCTGGAGCTCCTGCCTCTTGCCTCTCCCTGCAAGCTCCACCCAGTTCCCTCCCTCTGCCTCCTCATTGGTGCCTCTGCGCCTTCTTTCCTGAGGCACCCCGTTCTCCCCGCCGACTCCCTGTGTGCCTCCCCTCCTTACAGCCTGCTGTCCTGCCCTCGCCTCCACACTCAGAGCAGGGTCTCCGGCTTCCTACGTGTCCCAAGTGCTGAGCCCAGGGGTGGAGAGAGACCACTCACCACAGTGAGTCCATACCGTGCACTCAACTCACAGCGTGGCCTAAAGGGCGTTGTACCTCAGGGGACAGCAGGAGCCTCTGCTCCCGCTGGGCACGGCCACTTCCCAGGCGCACGAGTAGCTCCTCTCATTGAGCTCATCGGAGAGGTGGTTTTTTTTTTTTAAAAAAAGGACTGAAGAATAAACCAAACCCAGCCCCCTGTCCTAGGCCATAGCGTTCCCTGGGCTGTGTGCCCTGACACGCTTTCTCCTCCCCCCAAACAAGCCTGTAATACAATCTGAGGGGGAAAATGCCTCTTTTCAGAGGACGGCCTCGTTGCTCTTTCGACGTGGTGGCTCAGTGGGATACGTGGGTCGAGTTCTCTGAAGGGCCTGTCTGCACTGGGGCCGTACCTGTGCTCGCTCGGATTGAGCTAGTGTGCTGAAAATCATGTAGCGGGGCAGCACAAGTGGGGGGCTGGGCTAGAAAGCCCAGGACGATCCCCTCCGAGCCCATATGTATGTACTCAGGGCAGCTAGCCCCTCCCATACTTGTGCTGCTGTGGATACCCTTCTCTTTTCAAAAAGAACAGGAGGACTTGTGGCACCTTAGAGACTAACACATTTATTTGAGCATAAGCTTCCGTGGGCTACAGCCCACTTCATCAGATGCATAGAAGGGAACATACAGTGAGAAGATATATATACATACAGAGAACATGAAAAGGTGGAAGTTGCCATACCAAATCTAAGAGGCTAATTAATTAAGATGAGCTATTATCAGCAGGAGAAAAAAAGTTTTGTAGTGATAATCAAGATGGCCCATTTCAGACAGTTGACAAAAAGGTGTGAGGATACTTAACATGGGGAAATAGATTCAATTTGTGTAATGACCCAGCCACTCCCAGTCTCTATTCAAACCCAAGTTAATGGTATCTAGTTTGCATATTAATTCAAGCTCAGCAGTTTCTTGTTGGAGTCTGTTTTCTATGCATTCTATGCATTTCCATTCTATGCATCCGATTAAGTGGGCTGTAGCCCACGAAAGCTTATGCTCAAATAAATTTGTTAGTCTCTAAGGTGCCACAAGTACTCCTGTTCTTTTTGCGGATACAGACTAACACAGCTGCCACTCTGAAACCTTCTCTTTTTAGCACGTTAGCTCAATCAGAGATAGCTGTCGCCTCCAGCTGGAATTCCCACCTTCCAGCTCCAGGGCAGACACTTTGCGCTTTGGAAAATGTTACCGAGCAGCAGTTAGGAAACATCTCGGCTCGGGGAAAGCACAGCCTGAGATCCCAGCAGGGCTAGTGCTGGGCTTCATCTTCCCAAGGTTGCCAGATGAAGCAGTTTCCTGGAGATTAAGGCCAGAGGGGACCATCATGATTGTTTNATGCCAGAAGCTGGGAAAGGGTGACGGGATGGATCACTTGATGATTCCCTGTCTGTTCATTCCCTTTGGGGCACCTGCCATTGGCCACTGTCAAAGGACAGGATACTGGGCTTGATGGACCTTTGGTCTGACCCAGTATGGCTGTTCTTATGTTCTTATGTAAATGAACCATATTATAATCTCTATTTCAGTCTAACGCGGCCAGGTACTTAGCGTCGTTCTAGTTCAGAATCTGAAAGTCTTTGTTTTCTAACTGCAGTTGTCAGGGATGGCTGCGGAATGATTTGTGCAAAATGTGACATGGAAGGCCCTCGCTCTAAATGTGTGTGTGACCAGCGAGGAGAAATGTAGGTCTGTCTGTGCACCGAGCACCAAAAGCCCAAACGGCTACCCCAGTCCCCTGCAAACTGAAATGTTGGAATGACACCTGGTGGCAGAGGAGTGTTACGTTAAGGGAGTGTCGTTATCCCACTTTACTGAGGCAGAATGTTCCTGGGCTGAGGTCACGCAGCCCGGCCGTGGCAGACAGCAGTAGAATCCAGGGATCCTGACTGCCAGCCTCTTGTTCTGACCAAGAGGCCCTGCATCAGATGGCTGGGGCTGGCAGTGGAATAGCTCCTCGGGGCAGGGAACACGTTCTTTGATTCGCACCAGGAGGCACGTGGCGAGCTGTTAACAATCATAGTAATGAAGGGCGTTGATCCTGCCAGGCGCTGAGTGCTGTGGCCTGGCCCAGCAGTGCACGGAAGGGAAACGTAGAAAATGTGGCGGGAGTCACGTTGACTTCAGTGGGAGTGCTCAGCATCACCCAGGAAAGGAAGGGAGCAGCGATGTCTCCACGCCAGGGCTTTCTCCGGGAAGGAAGGCGCTTCCCATGGCATGGGGCACTCAGTTCCCAATTGAAAACGTAGTGTCCCGATGCCAGCCTAGTCTCTGGCTGCAGCAGCTCCACTCATCTCTCTGCAGGTGCTGTCAACACCGATGCTGAGGTTGGCCTGAATTCTAACCTTGGATGCTTGGGGCACCCACTGAAGTTCATTTAACCCTCTGTGGTCTGCACGTGTGGGTGATGAAATGCATCAGTGCTGCCGTTGCGCTGTAGGCTTGTCCAGTCTCCTGCGCTGATTGTAGATGTCGGCCCTGGCAGAGGGAGAGTCGAGCCGTTCGCTGCCCTGAGGACCGTGCGGGGATGGCGTATGAAAGCTGCCACTGGGGAGTGGGCAGGTGTGAACTGACGTGGCTTGCTGTCGTCGCCTCTTTCCTGCCTACTCGTGCGGAGGCTGCAGATTGGGCTCTCTCCACGAGACAGAATTCACAATCCTTAGTGTCTGCGTTTCTCACGTCATCCCTTTCAGAGTTGCTCTACGAACTGAGATTGGGCAGGTTGCTCCCTCAGATCCTTAGATGAGCTTCTGCAGAGCTAGTAAAAGAGGGAGTGGGGTGTTTGGATCCCTGACTTTCCAGTGGACAGTCCTGGGCTCCCATCCTACAAACTCTGATGCACTCAAGAGTTACCCACAGGCATCAGCATTTGCTGGATGCAGGGGTCTTTCCAAGAACACCAGTACAGAGCTGGTATTTCAGGAACAGAGCGCTAAGCAAGGGGTGGATCTTCCCCTCCTACTAACTCTTCTTGGGACCAGGAAGAATCAGGCATGGGAACAGTATTGGAACCTTGGCATGAGTAGTTTAGGAGCCAACTCTGGCTTGTGTTGAGCAGCATTTTGCTCTATGAACCGTGCCCCTGACTTCAGTGGGCCACATGCGAAGTAAGACGCTAATCGGTCGGGGTGACTGTGGGAGTTGCAGTGCATCTGGCAGTTAAGGACTCTGACCTCTCCAGCGACACGTGCCATTCTCGGCCATGCTCGGGTTTTGTTCCCGCAGAGCTGTGGGGCTGGCACGTGCTCTGGATGGGTTTTGTGCCTGTAAAGATTCAAATCTCAGGAAATATATGCAAATTAGCAATCCCTGGGGAGGTTGGCTGGCAGGTGTGGGATGCAGTGTTGAAACTCTTCAGCGTTAAGTGAGTGGTTGCACTTTGTCTGCAAAGACGGGGGACGTGGTCGCTTTGGGGAAAAGGGCAGAGCGTGTGTGTGTGTGTTTGTGTTTGCTGTGTGCCGGCTGCCTCGAAACGCCTTTCCCCTTCTCTTCCAGAGCAAGCTGGTCAAGTACTTCAGCCGCCAGCTCTCGTGCAAGAGGAAGGTGGCCCTGCAAGAGCGCAGTGCCAAGCTGGAGGGCTTCCCTCAGCTCCTGCACTGGTTCCGCATCGTGGACATCCGCAAGGAGGTCATGGAGGTAAGGAGCGTGCATGCCCCGCTCAACCTGGAGCTCCTGCCTCTTGCCTCTCCCTGCAAGCTCCACCCAGTTCCCTCCCTCTGCCTCCTCATTGGTGCCTCTGCGCCTTCTTTCCTGAGGCACCCCGTTCTCCCCGCCGACTCCCTGTGTGCCTCCCCTCCTTACAGCCTGCTGTCATGCCCTCGCCTCCACACTCAGAGCAGGGTCTCCGGCTGCCTACGTGTCCCAAGTGCTGAGCCCAGGGGTGGAGAGAGACCACTCACCACAGTGAGTCCGTACCGTGCACTCAACTTACAGCGTGGCCTAAAGGGCGTTGTACCTCAGGGGACAGCAGGAGCCTCTGCTCCCGCTGGGCACGGCCACTTCCCAGGCGCACGAGTAGCTCCTCTCATTGAGCTCATCGGAGAGGTGGTTTTTTTTTTTTAAAAAAAGGACTGAAGAATAAACCAAACCCAGCCCCCTGTCCTAGGCCATAGCGTTCCCTGGGCTGTGTGCCCTGACACGCTTTCTCCTCCCCCCAAACAAGCCTGTAATACAATCTGAGGGGGAAAATGCCTCTTTTCAGAGGACGGCCTCGTTGCTCTTTCGACGTGGTGGCTCAGTGGGATACGTGGGTCGAGTTCTCTGAAGGGCCTGTCTGCACTGGGGCCGTACCTGTGCTCGCTCGGATTGAGCTAGTGTGCTGAAAATCATGTAGCGGGGCAGCACAAGTGGGGGGCTGGGCTAGAAAGCCCAGGACGATCCCCTCCGAGCCCATATGTATGTACTCAGGGCAGCTAGCCCCTCCCATACTTGTGCTGCTGTGGATACCCTTCTCTTTTCAAAAAGAACAGGAGGACTTGTGGCACCTTAGAGACTAACACATTTATTTGAGCATAAGCTTCCGTGGGCTACAGCCCACTTCATCAGATGCATAGAAGGGAACATACAGTGAGAAGATATATATACATACAGAGAACATGAAAAGGTGGAAGTTGCCATACCAAATCTAAGAGGCTAATTAATTAAGATGAGCTATTATCAGCAGGAGAAAAAAAGTTTTGTAGTGATAATCAAGATGGCCCATTTCAGACAGTTGACAAAAAGGTGTGAGGATACTTAACATGGGGAAATAGATTCAATTTGTGTAATGACCCAGCCACTCCCAGTCTCTATTCAAACCCAAGTTAATGGTATCTAGTTTGCATATTAATTCAAGCTCAGCAGTTTCTTGTTGGAGTCTGTTTTCTATGCATTCTATGCATTTCCATTCTATGCATCCGATTAAGTGGGCTGTAGCCCACGAAAGCTTATGCTCAAATAAATTTGTTAGTCTCTAAGGTGCCACAAGTACTCCTGTTCTTTTTGCGGATACAGACTAACACAGCTGCCACTCTGAAACCTTCTCTTTTTAGCACGTTAGCTCAATCAGAGATAGCTGTCGCCTCCAGCTGGAATTCCCACCTTCCAGCTCCAGGGCAGACACTTTGCGCTTTGGAAAATGTTACCGAGCAGCAGTTAGGAAACATCTCGGCTCGGGGAAAGCACAGCCTGAGATCCCAGCAGGGCTAGTGCTGGGCTTCATCTTCCCAAGGTTGCCAGATGAAGCAGTTTCCTGGAGATTAAGGCCAGAGGGGACCATCATGATTGTTTCGTGCGGCCTCCTGCCTAACACAAGTCCGAGACCATCAGCTGGTCATTCCTGCACCGAGCTCCGTGACTTGGGGTTGAACTATATAGCATATGTTTTAGAAATATTTGAGAAGTTTCCTGTGTGTGGATCTTTCAATGAGACCTTAAAAACCAAGGTCCTGTCTTGTCTGTATGGAATTAAATACCTTAGGGCACTGGTTTTGCTAAGGGTGGGATTTTGTCCCTGTTCCCTTTTCCAAAATATCCCCTTCCTTTGCTTCCCCTGCTGTTGTGCGGTGTTTGAGGTGCCTCCAAACTGCGTGGATTGAAGCAGAGGTCCTGTAGAAATATGTGATCGGGTAATTATAGACTGTATCCTTAATGCATTTGCACAAGAGGGCAGAGGTAAGGTTCTGTATAGAATTATCTCTTCCCCTGCTTTCCCCCCACACCCACTTTAAAACATGCTGCCTGTGTGGGTCTTTGCACTGATTTTTAATGTAAGGTGCCTGTCCAGAGGGCTGGGTGGCTCAGCTGACTGGTGATGGGACAGGGAACGGTCCATCTTTAGGTCATTGGCTCGTATCTGGCCCAACTTGATAGTGACTGAATGTCGCTGGGTGTGAAGCGGGCTGGTGGTCTGGGTATAGTTCTTGGTGGGGAGGTGGCCAGGTTACAGAAGCCAGCAGTACGCCTTGCCCATTGCCTGGCAGAGAGAGAACACACCCTTTGCATTTCAGTAACACCTTCTGGGCAAGCATTATGGTTTGCGACTCCCTTTGAAGCAGGCGGCCTCGTCATACACGAGGGAAACCGAGGCACAGGTGGTCTGAGTGGCTTGGCCACAGTCACAGAACAAGGTAGTGGCACAGCTGGGAGCAGAAACCAGGTCTCCTGACTCCTCGTCCTCTGCGCTAACCACTAGGCTGTCTTTCCTGGGGACATGCAAATTGCTCAAGCACAGCAGCTGGCGGAGCGTGTGTGCCCTTCTGCTGAACTGGCCCCCAAACTTCTCTGCTTCAGGTTATCCCCTAGGCCCTGTGGGCTTTGATCACTTGTCTTCTACCTACCCAGCCCCATAGCTCCCTCTCCTTCTGGCTGGTTACTTGGTAGGTGAGGGCAGAGGTCATGCTACTGCTATCCAGGGCTCTGCAGCTGCTTCTCTTCCAGGCTTCCCACATTAGGGGCTCCTGAAGCCCCAGGGCCAGTCACACCTTTTGAATGCAGCAGCTCCAGCAAAGCAGGAGGCCCCAGGGAAAGGGGTGCTGTAACCAGAGCAGCCAAAGGGCCGTGCAGTTGTGTCCACTGTTGCCTCCAGAGCGGAGCCAAGGCTTCTTGTTCCTGAGTGCGTGGAAGCCCCTTGCAGAAGGCACTGAGCCCCGCTAGAATCCGAGGACTGTCCCCGATTCCCTCACCCTCCGAGTGCCTGTCTCTAACTGTGCGTCTCTGGCGAGGCTGTAGGAAACCAGTAGAGGTGGAAATGTCCCGAGTCCCTGTAATATTTAATGCTTACAGGGCACCTTTCATGCAGAAGGTTTGCCAAAGCGCTTCACAAACCACCATATATATGTAAAGAACCAGTGAGATGCAGCCTGCTCTGGGGTGGAGCCACCGTGCTGTGTAACACTGGGGAGAGGAGAGATTTTAGCCAAGGAGATTGAGGCAAAGCCTTACCTTGGGAGACATGCTAAGTGTGCTTTCATGTTCTCCTGGAGCAGACAGGACCTTGACCTTTAAGGCCTCATTGGAAAGATCAAGGCTCAGCAAACAGCAGGGAATTCATTTATTGGAAGGGTTGAACCAGCTCCGCTAGTATTTGAACCTGTGACTCCAGGGAGTCAAAGTATTGAAAATTCAATACCTCAGCCACGAATCCCCATCCACACGGGGAACCACCTTCTCCGGGCTGGCCTGTCCCTGTTCACACTAGACCTCAGGATTTCAATGCAGCCGAACCACTGGCTGAAGATAACAGGATCCTTTTTACAATTAGGTTTAAACACCTAGTCCCTATTTTGTAACCCCTAAATGGGGTGTAACCCCCGTTTGCCAGGGCTGGATTTTCATCATGCCTTTTATCGGGGTATTTAGTCTTCAGAATTCAACTATATTCTCCTCTTTTGTTTGTCCGGTGCTGCATTGGCTTCCATGGGATCACTGTTATCTCTGCCTGGCTCCCCTACTGCAGCCCACTGTGGGTTTTCTGCATTGCTGCCTGCATGCGGTGATGCGGCCGCACCACCCCCAGTTCCCATCGATGCCCTGCCGTGCCCACATACAGCACCTGCCCCTTCCTGTCCTGGCACCATCTTGGGCACCCAGGGCCTGATTGTCAGCGATCCGGAGTGCCCCTAACTCTCGTACGGTCAGTGGGAGCTGCGGGTTCTGAAACTCAGGCCTCTGGCAACCTGGACGGTGTCATGGGGTGACACAGGCCCTGTAAGGGTGTGTCTGCACTGCAGCTGGCAGGGAGCGTTCCAGCCTGGGCAGACAGGCTGGGGCTGGCGGGATAAAATTAGCAGTGTGAACGTTGCGGCTTCCCGCCCACCTGAGCCCCGGGGTGGGAGCGGCAACGTCCCACCTGCAGTGTAGGTGTCTGTGGGGACCGGGCGAAGGGGGAATTGTCATTGGTGATTGAGGAACACCCGGAGGGCTTGATGGACATGATCTGTACCACCTGGGGAGCGTGTGGTCACGTGGAAGAGGGAGTTTAGGAAGGGGAACAGAAGCCAGGCAGGGGAAGAAGGCCTGGGGTGAGGAAGTGCTGGATCCCGTCTAGGGATTGGGTTGGAGCAGACCCAGCGTGCGGGGGGGGTATAGCTGCAGGGGACCGGATCAACACCCGCAGTAGCCTTGGAAAAGGGCCAGGGCTCAAGGGAAGCTGATGCTGCGAGTTAGGGGCTGGAAGAAAGCGCAGCAAACAGCGTCCAGGGGAGCGGCTGGTGCTCCTGAGGAAGGGAGGGAGAGGCCAGGTGAGGAGGAGGTGAGAGACCCCGAGCCCAGCACTGGAGGGACAGGTCGTTAAGTGGTGGATGAGGCTGGAATGGGAGGGGAGCCCCAAAGGGGCACGGGAGCCTGTCATGAAACCCACAAGAGCCGGCAGCCTGCCACAGACCAGCTTAGAAGTCCCTTCTACCAGCGCTGAGCCTAGTGGGACACCCATTCGCTGCCTCCCTTCCTTCTGCCCTCTCTCTAGCCAGCCTCCTATGCAGATCTCCTGCCTGTCCGGGACGGCAGCTCCGGCCTGCTCGCGAGCAGTAGTGTTCTTCCCTTCCGGAGCCGCTGTCACTGAGGATCTCCGAGCGCTTCCAGCCCACTCCGGGAGCCAGGGCAAGGGCTTACGCCCATACTGCAGAGGGGTAGCAGAGGCAGAGCGGGTCAGAGCGAGCTGTGTGACCCGTACCACGTCCAGGGCAGACTCACAAATGGAACCCAGGACTCCTAACTCCTAGTTCCCCCCTCTAACCGTTAGACCACACTTGGGACCGGATTCAGTGTGGACAGCTCCCGCTAGGCCACATTCAGCCTTAAAGGAAGCAGGCAAAAATCCCCCTGGAGTTACCGCCGCCCCTCTCCAGCTGGCAGGGAAGAGCACAGTAAGATGGGGGAGCTTCCAAAGACAGGCCGGCGCTGCAGGCCAGACAACCCGAGAGGAAAACGATTGCCCGGAGTTCAACTCTTCGCCACCGCCCTCATGAGCGAGCCTTTCACCTTCTCTCTCCCGGGAGTGAGGACTCTCTTTGCTCTCCAGCCGCGGTGGCTGTCGCTCTTTGGCCTCCCAGCTCTTGGGCAAGTCACTTGGCTGCTGTTTGCCTCACTTTCCTGGCTGGTGAAATGCGGCTGGGGTACTCAGCCTGCCTCCCAAGGCAGCTGGGCAGGGTAGCTAACGATGCCGCTCTGTGGGATGGCCGGGCTTTCTGGAGGCCAGGCTTCCTGTCTTGGGGAAGTTGTGTGTTTGAGCCATACATCAGGCGTGGTGGCAGCGGTGGGGAGAGGTCGGTGCTGAAGAGATTGTGGCTAGAGGGCGGAAAAGGGAAGCAAGCTAGTCTTCCACTCTTCCCCATGAAAGCGGAAAAGATGGACGCATGTCACCAGAGTTTCCACCAGGGGGCGGAATTGCTTCACTAATTGACTGTTCTGCACCAATCTGCCTGAGTCCTGTTGTAATAGTGACCTGCGGAAGGGAGAGATTTCTCGCGGGCTGGGAAATGTGGGGTTGCATATTCAGTGGTGAGGCGGCTCTGCGATGCCACAGCAGCTAGAGGCAGCGTTGTCTAGTGGTTAGGGCCCAGGAGCTGTAGTTAGGACCTTTCCTGACCACGCTACTGATTCGCTATGTGAACCAGGGCAAGTCGTTCAGGCTAAAATGGTCACATGTCTTCTTCACCTGGGACACGTCGGGCCTGATGGTCAGAGGTGCTGAGCACCCGCAGCTCCCATTGACGTTGGCTGGAGCTGTGGGTGCTCAGCACCGCTGTAACTCAGCCCCACAGCATCTCCGGTTTGGTAACTGCTCCGTGGGCTTGTCTGAAGATGTAGGTTTGCCCCTTCCGTGCTTCAGACTCCCGTCTCTGTGCTTCAGAGCCTTCAATCCGAGGGGTTACAGGAGGGCCAAGCCTTGTCCTGCCATGACGTAGCCACCGGCAATCTCTCTCAGGGGCTTGAAATGCGTTAAAACGAATGGGAAACCATTGGTAAATATCCTTCTAACTGCACTCTGCAGGCCAGGGCCTGCCTGGCTGGAGAACCCCACCAAAGAAATACCAGGCTGGCCTGGCATTCATTCCCCAGGTAATGCCAGGGGCAGGGCTGGACGAAAGCAGTCCAGAGTCCTGGCACATGATGAGGTGGGGTCTCCCCATGGCTCCGTCCCCACCACTTGGAGTAGCCCCCTTCCCCTCTCAGAGGCATGGCTAATGGCATGGGATCTCCCTTCTCCTCATAGGAGTGATAGCAGGGCCCCCATTCCATGGATGGGAGAGAAGTAATGACAAGAACAGGGGTCCATCCTCTCCCTCACAGGCAGGGGGTTCCCTCAATACTTACCTCAGCAGCTGGAGTGTGTCTGCTTGCTGCTTTCCTTTCCCTACCCCACAGAGTCCTTAGTCTGGGAGTTCACACTACATTGAGGTGCAGAGTGCAGTTCACACCTCTCCAAGCTATTGTTTCAGGCTCTCAGCAGACTCAGGCGGATGGGAATATCTCAGTTACACTCAAGTCACATTTTCAAACGTTTCTGCTTGAATCTGAAGGCTGGAGACTTTCATTTTAAAGTGAAAACTGCAATTCTGATGCAGTCACGACAGCAGGGGCTGGCGTGGGCTCAGCTAAGGCACGCATGCCAGCTTCAAGGCCTCTGAAGTGGGGGTAAGAACTGAACTTCTCAAGGTCTAACTTGAGTTCAGTTTCTCTTCTAAATTTTGCCCCAGCACCAGCTGGATCAGCCCCGTGGAGCCCTGTGTTAGAATGGACTGGAATCCAGCATAGGACGGTGCCTTTCCCACTGCGCAGTCCCAAAGCGCTTGCCTTGTCAGGGGAGACTGCGTTTGTAGGGCCCATCCAGCAAGGTGCTAAACACCCTCGACTCCCAATGACCACGGTGCGAGCTGAGAGCGCTGTGCACCCTGCTGGATGGGACCCCTAATGGCCTGCAGTAGCTCAGCCATTAGAGATAAATGTGCCTTTATGATGATTCTTAGCACTTACTTTGACAGGTGCGCGCTCTCTGTCTCTTCACTAGGGTGGGTCAGTGTTTCAGAGGTGTGGGCACTGGGGCATAGAGAGGTGAATGGACCAGGCCAGGGTCACGTGGCGAGTCACTGGCTACATGTGGTACAGAACCCAGGTCTGCAATAGCTCAGAGTGCTTGGCAAGTTACAATGTGCTTTAGAGGGAAGCTGCTTTGGTCACCGTGCTGGTACTCTCCCCACCTCTCCCCTCAATGGGCCATGGGGGTTTTAACTTCTGCCAGCACAGCAACCTGAGACAGAAGGTGGGATCTTGGTTAGTATCTTGTCTACATGAGATCAGACAGCAGCTGTTTGGCTCTGCATATTTCCAAGGCAATGAACCTTTCCTTAATACTGAAGCTCCCTTTTTAGGAAATCTATCAATGGAGCTGTAGTTGCTTCCAGGATGAGAATGGAGAGATTTCTTCCTATGTGCATGTAACCGTCTACAAGTAATTGGAGATGCTATAATAAAATTTCCAATCCCTACTCTGCACTGGTCCACAGGGTAATGACATTTACTTGGAGTCTGTTTTTCATCCACTAGATATCTCTGGGCTGTATAGAGTTCCAGGTATGATTGGGTCCTAGTAAACAACATGAGACAAAGCTGGAACTCGAGCTGTGTGGAAGCCTGTTTACATGTGCCAGTAGGTGGTAGCAGGTTTCTTTCTTAAGTGCCTCCTCTGTAGGAAGGTCTGTGATTCCATGTGTCATGGTACAAGAGACAGGCTTTCCTGTCTCTATTTTCTGAGACTGATTTGCAGTCTGCTTTCAGGATGCTTCTCCCTCCCTCACCCCTCTCCTGTCTCTCATC
The DNA here is from genome assembly GCA_003942145.1 of Platysternon megacephalum. Taxonomy (NCBI): domain Eukaryota; kingdom Metazoa; phylum Chordata; order Testudines; family Platysternidae; genus Platysternon; species Platysternon megacephalum. The sequence continues at coordinate 3,427,353 of QXTE01000130.1, read as the reverse complement.
TCTAGGAAATCACCCCTGGCCAGCTGAGCCTGGAAGACCTTCTGGAAATGACTGATGACCAGGTCTGTCAGACGGTGGAGAAGTTTGGGGCCAACAGCGAGGAGTGTGCCCGGCTGAACGCCTCCCTCTCCTGCCTGAGGAGCGTCCACAAATCAGGTGAGGAAGGGCTGTGCAGAGCTCACTGCTTCTGCTGGGTCCTGTGGGCTCACTCATCTGCTGAGGAGTCCTCTGACTCTCTCTTAGAGCCCTAAGTTTTCCTTCTCCCGGTCCCCTTTGCTCCCTCACCCTCGTATTGACCCCACCTTGCTCCTGGCTGAGTGCGAGCCCCATGGTCAGTCTAATCAATGTTAGTCCTGAGCTGGCTGGAGGGGATGGGCCTGCTGTCACTTCACACACCCCAACACCGCCCAGGTGAGCGTCAAAGGAGCTGGTGGTTTCCATCCAGGTCCTATTGTCTCTGGCACCCGGGGCACCACTTGTTGTCTTGGTTGGCAGCCTCAGCAGTTGCCAGTGCAGTTATGGTGCATGGACTAGAATATGTGTAGTATTAGAGCCTATATGGAGTTAGAGCCTACCTTCAGGGCGGTTCAAAACCCTATAGATCTGCTATGATTCTTCATTGAATTCTGTAGGTTTTTAGTGGGTTTCCTATATAATCTTTGTGTCCTCCCTATTAAATTCCACGTGACTCTTCCATAGTGGACAATGGGCAGTGGAGTGCAAACTGCCCCTCTCCCCCTGACAGGCAAGTCCCTGAAGGCCAAAGCGGGGACATGGAGCAGCGCGGGGGAAGCTCCCGTGGCCTGTGTCCATGCCGTGAATAAGCAGAGACCTTCAGTCTCTAATGCTGTCAATTTGGCCTCTCTCCCTCACGCATGGGGGAGATGATGGTGAGGGAATGCTCTGCCAAACTCTCTGAATGGGGCGGTTCAGTGACTTGCACGTGAGTGGAAATGCCAGGGGCACGTCTGACATGGGAGTGCGTGGCCTTGCCTGACCCTCGCCTGTGCTGGGAACTGTTCTTGTCTCCTTACCAAGCTGATGTCTTCACGTTTTGCCTTTCCTGCTGGATGTTTCCTGCTCCCTTTTGGGATGTGAGGATCCAGATTGAGAGAGAGACACACGTGCTGTCTGGGAGCAAAGCACTTGGTAATCAAAAGTTATGGCAATACAAATACAGTGAAGTCTGGGGCCATCTGTCTCTCACAGCTTTGACAGCTCAGAAGGGGCCAGTCCTGGCTTCAGCTCACCAGAGACCAGGTTGGTAGCACAGTATGGATCGATGGTATGCCCACATCTCGAATACTGTGCACTGATGTGGTCTCCTCATCTCAAAAAAGATAGACTGGCACTAGAAAAGGTTCAGAAAAGAGCAACTAAAATGATTAGGGGTTTGGAACGGGTCCCCTATGAGGAGAGATTAAAGAGGCTAGGACTCTTCAGCTTGGAAAAGAGGAGACTAAGGGGGGATATGATAGAGGTATATAAAATCATGAGTGATGTGGAGAAAGGGGATAAGGAAAAGTTATTTACTTATTCCCATAATACCAGAACTAGGGGGCGCCAAATGAAATTAACAGGCAGCAGGTTTAAAACAAATAAAAGGCAGTTATTCTTCACGCAGCGCACAGTCAACTTGTGGAACTCCTTACCTGAGGAGGTTGTGAAGGCGAGGCCTATCACAGCGTTTAAAAGAGAACTGGATAAATTCACGGAGGGTAAGTTCATTAATGGCTATTAGCCAGGGTGGGTACGGAATGGTGTCCCTAGCCTCTGTTTGTCAGAGGATGGAGATGGATGGCAGGAGAGAGATCACTTGATCATTGCCTGTTAGGTTCACTCCCTCTGGGGCACCTGGCATTGGCCACTGTCGGTAGACAGGATACTGGGCGAGATGGACCTTTGGTCTGACCCGGTACAGCCGTTCTTATGTTCTTATGGATCTGGAGTCAGATCTGGATCCAAACTACCTCAAAGCTCAGGGGTGACTTGTCCCCGGGGTGCTGGACCATCTCTAGTCTGGATGTTTGTGAAATACCCAGGACGTACTTCTGATTTGGCCAACACCATGTTGAACCGTGTATCTCTGCCGGGGATGCTGTTTTCCAGCCACGTCATGGTCCTGTGTGAGCTCAGGCAAGTCGCGTAGGCCCAGATCCTGCAAACACTTGGCTTGACACACTGAGTTGTCGCAGGGAGATCATGAAGGGTGCTCTTGGGCTCAGAGCTAATCGTGTGCATACATCGGGGCTGTAGGCTCTCTGTTCTCCAGCTGGGAGAACTCGCCTGTCCATCTCCCAAGGCTCTGAAGTTTGCATTGTCAATGTTGGCAAAGCGATTTGGCATCTTTGGTGATGTGATAGAAGGACCAAGTATCCTTACAGAGCAGTTAGCCACGCTGAGGCTGTTAAGTACAAGCGTGCTGCTCCAACAGGGCTAGGGGGAAATCTCCCCCCGGCTTGCTCTCGGCCTGCACTTAACAGGAAGAAGGAACTATCGCGCTGTAAGGAAACATTCTGTATTTAGCTACATCAGCCTTGGGTAAATTTGTGCTCCAAGCCTCCTTCCTCTGTCCAGCAGAGGGCCCCAGAGGTCCTTGAGAATGCGATTGCTGCTGGTAGAGCGCCAAGTCCCTTTCTATGAGGATGTGATACCGGTGCCATCTTCATCCACAGCAGGCGAACGAATGAATAAACGTGGAGCCAGGCTGCCTGAGAAACCAGAGGGGTTTTGCTGGAACTGAGGTTTCCCCCTAAAATGCAAAGGCCAAATCCAGCCTTTGCCTTGCATTCAGTGGACGTCTCTGGACTTACACGCGCCAGCGCTGAAATTAGCCTGAGATCTTTACCTAAAACGAGTCTTGTAGTTCTAATCAGAAGCTTCATGCTGGGCCTGATCCTCCAGGCCTTCCTATGAGTCCTTGGCTGTTTGCCTGTGTTGGGCCTGCAGGCTGGACCTCCCTGTTCTTCAGCTGGCAATGAGTTGGGCCCAAGGCCTCTATGCACAGTACGGCCATTATTGAACTGCAGCTGCTATTCTTGTTTGTGTTCAGTCCTCTTTCCCCTTAAATTCCACTTGTCTCAACAATATCTGGTGGTAGAGAGTTCCACAGGGTAACTGAGTAAAACAGTATTTCCTTTTACATGTTTTAAAGGTATCTTCTTAATTTCAGCGAGCATTGCCACAGATCGCAGCCCTGCACGACCTTCTCTGCCCCATTCGTTCTCTTATATACCTAGATCTCCTTTAAACTAAACAGCCCCAGCCTTTTTCATCTGTTCTTGTATGGAATCTCCTTAGTGCCTCAGTTTCCCTGCCCTCCTGTGAACAGCCTCTATAGCTGCTACAAGTAGCATGCACTTCCTGCTCAGATTAGCCCAAGAGGTTAGTTCTGCAGAGACACCCTCTGGTGCCTGGAGCAGTGCTCCAATGACTCATGGCGTCTGAAGGGGGCGGCTGGCCAATTACATCAGTAAAGGAGGCCAGTCCGGCCGGGCTGTGTCAGGTAGGACAGTACTGTGGCTCCCTGTCTCATCTCTCACTCGGGTTTGATCAGCTTCTTTCTCTCTGATTTCCAGTATTTCATTTGCACCCACCACGTGTCATGTGGCACAGTCCAGCAGTGGAAGTGCCAGAAGTCAGTGGGCACTGCTCTGTACTACCTGTAAATTACTGCCCAGGGGCACCCAGCAGCAGCAGGCCAGTGACAGAGTTGTGAATAGAACTGCAGTCTCCTGACTCCCAGTCCAGGGCCCTACCCAGGCAGAGCCATAGAATATCAGGGTTGGAAGGGACCTCAGGAGGTCATCTAGTCCAACCCCCTGCTCAAAGCAGGACCAATCCCCAATTAAATCATCCAACCAATTTTTGCCCCATACCCCTAAATGGCCCCCTCAAGGGTTGAACTCACTACCCTGGGTTTAGAGAGCCGGCATACGGACGCTGCTAGCAATTATTCTGCCAGTTCCTCACCCTTGCTGACGCCCAGTAAAAGGCTGCATCGGGCTGGTGCTACACATGCCCAGGTGAGCCCTGCCCCGGGGTCTCTGCCATATAAGGCAATGGAAGCGGAAGGCGAATTGGCGCAGGCTGCCTCGGTGGTGCAATACGTAGCACAACCTTTTGAAGCGGCGACAGGAGCCCCGGCCCGAGCAATCTGTCAGTTGGAGTTTTTGCTGCCTTCCTTAAATCTGTGATCCCTGGGCCAGGAGGAGTTCCCTGTCGTGTAAATGGTGGAGGACAGCTGTGACCAGGCACGTGCACTGGGAGCAGGAGGAATGCGATGGAAACGCTTGTCTCAAAGGAGAAACGTCTCTCCCTCTTGCGGCAATACTAACAAGGTCCCAGAACGTAGCTGATTGGGTAGTGCTCACCCAGCTTCCTTCCTCGGCCAGGTCGCTGTCCCCATCGGGAGGGCTTTCTGCCCCCGTGTGTCATGCATCCTCTCAGCTGGCTTGTCCCCTGCTGACAAGCTGATGGGTTTACCCCTATACATGGTTCCTGCAAACCTTTCCCCCTCCTGGCCTGGGAAGGTCTTTGCTCCATTTCCCTCTCCCACGGAAGGAGCCGCAGTTCTGACCCACAAACGCTGCTGATCTCAGGGACTCGCTGCTGACTCAGAGGCCCTGGGCTGCTGCACTGACTCTGGAGTCCCTTCCGGCACCTGGCATGGAGCGTGAACCAGTGGCTGGCTCTGGGCTGCCTTTTAAGGGTAGTCCTACGGGAGTTGGGGGCGGGCAAGGAAAAGTCAATACAACCTGCTCCTGCATTCTCCAGAGGGGGATGGCCTGTAAGCCTCCAGTCCCTGCCAATGTTGGTCCCTGGCCGTCGTCCTGCTGGGACGTGCAGACTCAGAGTCCCCGGCCCCAGGGATGGGATGAGCTGGTGTCGTTTTGGCTGCACATTCTCCCCCGTGCTTTCATCCGGGGGGCTGGGGAGACAGCCACGTGGGGAGGAAAGGTGTGATCTGCCTCACTGTATCTATTGCTTCCTTCCTAGCATCCCTCTTTGGCGCCTCTCTGAGGGCTGGCGGGTGCACTGCACAGGCTCTCTGGGTGGCAGCGGAGGCGCCCCGGGATAACGAAGCTTCCTTGGGCGGGCGAGCTGGACCGTGGCGAAGTTGCAGCTCCCTTAGGGTGTGTCTACTCTGCAGTTTGACACCCGCGGCTGGCTCATGCCGGCTGCCTCGGGCTCACGGGGCTCAGGGGCTGTTTAATTGTGGTGTAGATGGTCGGGCTCTGGGACGCTCCCACCTTGCAGGGTCCCAGAGCCTGGGCTCCAGCCTGAGCCCGACATCTACAGTGCAGCTAAACAGTCCCTTAGCCCGCGTCAGCCGGCACGGGCCAGCCGCGGGTTTTAATTGCAGTGTAGACGCACCCTTAGGGCCCTGCGCTGCCGTACATGGCTCCTCTGGAGCTCCCTCTGCAATTGGCCTGTAGAACGTTCTTGGGGTTCACCCCTGACCTGTGGGCGGGAGGAGGGAACCCCACCAGGGTGGTGAAACCATTGCATCCCTCTTAACGGTGTTGGATATCCTCGTGCTTGGATAAGGGCTCTTCTCCTCTGCAGCCTGGCTGCTCCCTCGACCGCAGCCTACGGCCAAGTCTGCATTTGTGGGTGCACCAGCAGCTGGGGGTGTTGCAAGTCTGGGCTTGTGACTTCCCTGTAGAAGGGGGAGATGGGAGGGGGGGGGGTTGTTCACACCAACTCTAAATTCCCACCAGAGGCTTTTCTAAGCAGCAAATCTGCACCTGTGAGGTAGCTGTGCCCGTGCAAACCCCATGTGGGGGCGCTAGCACCAAGTGGGGTTTACACTAGTGTTGCTTAACTGGTTAATTACCGAATGAAACTGCGCTTCTGCGAACCCCCATTTACCTGGTAAAGCTGCATTGCTGGAACCTTGCTTTGCACCAGTGCGATGTGACTATGAGGATGTAATGCCACTGGTGTGTACTGGTGAACCCCCAACACCCATGCACTCAAGGGGAGCCCCTCTCCCAGATTTGCCCAGGTACAAGTGAGATCAGCCGTCCAGCCGAAGTAGTGAAAGCAGCTGGGAAAGGTGAACTCATGCCTGACATTTCCCTCCAAGCACAAGTCTCTTTACCATGGTTAACTCCCTAAATCCAAGCCTCTCTTGTGTCTCTGCCCTCCTTCCCTTTGGCATTTCAGCTAATTCTTCCCGATATTTGTCCAAGTGTATTGATTCTTCCCCTTGGAGCCCACTGCCGGACTTGAAATGTAAAAGGCTCCTAGCATTGTCTTTGCTTAAATACCTTCTGCTTTTAAAGCCTTCTGCAAACAAATACCATTCACCCTCAGTGAGAGCGCTGAGCCCAGAAAATAGCAAGGACGCTGTCCATATGTTCCAGCCCTTGCGCTCCCTGGATGTTGGCTTTCTGCGGCTCCTGATCAGTTTCGCACATGGGGAGCAGACATAAGGAGCATCAAGTGTTCTGCTGCAGTGGCATTTTGCATGTTGAAAATGCTCAGTATCCTTTGCTTCCTAGGATCCAATGTAGGTACCCTCTGAACATCCCAGCACGTGACTGCGAGAAGGCAGAAGCGCTGCTGCTGTTACTTGTGCTCTGGTTCTTTAGGGACACATGTTGGCGGGGAGGAGGGGAAATGCTGGAGGGTCAGGAGATAGTGGACAAGGAGAGGTGCTTTCTAGTGGTCTGAACACAGCAGTGAGAACCAAGAACTGCTGAATTCTGTTCCTGGCTCTGACAATGAAATTCTCTCTGCTGGGCAATTTACTTAATCTCTGGGCCTCACTCTTCCTATCTGCAAAACCAGAGGTGATGATCCTTGCTGCCCTTCCAGGTGATGGTGAATTAGCTAACCGGTGACTAGCACTTTAGAAACACGTACTGCCCTAAGTGCTAACTAGTATTACTGTAGCTGCATTTCGGGCGGACGATATCAAATCCCAGCTGTGTTTTTCTGTACTCAGCCACCACAGAGAGGGCAGTAATTAGGCACATTGACATTCTTCCCAGTATTGTATTGGTGCTATAAATGTCATTCTTTACAATAAACTAGAGGCAAAGGAGCATGGCACGTAAGTGCTTCCCCCCCCCCACTCTGAAAGCTGGCACCTGCTGGGTGGGAGGGAGCCAGTCTTAGGAGGCAGTGTCAGTCCTGCTGGTGAGTAACAGCGTTGGAAACTCTGAGCCGTTTTCTACATTTTCAGGGCACCCAGATGGCTCCCAAAGTCGGGTGGAATCCAGCAAATTGTTTCGGCTAAAAAGATGGAGCTTTCCCCGCCCCCAAAATGTCAAAGAGTTTGTTTTGGACGTTTCCAAAGTGAGCTGTTTCGAACTGACATTTTCATAACCTATCATTTGACCTGAACAAAATATATTTTTTGTTTGGGTGCAAGAAACTGAAACAATTCAGTTTTGGTTTGAAACCAACTGATTTTTCCCACCCCCGGATGTTTTCAGTTTAGCCACTGAAACGAAAAATCAATTATTCAGTCCACCTAGTGCCTTGTTTTAATGGTAAATCCCACGGCGCAGTGGCCCCCATTTCATCCCTGGTGCATTGAAGTCAGTGGAATTACACCAGGCATTAATCTGGCCCAGAGTCTTTTTACATATTTTCATCTTACTCGTACCTCCAACAGCCTCTAGTGCTGCATTTCAGCCGAGCCGTGGGAAACAGCTAGGTCCCCACCGCTACCATGCACACGTTCACCTTACTGCTCCAGGGTGTTGTGCCGGGCCAACCAGGGTCACTGGTCCTCGTTCTGGGGGCAGAATAGCTGTGAGGAGAGGAAAGCAGATGCAGTCAATGGAGGAAAAGCAAACCACCCTCCTGTAGCTGTTACAATGGTTTCTGGGGCCAGGCCTGCTGGGTGAGCAATGTTGGCACGCAGGTTCTTGATTCTTGGGTGAGAAGGGGCTGGGGGAACGTTAAGGCTGCAGTGTGCCCTGCCCTGAAAGGGAAGGTAGATCTGGCATCCCCGAGGAGCAAAGCCAGCGTACAGATCATTAATTGGGTATGCAGGGAGTCCTGGCCAGGTGGGAGTCACCTGCTGCCAATCAAGCTTGCTGCCAACTCTTGTTTTTTCTTTCTTTGCTTCAGGCAACTGTCTGTATCCCACTGACCGCTCCAGGAGAGAGCACTGCAAAGCTGCTGCATTTGGGCTTCTCCAACCCCATGTCCCAGGAGAGCACGCAGACCCCTGGTAACAGGAGAGGGAAAAGACACACATAATTGGGGGCATCTTTGTTCTTCTGTGCAGCCCTCTCCAGGCATGGCCTGATTTGCTTTGAACTGGTGCAGCTGTTGTGGTTCCCACCGCTAATGGTGGGAGGCTGCTCCGCAGTGGAATGGATCTCTGCCTTAGGAGGTTTGCCTGCTATCTGATGACCCTTTCCCATGGCTCTGTTTAACTTTCTCCCTCAACATTCTGCTCATGCCTGTGTGTTATTCTCACTCTAGAGGGCGGCAGTGTCTGATTCCTGTATTTACCCGGAGCTGCTACGCTCCTCTGTGTCTCTTCACAGTCACTTGTGTAATGCCCCAGCTGGTGTTTCAAAGGCCAGGTTGTGAAAGCCAGGACTGGGAACAGTGCTGGGAGAGAGAGAGGGCCAGTAAGTGGAAAATGGAGCAAATATAGGCAGATCTCATGATTTTATGGCCAGATTTGTGACATTGGGTGGTTATCTTAAAGTGCCAGCTCCTGGAGTCATGTGAACACAGGAGAATCTCAGCTTTCATTGACAAATGTCAGTTTGTAGCCCTCGCGGTTGCAGAGAGGCACTTGAAAGCATGGCCAGCGTGCACCCCAGGGCTTCATAAACCAGATGGCAAAGAAAGAGCCCAGAGGTATTTCATAAAAGCCATGAGTCTGAAGCCAATCTCGTGATTTTGTGTGGGGCTGACTCCTGATGGAACCTTTGGGAGGGGCAGCACCGAGTCAAGATTATCTGGGGAGGGTCAGGAGGCTAGGACAGAGGCAGGAGGAGACAGGAAGCTGGGTAAGGAGTGACTTGGTTGGAGGGCCAAGAAGAAGCTGGCTTTAGCACAGTGTTTTGGCTAGAGTCAGGGGGAAGAAGCAGGGAGCCCAGACGGGAGAAAACTAGAGCTGTCAAGAGAATCAGGTAGTGTGGCCTAGTGGATTGAACACAGGACTGGAACTCAGGTGACTTGGGTTCTCTTCCTGGCTCTGCCACTGACCTGCTAGGTGACCTGGGACAACAAGTCCTCTCTCCCTTGTCTGGTATGTTTGGGAGAGGGACAGTCATTAACTACGTACAGCGCCAAGCGTGGCACGGCCGGGATATTGGTCGGGGCTTCTGGGGGCTACAGTAATACAAACAAACAGTGTGGATGAGGGTTTCAGCTGTTGGCGTACTCAAAGGGCAGATATTTTATCTTACAGGAGACATTTTTCTGGTCTCACCTTCGTTACCTTCCTCATATAGCCCCCGAGTCAAACTTCCCTCCGTTTCTCGTAACCTTCTCCCAGAGCACCTTGCTTCACACACACAGCTGGGCCTGACCCTGCGAGGTGCCGAGACCTCTCCTCTTCTGGCTGGAGGGTGTCCAACCACCACCTCTCAGGCCTGGCTCCCCCCCAGCAGGTCAAGCTCTCTGATTTAGCCTAGATATTGTGGTAGCGCCTAGAGTCCTCCACCAAAGTGGGGCCCCATTGTGCTGTACATATGTGTGTATACGCACACGTGTGTGCATGCACACAGCGGGTCCCTGCCATGATAAGCTTAGTCTAAGGCAGACGAACGTGATGCACTGCCCATAGTCGCACGGTGGCTTTTCTGGTGCCGAGATCCGTGTGGGAAGGGCTGGTGCAGGACCGGGGGGAGCGATGGGGGGGCGTTGGGTTGGGATGGGAAGGTGCCTGATGCCTGGGAACTGACAGGATATACCCAGTATGTCCCAATAGGAGACAGAGACAAAGGGGGGCCGTGGAGGAGCATGGGGCCGGAGGGTTCAGGCTGCAGGGGAGTTTTGGTCACTGCTGCATGCGCCTGCTTCCTTAAAGGGGATGGGAGGATTAGGAGAGCGCACAGGACCAGCCAATGTGAGCCTGACCTTACCGGGTATGACCAGTACGTACAGCAGCTTCTCGTGGCGATGCTGAGCCGTACCTAACACTTGCGTTGCTAATCATTCTTTGCCCTGACGTAGCAGCTCTTGGCAGAGGGTCTCAAGGCGCTTTACAAGCAGTGGCTAACTGATCCTCCTCATGCACCTAAGAGGTTCATATTGTAACCCACCTCTTCTGTAGGAGACTGAATTGAGGCACAGATGCAGTGGGACTTGCCCGGGGTCACACAGCAAGTCAGTGACAGAACCCAGAATAGGCACCTCTTCTAAACACTAGGCCACTGTCCCTGCCCACAGTGTAAACAGCACCCAAGGGGACCGACACCTAGACTGGCCAGCACCGTTATCTGGAAACTGCGAACTCCCTGTGGTGAAACGTTACCGGATTGAAAGGAAGGGAAGAACTAAGAACTCAAGCAAACTCTCCCCGTGCTTATACCTTAAGGGGAGGAGGAGAAATTAAATGAATTCTGCATGAGCAGCGTTGATTTAATAAAGAAAAAGTGGATTGATGAAAGCATCCGATGGCACCCAGCCCTGGGAAAGCTGTCGCGTCATGCTACACGGACTGGTGGGCCCACAGAGAGAACTGTCTTCTGGGGCCTTTGTTTTAAAGGAGGAGGAATCCATTGCGGTAATCATGTTTCCTTTTGCAGTTTGTTTCCCCGTGCTCACCTTTCCCCCCGTTTCTCTGTCATGAGCGAGGTGACATTCACCAGTGCTTAGCAAACTAACTACCCAGAGAAAAGGCTTGTGCTGAGTTTGGGGAATTGGGGATTTAACTGAACAGACTGTGTGCTGCGGAGTCCTTGCTGGAGTTAATGACCCTGCTTCTGTCAGGGGCACAAGTCTTGAAACCGGCTCCTCAGGGAGGGTTAGCATCAGCTGCTGTTCTCAGGTATGTTCAGGCCCCAAAGTCCAGAGAATCCACAGAACCCACCAGTTGCATCCTAGCCATCTAAACTAGCTTGGCTTTGCTCTGACGCAAGGTTGGATGAGATACCAGACCTTAGGCTTCAGGGTTTAAGCCAATCTCTAACTAGTAGGGATTCGGATGGGACCTGTGCAGGGGGGGCAGATTATCCCACAGCTGCCTACTGTCAGGTTCTTACAGCTTATTCCGAAGCAGCTGGGGCTGGCCAGTGTCTGACACAAGATAGGGGCTAGATGGACCTTGGGTCTGCTGTGTTGCTATGACAGCTACTCCCTAGCCCAGCTTTGCGGGAGTGGGGATAAGACGTGGCATTTCCCTGTTCTCTCCAGACAACTCGAGGATGATTGGAATAGGTCTGATTTTTCAACGGCCCTCTCCCCCCTCTTGGTGCCTTCCAGTGGGGTGAGCAAGAAGGCTCTGCCCAGTCTTTAACAGCTGCCTGGTTTTGCACTGCTTGACTTAAAAATCCCCACTAGGGCCCATGTGTCCCAGCTCTGTCCCCTGGTTGATGTAACAGCCCTCCTTCTCCCTGTTGGAAGGGGCTTCTGCTCTTCCACCCAATCAATTACTACTTCATCATAAAATCCTGTTCCCTAGTCAAAGGATCTATTCCCAGAAATTACCTAGTAACTTGTTCTACTCATAAGAACATAAGAACGGCTGTACTGGGTCAGACCAAAGGTCCATCTAGCCCAGTATCCTGTCTACCGACAGTGGCCAATGCCAGGTGCCCCAGAGGGAGTGAACCTAACAGGCAATGATCAAGTGATCTCTCTCCTGCCATCCATCTCCACCCTCTGACAAACGGAGGCTAGGGACACCATTCCTTACCCATCCTGGCTAATAGCCATTCATGGACTTAACCTCCATGAATTTATCCAGTTCTCTTTGCAACTCTTGGGAGCACGGTTAAGGGTGGTGTAAATTGGGTGGGAGGGGATAGGGAGTAATGGAGATTTAGAAAAGAGCAAAGAATGGGCGGGATCCCTTAATTGTTTCCAGACAGCCTAACATTTGGGTTTCAAAAAGGTATAGACCAGGGGTAGTCAATTATATTTTTGTCAAGGTCCAAATTTCTTGGTCAAGGTATAGTCAAGGTCCAGACGCCACAGAAAATAATAATAAAAAAATAAGTAAATACATTTTTGGGGGGGCGGAGGGGGCGTCCATTCAAAAGCATCTGGAGGTCTGGATTTAGCCCGCAGTTTGCCTATTGACTCCCTGTAGGCTTTGTGTAAAGAGCATGATGCTGGTTTGGGGTGTTAGCTGTTCTAACACACCTACCAGCTTAGCAACTAACACTTTCTGAATGAATTTTTTTTGGTTTACAAGCTTAATTTGTGTGCCTCCATTTCTGCCTTGGTACAATGGGGCTAGTGGCACTTGATCCATCCTTAGAGAGCACTCTGACACTTTAGATAAGTGCAAAATCTTGATAAGTCTTTGTCCTGTAGGTTTTTTAAATCTTTGCTTGAAAAGGGTTCTAAAAACACTGCCTAGATTTGCTGGTCTCAGTTCCAAGTCATCCCGTCTGCTCGCAGTAGTATCATGATCCAGTCTAATGGAGTGTCCAAAAGGTGCGGACCCTGATAGGGGAGAGGGAGCAGTTGAAATAAGGATGGTGTGAATGATGCAAGGACCCATGGGAACCTTCACCCACACCAGGAGCTGAAGCTGACACACACCCTGTTTCAGATCTAGAACAGTCTAGAGCTGTGGTTTTCAACCTTTTTTCATTTGCGGACCCCTAAGAAGTTTCAAATGGAGGTGCGGACCCCTGTGGAAATCTTAGACATAGTCTGCGCACCCCCAGGGGTCCACGGACCACAGGTTAAAAATCACTGATCTGGATAATTCCCCTCTCTCTGTTGTTTTTAATTTTAATGTGGGCTCCTACCAGTATTGACTCAGATGGAATAGCGCCACCTACTGAATCACCAATAACAAGGAGGAGTCCTTGTGGCACCTTAGAGCAGTGGTCCCCAACGTGGTGCCCGCGGGCGCCATGGCGCCCGCCGGGGCATTTATGTGCGCCCGCCTAGTGCCCAGCAGGGGAGAGAAACCGCAGCCCCGCGCCTGACGGGGACAGAGAACTCAGGCTAAGGGCGCGGTGTTTTCTGTTCCCGGCAGGTGCGGGGCCCGCCTAGTGCCCAGCAGGGGAGAGAAGCCGCGGCCCCGCGCCTGCTGGGGACAGAGTACTCCGGGACTGCAGGCTGCGGGCGCCGGTGTTCTCTGTCCCCGGCAGGCGCGGGGCCCGCCTAGTGCCCAGCAGGGGAGAGAAGCCGGGGCCACGCACCTGCTGGGGACAGAGAACTCCGGGGCTGCGGGTGCCGGTGTTCTCTGTCCTCGCGGCTTCTCTCTGGCTTCTCTCTTCTCTCTTGATTCATATATTATGTAATATTAAATATGATGTTTTTCATATTATTTAATGTACAAATACAAAATAAGCCTTGAAAAATTGTTGGCGCCCGCCACACTCTTCTGAAAACATAAATGTGCTACTGGCCACAAAAAGGTTGGGGACCACTGCCCTAGAGACTAACACATTTATTTGGGCATATGCTTTCGTGGGCTATAACCAATGTACACTGGATGCTCCCGGGCAGTCTCCCATCTCAGCACTGACCAGACCTGGCTTGGCTTAGTAGGAGATGTGAGCAGATCACAGCCTGAGGCTGCATGACTGCAAGCCCCTCGTCCTAGAATCCCTCCTAGCCAGGGAACATGAAAGCACAGAGTAGCTTGAACACTTTCCTTGTAAGACTTCCTGTGGCCCGAGGGACTCTGTAGCTCTGTGGTGGTCTCCCCTTTGTAATCTGCACTTTGATATGAGAAGCAGAGTCCTGGGCTCTGGAGGACATACCTGCGAGCCGATAGTTACTCTACGAGTGCTGGGAAATGACTTTATCCTTTCATCTTTGTGGTTATTTTTTTCTTTCCCGAGGCTCAGACCTTGGTGGATGACAATGTTTCCCCTCCACTGATGTCAGGTACAAAGCAATATTATTCTGCAGGCCACAGCGTGGGGTTTCGCCGGGGCTCCCATGCCTCTTGATTGGCACATGCTGAATATGCAAAGGGTGGAAGGTTCACACCGGCCAGTGCAGTTTTGCATTTCTAATAGTTTGGTCTCAGGCACTGCATTGTTTGGGGGCGGGGGGGCGGGAGTGTTTGGATCTGATTTGCCTTTCCCTGCTGTTCGCTCAGCCCAGAGAGCAGAGCAGGCAGCAGACATTGGGGGACACAGTAGGAATTGCGAAACTCTAACCAAACACCCTCATCTTTGGCTGCTGTCTGCTGATGAAGGGTGCTGGAATCCACTGGCTGCTGAGCAACTGCTTGTACGGAGGGCAGAGCAAAGCGGCCAGAGATATTGCATGTTCAAAATCAAAAAGGCTGGGAGAGCTAAGGCTATCTATGTCTGCCCTGGCCTAAGCTTGGTTTATTCACATCTGTAGCCAAATGAGGCTGTGGAGAGGCAATGGGATTTGGTCAGTCTAGTGTTGAAGTGACGCAGACTTTGGTGGCTTGAAAGTTTGATTCCAACTGAAAAAGCTCCTGTGTTTATATCTCCCTTAGGGGGAGCAGAGGAGAACCCGGTGGTGGGTAAAAGTGTGTGTGGGGGGGGAAATGGAGCAGAGATTCTAATGAGGAAACACACGTGGTTATTTATATTGTGGTAGCAGCTGGTCTGCAGTATTATGGTAGCAGCTAACTGGAAACAGGGCCCCATGATGCTAGGTGCTGTACATGTACGTAGCAAGACTGACCCTGCTCTGAACAACATACAAGTCTAAACAGACACACAACGAGGGAAGGGAAGTATTACCCCCACGTTACAGATGGCGGAGCTGTGGCCTAGGAAGATGAAGTGATGTGCCCAAAGTCTCACAGGGACCTTGTGGCAGAGCTGGGAATTGAAATGAATGTAGTTGCTTTAGCCACCAGACTTCCTCTTCGTGATTTACACACCTGCTAGGATGCACAGTAGGGCTGGCCTAATTTTAGCAGGGGAGGGGGAGGATTGGCTCTGCAGTCCCTAGTACAGATCACAGGCTCTCACTTTTCAAAATATTTGTTTAAAGTTAAAATTACAGGAACATAAGGCTGCCAAGCTGATAGTAGCTTGGTGAACAAATGGCTGGAGCTGTTCACAAATGCTTAGACTCCATAAACCTCTCCCGGCCCCAGATCTAACATGGCTTCGCTCCCTGGCGTGGATGTGGTTGGATCGTGATAGAACTCGGCTGGGCTACGACTAGCCAGAGTAGGGCCTATCTACGCGCCAAGTGCAGTCAAGTCCGGGGGCCTGGTTGCTACACTTGGACATGTCCAAGCCTCTAGTCTGGCTACAGAACGTGGCTAAAGCTGCGTCAAGGCTAACTGGAACCCTACTGTAGCTGGGTCCCCTGACTAAGTTGTGCCTGTGATGTAGATGGGTGTTACGGGCTCTGGCAGTGAAATATGGTGAAAGCGGACAGAGGAGAAAGAAGCAGATGGCGTATGGAGACTTGGAAGGCTAATAGAACAACTCCCTTTGCCCATCTCCACTGCATCTAAGGACTGCCCCATCCAATCTAGTGCTCAAGAACATTTGACCATCGCAGCAGAGACATTTGGACACTGTATTTTCTGGGTGCTACTTTCCAACTGGCAAGTATTCAGATCGATTTGTTCACTCTTAGGTTAAAATATGTTCTATATTTTAAAATATATTTTGGCAAGATGTGAAAATAAACCTCAGGTCTGTGTTATGCTGGATTTCCTGAACCCACTGGAAAGAATTAAAATATACCCTAGGGCAGGGGTAGGCAACCTATGGCACGGGTGCCGAAGGCAGCGCGCGAGCTGATTTTCAGTGGCACTCACTGCCTGGGTCCTGGCCACCGGTCCGGGGGGGCTCTGCATTTTAATTTAATTTTAAATGAAGCTTCTTAAACATTTTAAAAACCTTATTTACTTTACATACAACAATAGTTTAGTTATATATTATAGACTTATAGAAAGAGACCTTCTAAAAACGTTAAAATGTATTACTGGCACGCGAAACCTTAAATGAGAGTGAATAAATGAAGCCTCGGCACACCACTTCTGAAAGGTTGCCGACTCCTGCTCTATGGTCTATTTTCTGGTATATATTTTACATATGCCTTGAGTCTTAAACAAAAAAGCTGTACTTAAGGTCCTACCATATAATTTATAAATGGGTTACTGCCTCTTTAAAACATTGTGTGTTTTAGTCACAGGTACAATAGTAGAGTCAATCTTTAGAAGCCAAGATTTATATTAATAAAGTTGGAATGAGGTACAATGTTAACCTCTTCCATCCATCTCTATTTGAATCCTTAATTAGAGCCATCTAATTTCCCAGGGGAAATGGTGTGGGGGGAAGGGAGGGGGAAGAGAAAGCAGCTCATTATTGCATGTATCACACTTAAAGCATAATGAAGCTCTTCAAGAATGATTTTCAATATTCAGCAGCTACCCAGTCTCCAAGGGAGTTAGATTAGGGTGGAGGGATGGAGTGGGTCTCGTACCCTCCAAGGACCTGTTTAAGCAAATCAAGGTTATGCACCATGAAAGGTCATAGGAGGTTCTATGGAAGTCCATGGAGTTGGATTTGATAACCTGGCCTGGAGCCAGCCAGAGGGCAGTTGTGTCTTAGTGGACTGGGCTGGGGACAGGGCACTTGACTTTTATGCTTGACTGTGCAGTTGACATGGGCTGTGACCTGGGCCAAGTTTCTAACTTTGGGGGTTTAGCTGTATACACCTACTGCTCTCTATGGTGCAATGTTGTTAAATGCTGACGATACGCTTGTAAAGAACAGTTTCAGAATGCGGTTCCTGCCCTGAATAGCTTACAAGCTAAAGCTTGTTAGTACGTGAAATATAGTGTGCACAAGTTATTAAAAACCTGCTTATTGGGTTAACGTGCATGTAACAGATTCTTCTCCATCATGGCTAGGAAACCTTAGACTGGGAAGCAATATTTTAGTGGCAGACAAAGCACTGATTTTGGACTCAAAACAGGATTAATTTAATATTTAATATTAAATGAGATCCCAGTAGAGGCGCTGTGGATTTCGGAATTAATGGTGTGTGACTAGTGAATTGTGAGTCGAGCTTATTATCTAAGGGGAAAAATGATCTGTCGTCGTATATTTGTCAGTCAATCCTGGCTCTTTAAGGTGTGTGTGTGTGTGTGTGTGTGTGTGTGTGCGCGCGCACGTGTGCATTTGGAGGTAGCGGAGGTGATGAGAAGAAAATTGGGACTGGGAGTGGGATGTGAATAAAAGAGATGGGAGAACTGCAAAGAGATACCGAGGTCAAATCTTAAGCCAAAAAGCCTTAGCTGAAATCCATATTTACCCAGTGGAAGAGGATAAACTCAGTAAGAAGAAGAAAAAAATAAGCCTCTTAAGAGGAAATTGGAACGATCATGAAAAAATGGTGAGGTTAAAAATATATAGATAACAGAGTCAAGTTTTCAGGCAGGCCCTGAGCCTGTGCTCACAAGTTCTGTGCGCTCCACATCTGCCTCGGGGAGTTGGAAGTCTGAACACGTCTGCACCCAAAGAAATGCCTGGCTGGGCAGGGGCAGAGCTTGGAGGCTGGGTTAGGAAAGTCGGCCCTTTTATGGCATAAACTGCTTCTGGACAGAACAGACTCGCTAAGCTTTGAGCGAGGTGGGGTTGAATCAAGTAGAGTTATGAGTAGACTAGCAGACAGATGATGACCCATTGAAGATTCCCTTCCATGTAAATGACAGTACACTATGCTTAGATTTTGGCCTATCCCCTTATGTATCCTTTTATCATGGGCCCTGATCCTGCACTCCATGAAGTCAATGGCAAAGTCCCCACTGACATCACTGGTGTGGGTTGGCTCAGAGACAGACCCAAAAACCCCTTCATTTAAAAAGGAAAAAGAACTTTTCTATGGAACTCTGCTGCTTCCCGGCCTTTTTGTTTAAGTGCAGGTACTTCACTGAGGACAGGCAAATTCTCTTTCTCCAATTAGTTTTTTTAATGGAATGGTTCATAAGGGGCTTCTTCTCCTCTAATTAAATCTGAGAAAGTGAGTGCACGAACGATGGACAACTTAGCCCAGAGACAGGGCAGCTGTCACCCAAGTCGTTCTGGGAAGCCACGCTGCTTAATAAATGACGAATGAGAAAGAGAGAGCATCTATTTTGCATCCTCTTTATGCAGAGATCTAAGGCTTCACAGCTCTGTGTCGGGGATAAAAGGTCAGCCATGTCGCCACGCAGCCATTTCCTCAAGACATGTGTCAGTGGCTCTCTGGCAGATGAGGCCTCAAAGGCTGCTCCTTGTGATAGGTATCTCTGAAGCTGTGGTGTGAGGCGAGAGGATGCCTGTCAGCCCCAACTTGGAGGAGTCAGAGCGTCCTGCACATTAGTCTCTCCCACCCCTTCCTCCTGTGAGGGGCTTTTTGCGCTCGCGGTGTTGGGAAAAGGCCCCTGCTGTCCCAGTCACTCTGCGGGTTTATTAATGGAGCGAAAGCTGCATTTCTTCCCACTCTCTTTCTGTGCCCACACCAATAAATCACCATGACAGGCGTTTGCTCTTACTTAACGCCCTACATTGTTTAGCTGGGGGGGGAATTCGGCTGAAATTGCCACACACTAGAAATAGTTTCTCTTAAAAACGATATTAATATTCAGCATCTAAACAAGGGAAACCTACTGTAATAATTGCACAGGCGATTCATCAAGTCTGGCTCACCAGTGCAATTATCAGACAAATACACCAGCTCTGAAATAATGAATATTGCCCTCCCCCCCCCCAAAATCCATTCCCTCTCCAGATGAGTTGAATGGAGAGATAGATGGCTTCCATTTGTCACTTACATAATGACTAATACCTCTTCATTAAGATGGGTCAGTTTCATGCACATGACTGACTCCCTAAGCATCCAGATGAGAATATAACACACACACTTCGGGGATGTGGCTAACTGCAGACTCATTAGTTGGGATATTTGGGTATATTTAAAGGGACACAGATGGTTAGCGCCACTATTTAGGTTTTGTATTTAAAAGTTTTCTTAGGGTTTTGAGAAAAAGATTGTACGAAACCTAACAGAAATGTGTTTTTCAATAAGGTCAGAAAAAACAAGGGGTAGCCTTGTTGATAGATTGGTGGGAAAGCAAAGATTTCCTAGGAACTTCCTTAACTGGCTAGAACATTTTAATTAAATAAGCAACCAAGACGTGACCATGACTCTGACTCTTCTCCTGGCTCCAACCACTAGATGAAACAGGCCATGTTACGAGCCCTGACATAAGGTGAAAACATTACAACAAAAACCTAAAGAACAATCCAAGTTCCTATACACATGGTAGAAGCTTAGCAGAGTCACCTATCCATCTTATTGGGCCTCAGTAGGGCAAAGTCCTTGCAACCTTTCCCAGGGAGGATTGGGGCCTGAGGGTCCTGTCCATTTGCTGGATCGGAATGAAGGCCCTGAGTCAGTTTAAGCTCAGGCTGTTTATCCAAAAGTCCCTTCTTTGTCTATTCGTTTGTGAAGGATCCACTTTGAACCGGTATTTGTGAACCTCACCAAGTGGTGGTACCTCTCTGAAGGCGTTACAGCCTGAGTGAATTTGCCTAATCGTCTCCTACTATTATTAATTCCTGGAGGGCTGTGGTCATGCTGCCCCCTGGAATTGCATACAGTCCCTGGGCCACGATGTTACATTAACTTGATACAGTAAAGATAGTGCCACTTCTGTCACGCACACCTCCAAGTATCTGGTCTTCCTCTTGGTGGGGTGAAGGAGAAGCATTTGACTAGAATTGATGATGATGAGTGGGAGGGAGGATGAGTGAATACCTGATGGACTGGTCTAATGGTTTTATTAGCCTGTATTTCTGAAGTGAAATATGTGGCATGCACAGAACACATGCTGGCATTTGTATAGTACATGCTACAATATTGCTAGTATTTTTTTCCTTTGAGTTCTGTAGTTATAAATAAAAAGGTTACTGGTATTTTTTTTTCTTATCCCTCTGTCTGAAAAGCCAGGTTGCCATAGGTACCATCAGTCCAAGTTTACAGTATGTTGAAAGAGAGGAAAACAACAAATGATACATTTTAGAAACCTTAAAAACGATTCAAAATTGCTCTTCTGCTGTGATTTTAGGGTCTTTTCCCTCAGGACCTTCCAGGGCTAGAAGCAAATGCTGTGCACTCCATTGGAAGCTGTGGATCTCCCCCAAAGCTCTTAACCCTAATGGGTTTGGAAAGATCGGACCATTAATTGAGCCCTGCGCGGATACAAAATTTGTATCTGCATCCGATCCGCACTCTGCAAAATTGATATAAAGTGGATATCCGTGGATTTGCAGGGCTCTAACCATTAACCCAGGAGTGGTGCATGACTGAATGTGTAGCTAGGCCTGGGTCTCAACCTAGAGTCATCTGGGGTGGTAGTGGTGGGGGATATTTCTGGCAGGTCTTTTAAAATGAAAAGTGGTGGCTATTTGGAGCTACTCAGCTATTTGGAGTGTCAGATTAATGGGCAGAGTGCAGGTGAAGGGGCAATAAATGGAGCTTATTGACTGGTTCTGCATTTGATTACAAGGATATCTCCATAATGTGTTGCCTCTATAAAATATATCTGTGGTTACTATGTGTTATATGGAATAGTAGATCAATGCGATCGGCCCAGTTCTGGTAACCCATGTGGGAGTGGGGCCTGCTTATGTCAATCCAGTTGCAGGACTGGGAGTTGATATTGTGTCTCTGTTCCCCTATCTTGTGTTTCCTCCTGCCCTCTTCCCAGCCAGACCCACCTTCCCTTAGAGCAGTAATAATGTCCAAGAAAGTCCATTATTGATGGAATAAAATTGTCTTGAATTTAATAGTTTGTGGAAATAGTATTTTCCTGCTCTAAAATGCATTCCCTGTTTAACCAGATCTGATCAAAGAGAAGTGCCCCGTACATGCACGCAGGCAGTGTGTGTGTTTAAAATACATTCCCCAAGCTTTACCGGGTTATTTTTAGGCATGACGCACCCACCATTGAAATACCCAGTTATTTTTACGCTGGAGTGCAGCAATCTCGTTATGACATCGTCAGCCATCAGAATGAATAGTGGCTAACCGCGGCTGGGAAATGAGAGGAGAGGACAGAGCTGAGATGCTCAGGACAAGCTGCAGCACAGCGTCTTGCCGCTGGTTTTGGCAATGAAATATTGGAGCCTTTACTTGTCAGTGTCTTAGGCTGACACACCGGTTGTGGTCTTGCTGTGCTAGATTCCCTGTGGCCAGTCTACTCTGTTGTTTAGGAAGTGTTGGTCAGCATTAATTGTCTAATGATTATTGCTGTTTATCTAGGGAAGGAATTGTCCTAGCTAGAGAGCGCTCTGGTGTGCCGATGGACTGTTCCTGACTATGCCTGCCAGTTATGCAAATCTCTGCACACTTATTGGCCGGTGGAGTGGGTGTTCTGAGTTACATAAACTTGTGTGGTTTTCTCAGTCACCTTACAACATGCAAATCCATGTGCTCTGATTGGCTAAGGGATGTTAATAGCTGGCCGGAGCACAAGGATTTACATAATGGCTGCACAGTGGCACAGTTCAGATCCCTGTGCCTCCTACAGGCTGCTACCCTGATAGCTTCATAGCCACATACCTGCAAAAAACTCCTGCCTCTAAGCCACGGGGCAACTCTCGGCAATGTCCCCTGTGCTCTCTACTTTCCTCTCCCTGCTTCTGTTCTCAGCTGCCCCACAGCCCTCAGCTGCCTGCAAAGCAGGACTTGAGAATGAAAGGTGCTCAGCCTTGGGACTAGCTGGCTCACTGTCTGTGAGCTGGTAGCACGAGAGAGAGGAGCAGAGCCCAGCACAGGGGCATGGTGCTTCATTTTAAAGAACCTGCTGGAGCCTACAATAGAGGCAGGGGGCGTGTAATCTGCCAGGCACAAACAGAAAACGATGGAGCTTCTTTTTGCAAATGAATTACACTTTTTAATCCAGTTATTCTTAAATATATATTTTGTGCTAAAAGATTTCTGTGCTCATTGTTAAATGAATGCCTCCTTCACAGCACCCCATCCCTTCTGAGGGCTAGATTCCGCTCTGTTACAATGGTACACCCGTTTGGAGTAAGCCCTTTGACTTCAGGCCACTCCAGATTTACGTTGTTGTTGCTGTTATTGCAAACAGTCTGTGGGCTGCACTGAAGCAGGGACCTCATTTGCACTGCCTCAGACAGGGTGACAGTCACCCCGTGCAGAGGACCAGCCTGAGGCCAATGCAACACTTCAGGGCCACTGCAGCCCTAAAAATCGGGTTGATGTGGGATGATGGCACTGCACTGATGATCCTCTCACGGAGATGAATTCCACCAAGGGCTGGAGTGAAGTTTACATGTACAACATTATCTTTGGCAATTCCTGACCTTTGAGGCCTTCTCTTTACAAACCTGATGTTCTTGCAGCATAGTTTTAGTACAGAATAGTTATAAGAACCCAAGATTCTTTGGTTCCTGTATTCAGCGATGCAAACACCTGGGACACCTTCCTTGGTGTGTCATTAGCCCAGGTCCAGGATAGTGTTGTTACCTTGCAAACTAGGAAGCAGCAGTGAGGGCAGAGACTTGCGAGTCAGGGCTCCCAGGTATTGTTTAGTTTTCCTCCAGTTCCTTACAGCTCCTTTACGTCCCCTAAGTGCCAACAGGATGATGTCTAAGGGCTAGGGACCACAGGTAAGCCCTTCATCTCTAATAGGCTTGATGATAATGTTTCCCTGCCTCTCAGGGGTGTTTTGAGTCTTCATTCACTTATGCTTTTAAAAGCACTTTACAGACTGGCCTGGGTGTGTTTTTTGTACCAGTGTAACTGCCAGGGAAGGGTGTGATTATTTTAACTGATGGTTATGTCTAGCATGGATGCGGTTACGACCTGTATTAGGCCTGGTCGACATGTAAAAGTTAGGTTGATACAGCTGTGTTGGTCACATGTGAAAAATCCGCACCCCACCCTGACTGACATAGCTACACCGACCTAACTCCCAGTGTAGATACAACTATGTCAACAGAAAAATACCTCTGTCAACATAGCTACCATTGCTTGGTGTTCCTACACTGACGGAGAAACCCCTTTTATGGGTGTAGGCTGTGTCTACACTACAGCGCCGTGCCAGTATAGCTACAGCAACATAGCTATGCTGGTATAGTCTCTGTAGTGTAGACTGTACCTTATCCTGGTATAAGTGGGAATGGGAGCAAGCTATACCGGTATAAGCACCTTTCGCCTGGTATCACACCATCTACACTAGAGAGTTGTAGTGCTCTATCTCTACCAATGTAGTTAAACACTTTTGTACGTAGACAAGGCCTAAGATGTTTGGCTGAGGACCTTTACTGTGTATCAGTGCAAAGCAGGCGACTGCTGAGTGTTGATCTTTATTATGCCTTTGATATTAGCTGGTTTATAGAACATTGTTAACAAGGAGGAGCAATGGCCATTTTGTAGACTCATACCGACCCCAGCTGCTTTTCTCCACATCCATTTTTTGGCAAGATCAAGTTTTTTGGGGCCAAATCCTCCCACCCACCCCATGTCTCTTGAGGGCCTTGAGCCCACCATGGGTGTGGCTCCACTGTTGATAAGAGGCAAAATGCAGGGACCCCACCCCATGGTCCTTGTCTTCTGCATTCTGTGGAGCTTAGCTTTGACGGTGCTCCATGGGCACGAGGGGATTGGGTTGGGAGAGGAATGGGCTAGTGGATCCATTGGCCAGTTCTCCCCCACGAAGGGGGAGCACACTGGGTGGTGCGGGCTGTTCCAGCTCTGAGATGTCAACGGTAGCTGTGGAGTGGCTTTCCTCCGGCTACGCAGCCTGGAGGGATGGGGACGGGTTCCTGCCAGCTCCCATGGAGGTCACCAGTGCAGCCTGCACGCTGCCATCCTGGATTTCTCCCTTAGAGACTTGCCATTTGAGGAGAAAAACATTGAAGAACTGAATCGAATCTAATCATTGCTACCGTGCTCATCACTGCAATAGCTGAGTAATTTATCTGCTGCATTAGGCTGTGCTATAGTCTCCTAAGGGAAGTGGTGGAAGCCCCATTGCTCGAGACATTTTAAATTAGACTAGATAAGGCCCTAGGGAAGAGCCCTGCATTGGAAGGGGGCTGGGCTAGATGGGCTAGCACTTTGGACTCTTGTGACCTGTCCTTAGAACTGAAATCTCTGAGCTATGCCTTCAGCTGGTGGAACTGCAGACAGGCTCAGGGAAGGCAGTGGAACTATGTCCATTTCCATCAACTGAAGGTCTGGCTCTTTAATCTCAGCTCACATAGAACCTACAAAGAATAGCTTGACTTGGTGGAGTCTTTATCCTCAGCTTCACTCCTGCATGTACTGCTTTATTGACTTGTTCTCTTCCCCATTTCATCTTCTCCTGCTCTATTTACTGACACAACTTCCTTCCCATCTTCCGTCCTTTGCCTTCATTTCCTCTCCTGCGTTGGCCATCAGTTAATGCGCCGCATAACCCTGACCCCATCCCATTCTGGGTACTATTCCCCCCCCCCCCTCCCGTGCTTCTCATTTGGAAATCTTCCCAGTCATACCAGACGTGTCCACGGGGCTGCTCCCCAGGAGGGCTGCGAACGTCACTCTGAGGCATGTATTTCTGGGCCTGAACAGGCTCCTTTCCGTCAAGTTATAACATACTAAGTGAGTGATTTGTCACCTGAAGAATCTGATTGTTGTTTGGAGCTGGTGTGTCCTATCTTCAGGTCTCGGCTATTCTCCGTGTCCTGCCTGCTCTTCACCCCTTCCTCATTCAGAAATAGCCCTGGGAATCCGGGTCTGATCCAAAGCCTGTTGAAGCCAGTGGAAAGAACTCCCATTGATATCAACGGGCTTTTGGATCAGCCCATTTCAGGTCCCCTGAGGACCGTGTCACGGTGAGTACGTGCTGTGTGCAGGGCAGAGGAGGTGCATGGGGACCCCGCGCTCTGCAGAACTCTTCTCGTACAAGCTCCCAGAGCTCAGGCTGATGGGCCGTGCTGGGAAGGAGAGACGTGGGACCGCTGGATCTGCCGCCGTGCTGTTCCCTCCCACAGAGCGTTTGCCATGGCAATGCTGCAGAGCTGGTGTGTAGGGGTGTGTGAAGATTTTTTCTCCAGCCACCAGGAAGGAGCCCGTTGCCTGGTCTGCAGGCTAGATGGAGAGTGAAGAGTGAAAAGGTTCGTTAATAACACGAAGGCAGCAGCAGCCCTTTCCACCATTGCTGGGTGCGGGCTGGTATGTCAGCAGACTCTACATGGTGGCACTAGCTTTGTTAGCCAGCCTGGGAACCAGAGAGAACCGCAGGGTATACCAGTGCCCAACAGCCTCAATAAAGACTCCCCTCTGTGTTCTGCAACAGGTGCAGAAAGACGTTTGGAATTCAAATGTGGTTTGGGGCTGTGGGTTGGTTTTTTTTTGGTAACAGACGTGTTCCTCTAAAGAAGCCACTGAACTCTTCGAAAGCTCCTCTGCACCAGTAATAGTAAAATAGTAAGTGGACACTCGAGCCCTACAAACCGCCTCTGATGTTCACACCAGCCTCTCAAAATCTTACTTCCACTCACCTGCTAAATTTTAATCTGAAGCCAGACTTTCCCGACCCCCCCGTCTCTCCCTTTGATAAGAACTTCTCCGCCCGCCTTAGCAGTACAATTCAGAAGAACCCCCCCTCCTCCAAAGCTCTTTTTGATCAAATCCTACACCTTTCATTTCCAAAGCCCATTCCTCCTTTTCTTCTCAAGTGCTTGAAATAAAACGATTCCCATGAAAAGGATGGGCAATTAATAACGAAAGAAGGTGGGGGAGGGAGAAAAATCTCCCTTTTTAAAAGAAAAGAATACATTTTGATTCAGGTTTTATTAGAGGAGAGGATCAAAAGAGCTGGGACAAGAGCGCTCGAATCTGGTTCATCATTTAAACACTACTAAAGCATCACCGCAGACGGGCATGTACCCATCACTATGCTAGTTGGCACTTTCAGTAATTAAGTGTGGCTTCTTTTATTTATTCCCCACCTCTCCAAACTGCAGAACTTGAAGTGCACAGTGTGTGTGTCTGTGAAAGTGAGAATTGGCTGGGTGGGAATTGAAAGAGATGCTGGCGCTTGTCAGACAATTGGAGTCCTGGTGGCACTTGAGAAAGGTGGAATCCATTGGGCAGTACTCGGAGCGTGAACGGACACAGAAGCAGAGGGAAGGGAAGGCCGGATGCATGTGAGCGGGGTGGAGGGGGAAGAGGAGGTGGTGCTAGACAAGACGGAGGGGAAAAAAAATCTTAGCTGCCAAGTGTGGCTTAAAAGCGAGAGAACTGGCAGAACCCTTTGAGGCTGTGTGACTCTTGTGTGTGTGTTTGCACCGAGCCATCACCTCAGCTCTCCCTGTGAATCTCTGCGGCCCTTCTCTCATATCCGTTTCTTTTTAAAAACGATTTGCACATTTGAGTCACGGAGTTCAATTCCCCGCTCTGCTACAGCCCAGTGTGTGACCTTGGTCAAGTCACTTATCCTCTTTCTGCCTCCGATCCCCATTTTACAGATGGGGAAAATACCTTTCTCCCAACTGTTGTCTGTCCTCTCTGCTTAGACTGTGAGCCCTTTGGGGAAGGGACTGTCTCTTCATTGTGTGTGGACAGCACCCAGCACAATGGGGCTCTGATCCCTGACTGGGGCTTCCAGGTGCTCCCATGATGCGAATCGTACGGCACGGTAACCCGTCTATTGGTGAAAGGAAAGCCCTAGGGAGCTCTGAAATTGTGTGTAAGTTGTTGTCATATTTCAGTCTATGGGAATAGCTACTCTGAATAAGCGTGGGGGGGCATGTGGTGAGGTGTGTGTAGGGGGTTTTATGGGATACAGTGAGAAGGCTCTAAACTGGGAGTTGGTGACCTGAAGTCAGTTCCTGGCTATAGCACTGATCTGCTAGGACTGGGCAAGTCACTTCCCCTCTCTGCCTTTTCTCTCTCTTTGTCTGTCTCATCTGCCTACTTTGGGGCAGGGGCTCTCGGTGGTTTCATGGCACCCAGCACAGAGAGGCCTTGGTCTTGGCTGAGGCCTCCAGAGCTACGGTGATCCATACGTTTCCATAAGGAGAACACACTTGTCCCGTGTCTGCTCTGTAGCCCAGCGTTCTCTCTCTCTGGCTGAGGACTGCTCGTGCAGACGGGAGGGTGTCAGCTCCTGGAAGGTGCCACGCCCATTTCCCCAATGTCCTGAGCTGAGGCAGCAGAGTTCCTGCCAGAGAGGCTCGTGTTGGATCCTCTGGCGGGACTCGGGTGTGATCCCGTCACCGTCGTTCAGCACTTTGGTCATTAAGTGCGTGCGTCGCACCAGGCTCTCCAGGGATTAAAGTGAAAACAGCTCCCCGCTTTGCACGTGGGTGACTCACGGAGCCTTTTCGGCTTCAGTACTGAACTTGTCACAGAGTGTCCCAAAGGCTGCACTCCTCTTGGACTCGGGGCCCTTGTTCTGCGGGGGGGAGAAAGGGGTGCAGGCCCAAAGCAGCCTCGGGAACCAATTGGACATGTTTTCGTGTGCATTTAGCACTGCCGAAAGGTGCCGGATTGGCAGCCCTGGAGACGGCGACAGCAGTGTTAGGGCCCAGAGAGCAGCTGGACAAGCTTTTCCCAGGCTGCCTCCATTGACGCACCCTGACTTAGAGGGACTGACGTCTGGGAGCGGGATGGGAAGGAGAGAGCCAAGGCAGTTCATTCTCTAGGGCCCATTCTCCTAGGATTCTGGCCAAAGTTGGACCCTCCGCCCCACCTCCTGCCAAAAAATCTGTGCTGTGCTAGTTGCCCTTCGTTTCCCACCCCAGAGACAGCTGCATTTTAGTGTTTCCCTTGGGGTCCTTTGGGATGGAATGTGCCTTTTAAAGGTAGAGTAGCAGGAGGCTAATATAAGGCTCATGACAGCACTGCCTGGGCAGGCTATAGGTAGGAAGCTATGTCCTGGGAGGTTGTTTCTCCAGTATCTCATGCACGGCCTCCTGCCCGAAAGGCCTGAGGGGTTAAGAGGGAACCTGTCTCTCTTCTGACTGAAGAGGTCTTTGCACCTCACTCTGAAGGTGTTAAGATGTGGAGCCCAGTCAGTTCTCTGGTAGAAGCTTGTTCCCTGGCCTCTGGGATTGTCAGTCATGATGTCCTGGTAGAAAGCAGCTGGGGCACAGGGTGAGAGGCAGGTGATGCATCTGGCTCAGTTCGGCTGTTGTAAATAAGGACCAAGATCCTACCCGTGGAGGCCTGATTTTCAGAGGTTCAGAGCACTGGCAGCTCTTGCTGACATCAGCTGGAGATGGGGCTGGTCAGCACCCCTGAAAATCAGGCCTGCGATTGGGAGCGTGTGTTTAACGCCAGCTGTGTCTAATTGCCTGGCGCTGTTTGTTTGTTACCTCAGGCGGCAGCCTTTCCAAGCAAGACTGGACCATCCAGTGGCCGACGCCAGAAACAGGGAAGGAGAACGCGCCCGTGTGCCAGCCCGAATCCATGCAGTGGATCAGAACCCACCTTTCCCAGAGCCCCAAAGTGCAGTCCAAGTGCATGGAGCACTACTGTCACCCGGCTTCGGCCCACGGGCCCACGTACGCCCACGGGGAGAGACTGACCGTGGAGGGCTATCCCGGGCTATGCCCCCCGCTGGAAGCCGGCCACCGCTCCTTGCCGCCGTCCCCCCGGCAACGGCACCCTGTTCACACCCCCCCACGGACGCCTAACATAGTCACCACCATGACTCCTCCCGGCACGCCGCCAGTGAGGCGGAGGAACAAGCTGAAACCTCCGGGGACGCCGCCCCCGTCGTCCCGGAAACTGATTCACCTCATCCCCGGCTTCACCGCCTTGCACCGGAGCAAGTCGCACGAGTTCCAGCTGGGCCATCGAGTGGACGAGGCGCACACGCCCAAGTAAGTGAGCTTGGGGGCGGTGCCTGGGCAAGCTGAGCAGGGTGGGGAGCTGGGGGTGGGAGCCCTGTGGTGGGGCTAGGAAACGGCTGAGTAGTGTACACCCCCTGGGGAGTGGTTCGGAGTGAGTGCGGTTTAATAGCTAGAATGCTGGTATCCCAGGATTCTGGGTTCTGATCCTGGTTCGGGCACTGAGAAGCCCTGGGTGGGTCAGTCCACCTCCCCGTGCCTCAGTTTCCCCCTCTGTAAAATGGCGGAGAGGCCTACCCCCCAGAAGTGTTGAGGAACTGAACGTTTGAGATCCATGGATGGAAGGTGTGAAGGAAGCTGAAGGTGTGCTTGCTATTGCTCTCTGTCGGAGCCGTTGGTGGGAGCCGTGAACACTCCATCCACCGCCCAGCCCAGCCCAGCCCACCTGTCTGGCACTGAATGTAGGACCTCCATTGCTACAGATATCCCAAGCCCCAGCCTGCTAAACCTGACCTGGTCCTTAGGCACAAAGGCAATGCTGGCCTGGGCTGTGTGTCGCAGCTGGAGTGGTGATGAGTTCATTGGGATGCTGGATTCTGACCAGTGGAAATGCTATTCGAGGGACAGGTTTGGGTTCTTTCCAAGCTGGAAACGGTTACTGCTGAGGCAGTGTGCCTAGTCTCTGGGGGTGCGGGGCGGAGAGGCCTGCCAGACCTAATGGTCTTTCAGGCCAATGCAAGGACTGGCATGTATGGGCTTTCTTTCTTATGGTATTTGGTCACAGCTCTGGGGGAGGGGGGAGCTGAGCATGGGTTAGAGGGACTGTTATCTTCTTTAGCGTATGCTTGGCACCGGATCAATCCCCGGTCAGCTCCAGGACCTGGGAGGGCTGCAAAGATGGCAGTAAATCACCGGACCTCTGTCCCTCCCCTTCTGAGCTAGGTCTGGTGTCTTTGATGTCTGTAAAGCTCGGTGCATCCCTGCGGGTGCATTTCTGTGACTTCGGGCAAGTCCCTTAACATCCCCGTGACTCCATTTTTCCATCTGTAAAATGGGGTTCCTGGAACTTGCCCTATTTCAAGTGCTAGATATTAATGTGTGTGCGAGAGAGAAATAACGTTATTCCAGGCCAAGGATAAAACTTGGATTTATTTGTTTAAAAAAAAAAAACCTTCTGCAAAGAACCTTCCAAACTTCTCTTCCCTCAGTGATGTTGTTTGTAGAGCCCTCTTCAGCCTGATAATCTCTGATGCTGGAAAGATTTCAGAGGCAGGAAACAATTAAGTGAAAACGACAATAGGCGAGAGATGCTGAAAAGTGGCCTCTTGCAGACACCAGTTTCCTGGTTCCTCTTCATCCGATAATTAAAAGCAGCGTTCGACCAGGAGCGCGTTGCCGTGGCATCCTCCTGGCAGCTTTCAATGGACAGTCTGCAAGCATAGCTAGTGAATACCCGTGGCATTCTTGGTTATTGAGAGGAACGCAGGCGTTCACAGGTGGCTCGTTCCTCTGAGCAGCCAAAGAATCTTTCAAGGCGTTCGCTGGCTGAGAGTTTTAAGATGAAACCCAGGCAGGAATGTGGGAAGAATTGGGCTTTGCTCTAGTGAGGGGCATTTCGCGCTCATTATTCTTCAGCTAGCAACAGAGTTCACCAGAGTGACTCGCTGCTCTCATTCCTTGGCCATTGGCGGCTGCTGGCTCTTTGGAAACAGGCAGCAAAATACCTTTGCTGCAGTGTAGCTCCCTTTGCTGAGAGAGTTGCTGTTGTTTACTTCTGAGGAAACCGTGTTGTTCCCCATTGTAACCCCCCCTAGCTATTCGTGTATCTGCACTTGGTATTATTTATAGCCTTCCAGTTGTTCTTCCTTCAAGAGCTCAGGTTTCAGTGGTAGCCGTGTTAGTCTGTATCAGCAAAAACAACGAGGAGTCCTTGTGGCACCTTAGAGACTAACACATTTATTTGGGCATAAGCTTTCGTGGGCTAAAACCCACTTCCTCAGATGCATGGAGTGGAACATACAGTAAGCAGTATATATATACAGCACGTGAAAAGATGGGAGTTGCCTTACCAAGTGGGGGGTCAGTGCTAACGAGGCCAAGTCAATTAAGGTGGAAGTAGCCTATTCTCAACAGTTGACAAGAAGGGGTGAATATCAAGAGGGGGAAAATTACTTTTGTAGTGCTAACGAGGCCAATGCAATCAAGGTGGATGTCGGCCATTTCCAACAGTTGACAAGAAGGCGTGAGTTTCAGCAGAGGGAAAATTACTTTTTGTAGTGACCCAGCCACTCCCAGTCTTTATTCCGGTCTAATTTGATGGTGTCCAGTTAGCAAATGAATTCTAGTTCTGCAGTTTCTCATTGGAGTCTGTTTGTGAAGTTTTTTTGTTGAAGAATTGCCACTTGGCAAGGCAACTCCCATCTTTTCACGTGCTGTATATATATACGGCTTACTGTATTTTTCACTCCATGCATCCGATGAAGTGGGTTTTTACCCACGAAAGCTTATGCCCAAATAAATGTGTTCGTCTCTAAGGTGCCACAAGGACTCCTCGTTGTTCAAAAGCTCAGGTTTGTTTAATTTTCCGGCCTCCTTAGCTCTGTGGATCAGCAGCCAGCAGGGGGTGCTCTCATGCTGAAGAATCCCTGTGCTGGATTCCACTCACCCCGCTGGCTGCTGGAACTGGATTCAAAGTCTGTTTAGAAGCAGGAAGGGTTTCAGTCCCCCAGCCTAGCTCTGCCCTGCTCTGCTGTTGAGTTGTTGGTGTGGCCTTTGTTACAATGTCCGGCTTCCTGCGGGTCTGTGTCCTGCATTTTGTTTGAAATGGATCATTCCTTCTTTTGCCAGTGCAGGATCCTTGTGATAGAAACCTGCAGTCTGAGAGGGAACGGGGAAAAGCCAGAGACCCCGAATCTGCCAGTGATTTTATGTAGAAGGCGCTTGGATGCCATGGTGATGCGTGGCAGTAAATAACCCTGCAATGGAGTCTGGCTCCCTGTGTGTACTGCATCCCGATCTCACAGGAGTGGGAAATACAAGCTCTCAGACTGGGCTAACAAGTGTAATTAAATCCTACAACGTTCTTAGCCCAGGCTTGGGTCTTGAAAGGGCGGGACGTTTCTACCACTCTCCATGGGGATGCAGCTGGTTTTCTTTTGTCCCGACTCGCTCTGATCTCAGGTCAGGTGAGTCCTGTTAGCTCCGGTTGAGGAGAATGAGGGGTTAAAGCCTCTCTGACAAGGACAGGGAGGGGAGGTCCTGCAGGGAAAACCTAGGAGGAGCCAAGCTCAGGAGAAGGCTTTGCCTGGGCTTGTGATTTGTTAACAATAAAGGTAAATCCCAGGAAGGGGCCATTACACGTGTGCATACACTCCAGTACCAGGGCTCCAGGACTGGACACCCCCAAACTTGGGTGCCCTTTGGATCTGGTTCCAAAATGTATCGGTCTCATCCTGCCTCTGCTTTCCACCTGTAATGGCTGTGCAGGCGCTTGTGTGGTACGGCATAAAATATATAGTTCAAGGCAAAGCAGTGTTCTTTCTTTTCCTGAATTAGAGCGTGTGTATCCCTAATGAATGGAAGCAGAGTGCATTACCCACTTTGTAGATACCGAATTCGGGCACACATACTCAGATACAGTAATAGGATTGACAGCTCGTTAAGTCCAAAAGTGGCGCCGTCGCTCATCAGTCAGTGCCAAAGAGAAGTGTTTCATGCCCTGCATGTGCAGTGTAGAGCGAGCATAGGGTGACCAGATAGCAAGTGTGAAAAATCGGGACAGGGAGTGGGGGGTAATAGGACCCTATATAGGAAAAAGCCCCAAATATCGGGACTATCCCTATAAAATCAGGACATCGGGTCACCCTAAGCGAGCATCTCTCTAATGAAATGTTGCAGTACAGCATGCTTGCCAAGGCATACACGGAGATTGTGCTCTTTTCCTGGTGCTCCGTTCCTTTCCTTTTCTTCTTGGATGTCACTTTGCTGTTGTTTGATCTTCTGCTCTGTTCCTCTTTTCTTCAGTCAAAACTCACACTGCTCTCTGAAAATTTCCTATTTACTCTGGCCATACCTAAGATCAGTGGAACTCAAAGATTAGATGGAATTTCCCCCCCTCTCTTTACTTTGTTTACTTTGTGCAGTTTGCAGCAGTGGCAAGTCTGGAGTCTGTGTCGCTTGTTTCCCCTCTGCAGTCAGTCACTTTTCTCCGCTTTGCATGGGTTTTACACACGACCGTAGGGGAGAGAATTTTTTTTTTAAATAGGAAAACCACAAAAATTGGCGGGGGTCTCTCAGACAGACTTGTGTCCCTGAAACTACTTTTTAACACTTTTTATTGCAGATGACTTGATTTCAACTTGACTGTGTGCCTTTTGAAATGAATCCTTCCTCAAGCCAGATTTTGAAGTGCTCAGCACTCATAATTGGGGCCAGATTTTTCAAAGAACTCAGCTCCCATTTAAGCACCTAACCTGCGCCCCCACTTATTTTTAATTATCCCCAATATTAATAAAAAGATTTTCAGAAGATAAAGTTTAGAGAACTGGGAGGTAATGGGTGTTTTGATTTCATCCTCCTCCTGCAATATTTCCAGTCCAAACATAACAGCCTCGGGCCAGTGTGAGAGACACACAAATTGAAACTGGCTACTGTGCATTAGCTGCCCAGTCTGAGCAGAGAGCGAAGAGTAAATAACATCCGTAAAGAGGGAAAAGGAAATTAGGTTTTACAAATAATCTCGTGTGCCCGTATCATGGATCAGGAGCTTTGCCTTGTAAAATATGGGCTGAGATTTTCAAAGGGTGTCCAGATCCTGTGGGGAGCTTTGAAAATCTCAGCCGTGATTTCGAAGCTGACAGCATCCCTGTAAGCAGTACCCATTTGATTATAGTGATGTTCATTTACAGTCAGAGACATTGTTTACCCTGACGGCTTCCAAACCCCTTTAGACACCGAGGCCCTGATCCTGCAGTAGGTTCACCCTCATACCCATAGCGAGTCATATGGAAATCAGTGGTGCTCAGGGGTCTGCCCACGCAGGATCTGGGCCCTATGTGCATGAAGCACCATTGGAATACCAGCCACCACTGGCTTGCGGGATACAGCAGCCTAAAAAATGAAAAAGGGAGTGTGAAATGTTGCCTTCAGGTCTGCTCCTATGACAACTGCCAGGTGGTATCTTTAAGGTTCATGTCGAGCAGACAGGTCTTGCATTTTTCATGTCTCATTCCAAAGGCTTCCACAGTGAATTCCAGAGCGTGGGACTTGCCTACCTCAGAGGAAGGGCTGAGTCTGCTGTCCCTGTGGAGATTTGAGCCTGTAGTTACAGGTGTTCTAGGTTACCGTGCCTGACACTTACACCGTGAAAACATCCCCCTTTGTGGTGGTTGTATTATTATTAATTTGTATTATGGTAGTACCTTAGGGCTCCAGTTATGGATCAGGGCCCCACTGTGCTAGGTGCTGTACAAATACATGACTAAAAGATAAGCTTCCAATCAAAGAACTATTATAAGTAGAACCACTCTTACAATTATATTAGAACTATAATTGCTCTTTGCTTTCTCTGTCCTAAGAAACCTGCTCTTTCTGCTTCTCTCCAGCCTTTTCTAAAGCTTTGAATCTTTTACTATTCTCCTTTGTGGCCTTTGTTGCATATTTTTCTGTATTAACTTGAGTTATTGGGATAATGTTTTTCTTTGTGCATTAGTAGCTGTTGAGTCTCTTCTTTAGCTTTTGTGACTTTTTCTGAGTTTTTATTTGTCTTCCCTGTCCACAGTTCCACCACAGGAGCAGTCAAGAGAGGAAAGAATCTTTGCTACCTGCCCCTCCACCCAATCTAATCGCATTTCATATTAGGATTTTTCCCATTAAAGAGACGTTCCTCCAGGAAAATCCAGAGCTCGGGGACCTTTGACTCCTTACGCCGCTAATGCAGCAGAGCCAACGTGTGCAGTGCACTAGCGCGTGGTCATGCCGGACTGCAATGCTCGCTCGGAGCAATTAACGGTACTTGCAGCTTGTGGGTAGGAGAGGAGTTTGGCAAAGGCCACACAGCAAGAAATGCCCTGGGGTCATGGCAAATCATCCACGATAGGGTGGCTAAGGCATTTTGATAACCACCTTGCTTGTCTTTTCCTTTGCCCCGCGGGCTGGGTATCGTTTGCCAGGGGAGGGAGCTGTTGTGCTGGGAAGTTATACTCCCGTCCTGTATCATCTAGTCAGAATCCAGCTCCTTGCACTCTGACTCCAGGGCTCACTGAAACTCGGGCGGTGGGTCAGCACCAGACTTGGGCCCCGCGGGGCAGAGCTGCCTACCTCTGACTATCTCCTGCCAGCGCACCTTGGAGCATGCTGTTGGCATTGGTCTCAACGGGGGCCCATTCCCTCTCTCTCAGCACAAGGAGACCACAGTGATAGGGACAGTTTGAAGGGGTGGGGGCACTGTGGAAAAGGGGCAGGCTGGTGGGGGTTACCCAGGACACACTCCAGCTGAAGTGAGTCTGGCTGCAGTAAGCAGAGACCCCAAAACACAGCCCCAGCCTTTAGCACTTAAAGCAGATGCGTCCCACCTATCCCAATGAGATGTGGCTGTGGTTGCCCTGCTCCTCTGTTAGCCGCTCCCCAAACCCACCGTTAGCTGCAACTCCTACCCGTGGCTTCCTCTGCTGTCTGTACCCCAAGTGGCATGAGAGTGTTGCGGCATCTCCTGCATCGTTATAATGCTCATTAATATGGAAAGGGGAGAAGAGCTGAATGTTTCTTGGAACTGCTGAGTCTAGGGAGCAAAACCTTTTCTCCTGTAGTGGGAACCCAGCCGTGCTCAGTCTCCAGTGAGTCCATGCCTAATGGCAGTTTTATTCACTTAGCCGTTTTGAATGGGATTAGTGCTTGGGCATGATGCTGGATTGGTAGATCCACATGCGCTGATTCTTGTTTATTCTTCATGCCCAGAACAGGCCCAGTCCATTCAGGCACTCAGGACCGTGCCAAGCCAGGGACCGGGCTCTTAAGGAGAGGGCATTCTTCTTAAGTGTCAGCATCCTCGGTGGGGGAGTGGATGTGAAATGCAATGAGTGAGGGGTGGGGAGGCAGCTCCTTCCAGGGCAAGTGCCCTGTGTTTCACGATGCCCCTGGGCATGGATAATGACCACAGACATGAGACCCTCATGCTCTCTCCTTCCAGCATGGGGACAAAGTGATTTAGATGCTATTTTCAGAACTGACTGGTTACTGGTCAGCAATGTCCAGTCTCTGTTTGTTAGTATCGCTCGCAAACGACTTCTCTCTGCCTTATGTCCGGTACGTACAGACACGTCCCCCTCCGCGTATGTACATAGCTATAGGGATGGTTCTCTTCTGACTCAGCACCATCTGTTTAATGTCACTATTGTTTCTCCTCTGGTTCGATTGTAATATCCATTCTGAGACACAGGACTCGGTGGTGCACTTCTACCCTGCATGTGGGTAGCTTTGTCAGTGGAATAAGCTAAGTGGACTCCGGGTGTGGAGAGTCCACTGCTCTCCCAGGCTGGAGAGCAACAGTTGTTCTACCAATGATAAAAACTCCTTGGCCAAAGGTGCAGAGGTTTCAGCGCTGTGTTTTAGGCTGTTGTGCAGAGGGGTGTTTCCTTACAGGTGAGCTGCAAAGCTAAAGAAGAAAAGTATGTGCTGTCTAGAGAGCAGCAAAGCTTGTTTTGCTTTGGGTTTTTTACACTAGCAATACCAGGCCCTAACTTACCCCGTCTTTTCCCCCCGGATGATATTAATAATCTGTAGAGAACCTGAAATGGGACAGCGTGGCTGGAGATGGGCACTGACCCACAGCTCTCCCAATCAGCCGTTACAACTTTGAAGCAGGTTTGTAACCCGTTACTGGCATGGCACTAAACCATGGCTTGTGTCAGCACACGCCTGTTTTAAGAGCTTCCAACCACATTAGCTCCTCTGGCAACCCCACCCAACAACCAAACCCTCAAATGTTAGCAGCCGAATAGCCACCGTCATGCCTAGTGTAAGCAGGGAGTTTGAATAAGCCGAAATGCCATTTCAAGTGGGGAAACTGTGTCACATCTTGAAAGTAAGAGGGAACTTTACAGCAGATCCCAGCCCCTGTACACTACGGGGTGGCTGGACTGCAGGGCCACACTGTACTGTGGCCCAGATGGCCCATCCCTGGGACCTGCGCTGCTAGCTAGTGAAGCTCTGTCCTTTTGTTCACAAGCTTCCTATTCTACCCTGAACGTTGAAAACCTTTGTTCGCTATGCTGTCACTGTTCTAGCACCTTGCGGATTATCCCTGGAATTGTAAATGGCCCCCCCAGTGACTCATGCATTAACTCGGCCTCATAGACCTGCTAGGAGGCCAGCTGTGGATAGACAGCATCGCTGCTTCCTTCTTCGTAAATCTTTCCTTTTTGTAATTAAACATTCCAGGTGAGCTCGGTGCCTTCTCGTGAGGGATTGAGGGCACCCACGTGGGAGAGAGAAGTGTGCAATGTAACCATCCAGTCCCAGCTGCTAATTGCAGAAGGGGCCTCAGCCCCTGGCATGCTGTTTCCAGTTTGCTTAACCTCTCTGCTTTCCCACTTCCTATTGGTGCTCAGACACATTAGGTCATGCTACTTTAATTTACAATTAGTGTGACACGAGCCCTCCACTGCACATCCCCGCAGGCCAAGGAGTTTATTAAGCTAAATTAATAGAGGAAAGAAAGCACCAATATTAACAGCACTCCATCTCTACAGCGTCCTACTGGGGGCTCATCACACTGATGCAGAGAGATGGGGATGGGCTCCCAAAAGCTGCTTGGAGAACAGTGGAGGTTAATTTACTATAATAGCGCTTAATGATTTTTAGGAGGCAACCACTGAATCTTGCCTTCTAATCCCATTAGTGTTTCAGGATTGTAATTAGTACATTAGAGAGGCAGCTCTTTTTTATATTCTCAGACAGAGGCATACAAAGGTTTAAGCAGTTATCTAGTCTGTATTCAGCTGCTAAGTCCTCAGGTTGGTTAGAGAAGAAAGGTGGCTTTTAAATGTATTATGGGCCGGATTCGTCAGTGCTTACTGCCACTGAATAATGCCTTACTCTGTGAGTGGTCCGGTTGATTTCTCTAGGGCTTCTGATAGAGTAAGATACTTCTCAAGAGTAGTCTTATTGAAATCAAAAGGATTGCTTGTAGAGTAAGGTATTGCTCAGTGTGAGTAGGGGTAGAAGAATCTGGCCCTCTATAAACTAATTCCACTTCTTTTGCAAAAAAAAAGGGTGTCTTTCTATAAAATATATACTGCAGTCAGAAAGTTTACTCTAGTTAATCTTTGCCTAGCATTTTTGTAATAGATTAAGCCCCCATCGTGTGTGTGTTGTCCCTCTATCCTTTAATAGAAAGTTAGCTATGTGAGGCCCAGTGGACTAGAACTAAAATAGACCTAGATCCACCAAAATGTGAGACTTCTCCAAAAATGCCTTCAGAGTTCCTGCAGCCCAACTTCTCTTGTGGCTCCTCCCTTCCCAGGTGTACTCTTGTCTTCCTTCCACTCATTCATGTTTATTATTTGCATTGTGAGAGCATCCAGAGGCCCCAGCAAAGAACGAGGCCCCATTGTGGTAGGTGCTGTATAGACATACAGTAAGAGGCAATTCCTGCCCTGAAGAGCTTACATTCTAAGTAGACAAGACAGCGGGTGGGAGAAAGGGAGTACCAGGGCTTGTCTAAATGGGAAGGTTATACCGGTGTGAGATGTGGTGTGAATTTAAACTGCTAGAGTTATACTGGCATAACTCCCCATGTAGACAGTCTTATTCCAGAATACGAGTGGCCTTTTCCAGTTTAATCTATGTCACTTTTTTTTTTTTCCAGAACAGTGTCCACACAGCACAGCTATAGTGGTACAATTGCATCGCTGTAGTTGTGCGGGTCACTTTCCTCATGTAGACAAGCCCTAAGTCTAAGTGACTTGTCTAAGGTCACACTGGGAGTCCGTGGCAGTGCTGGGAGTTGGGGTTTGATCTCATGAGTCTCAGTCCAGTGCCTTCTCACCCCTGATTCTTTCTCCTTAGCGAGGTAGCTGTGTTCAGCTCAGCTGGCAGATAACCATCGGCAGTTAATACCCAATTTGTGAAGGCCTGTTGAAACAGAATTGGTTGTGCTTTTGGGATGGAGGTTGGTATAGTTAGAGTTCAGCTGAAAAGAACAGGCTGGGATCCCACCTAATGATGTAATCATGTGGATGGTTCCTGACGTTAGGAGAGGATTTGGGATTTTATGGGCTTGCAAGAGCAGGTTCTCCTTTTAGGAGAGCAGTAGCAGGGACCAGGCCCTGTCTGGGACAGGCTACCATGTACCACTTTATTCTTGATGATGGCTACTGCATTAGTTTGCATTGTACGTTTGGTAGATTGTTTCTACATGGTAACAACTTATCACTTCCATATGCCTGCATCTGTTAAGGTTAAGCAACGCTAACCATTCCTGAGTGGTGGCTAAATTTCTGGAGCCTATAGCAGCAAATTGCCTTGGCAGAGCGTCCAGCTGTTGTCCATAATGCTGAGGTATGGAACATTACTCCTAAAAAGGTCCCCCTGGCTTCCAGAAATCCATAATCCATGAAGATCTCAGGAATGGTCTGGAAATTGAAATGAAATGATTAGAGTGGTTTGTAATATAATGCCTGTTCAGTACCTCATGAGTTCCTTGGGCCATTTAAATTCTTCATGGGTAATTAGTGATTATTCATCAGCAAGAAGCCAAAAAACAAACGGAATGGAAGGTCTTAAATGCACGGTACTCGGGAGAACAAAAGTTGGGTCAGTTAAAAGTAAACTCCAGGCACCATATAACACAAATGACAAGAGCTCATTTAAAATCGCTATCTCTGCCAAACATCCAGGCATTTTAACCACCGCCCTAATGCTGTCCACTCTACAGCCCAGATTAGCAGACACTGTGCAAGTCGGATTCCCTTAAACCTGCCTGTAGCCATTACCAACACATAGGGAAGCCTAAGGCCTTGTTGACGGTTAGGTTGTCCAACTCTACTGATCTACTGCCAGCTTAATGCACTGTAGGGGATTGGCTTCTTGCTAGTGACAGCTTGTGTCAGAGGAGGGCTTGTATCACGCTAAGGGGACGTCTGCACCTGGAGGGTAAATTCCAGCTTGAAGTGTAGACATACCCATGCTAGCTTGCTAAATATAACCATGGTGGCGCGAGCAGTGGGACAGGCCAGCTGCCCCGGATACGATCCTGCCCAAAATGCTAGGTTGTACTCGGGCAGCAAGGCCCTCCAGCTGCTGGTGCCACTGCAGCTCCACCTTTGTTTTTAGCACTATCAGAGGCGCGAAGGTGTGTCTACACTTCAAGCTGGAATTGACACCTCCAGCTCAAGTGTAGACACACCCTAAGTGTAAATTAAAGTGGTACGACCGAGTGTGTGTGAGCACCAGTCAGGTGTGGTAAACTGTGCTGGTATAGTTAAAGCAGTACAACCACCCTAGTGGATGCATTTATAATGGAATACTTGGGGTTACACTGGTATGATTTACAAGAAGGGGAACGAGTTATTCCAGGATTAGGCACCCTTGTACCAGAATAACTGTGTCCACACCAGGGATTGTTCAGGTACCGCTATTTTGATACAAAGTCACCTAGTATTCTGGTGCAAAACCTGTGTGCAGAGTGCTCCGAGGAGCTGGAAGATGGTGTATGTTAAAGTAGGGGGATGCTCCAAAGCTACTGCAGGGATTTGGATACCCAAGGATTTGAAATCTCCTAGGCAGCTTTGAAAATCTCATCCTTAGAGACAGAACCTGATTTTTTTCTCCCTGAACTGATTTGTATTCACTGACTTCAGCAGAGTAGCTCCTGATTGTCACCAGTGTAAATGAGATGGGTGCTGGATCCCACACCTTCGTTACCTAGCAATTCTCCTGGCATATTACCGTAGCTTTCCATATTCTCATGTGCTGATCCCAAAGATATCAGCGTAATTTCCATATTTCTATATGTTTTCACCTAAATCTCCCTGTCCTGTATCTTGACAGATTGCTTTCAAGAGATGCACTCAGATAAAGCTATCCATCCATCCATCCATCCATCCTCCCTCTGCTGGGGGTGGACTGCTTATCCAGTGCTTTAAAACAGGTCTTCACCACCATTAACCCAGTCTGCACCGACGTAGCTTTCCCTGATGTTCTTCAGGGGGTCACCATTTAGTAGGTACATCAGAACTGGCTATAAAGTCCACATCCATCTTCTCTATTGTCTTTTCCCAACATCCCCATGTGACTGCACACTTCGGGGGCATGCACATTTATAACGATGCTGTTTTCAACTGTTAGTATCCTGGATGCTATCCCAAAAATGAGCAGATTGGATCAAAGACCTGAACATTTTCATTCTGAAGGTCTCACTATGATATTTCAGTAGCTAAATCATGTTGTATTGGCTGAAGGTTCCATGTTATTGTCACGCAAACCCTGGTTTGACTGATCGTTGTGGGATACAAGACCTGGCTCCTGGTCCTAGTCTCTCTTTGCTTTGGCCATTAGGGGTTTGTTGGGCTATAGAGGCAGTGAAGTTGGCCCCTGGAAGCAAGAGCATGTTATTGAAGGACAACGTCAGTCATTCACGGGGGTTCTGGTGGATGTTGTGTGATGATGATGGCAGGTTTGGGAGTGGGAAGATCCTTGAGTCTCTGCAGTGGAGTGGGGAAGGAAGGGATTCAAATGCAGGAATTTGGAGAACAAAATGAGCATCTGTGTCTTTTATGACTTGACAAGCTGTCAAGGATGTGAAGGAGAGACAAGGATTTTTGTCCAAAGACCTGGAATGTCTCCGGCTTTCTCTAAGCACGGCCCTCATACAGTATCTTGACAGTGATATGTAGCCTCGGTAACCAACTGGCTCGTCTCTGGAGTTATCGCAGAGCTCTGGCATGTGGAGCTCCTTAGGTATGTCATTAATGTTAATTACTGCTGCAATATTCCGTCAAGGGGAACAGAGGTTTTCACATGCTTGAAAGAGAAACTTAGGCTGAGTCCCTTAATGAGAAGTTGTGCATCCTTTCACCACTTTAAAAACTGGGGGCGTGATTATGAATTTAGATGAGAATTTATGTATCCACAGTGAAACACAGAGGAATTCCCTTGTTGCCTAGGTGCTCGCTTGGTGGGCTGCCTCCCCTGTGCCCATGTGGAAAGAGCTGGGATAGAAGCAGCCACATTAGGCTGTAGTTTTCCCCGGAGAATGGTCATCTCAAGAATGGATTAAACAGCTTGCCCCATCTTGGAAACTGTCAGTCACCGGGAGGAAAAGAGCAGTAAGAAACACCCGATGCCTTCTCAAGACTCTAAGGCAGGATATTGGCAAG
Source organism: Platysternon megacephalum (assembly GCA_003942145.1). NCBI lineage: Eukaryota > Metazoa > Chordata > Testudines > Platysternidae > Platysternon > Platysternon megacephalum. The sequence goes on along the minus strand of QXTE01000130.1, from coordinate 3,385,049 downwards.
AGACTGAAAAGCTCCCTCTTTGTTTCCCTAGTCTCTCTTCATTGGCCCAAAGGATGAGTGAACTGAAGGATTGTAGGTCTCTCTCCATTCTGTCTGACTCAGACTCGGTGACTATTGATGGTCCATATGGTCCATAGAACTTGCAATGTCCACACCAGTTTTCTTGCTTGAGTCTAGAATGACCAGGAAGCCTCTGGCTCGACTGAACACTTTTATAGCTACTTTGTGTAACATTTGCTTAATAAAAGCCAGGGTTAAATGATGCCAGCATTGGCTGATTGAGGAGATCTCCAAAGAACATGGGCGGGGTTCTGCTCTGACTGTTTTTCTTATGAATTAGGGAGTTGCACAGAACTGCCAGAAGGGAACTGGGTTCTTTGGAGGAAGTTCCCCTGCACCCAGGCTTGCAGGGCATAAATGTATAGCTTCAGCTCACAGGGCTGTTTGCAAGTATTTTCTGACCATCGGGAAAAACTGCTCATATAGTTTCTTCATAGCTAAACAACTGAGACACTCTAATTGGTGTTGATGAATGTGTGTCTTCAGGTTGAGCTTTTTCACCTGGTCACGTAGTGTTTCCTATTCATTTCTTCCTAATGGGTTCAGTTTTCTGCAAGGATGGTGCAGGTCAAGGAATACAGCATGCTCCTTCTCTTATGCTTAAACAGGATACAGTTGTGTATACTTTATCAGGCATCTCCTGGCTGATTATATTTCTTCCAGTTGGGGGCTGCAAGAATAGAAGGGATGGTGGTGAGGAGATGGGACCTGATGCCTAAAGAGAGGAATGCGGTCTTCTTCTGTCATGTTTTGCAGAAAAATGCTACCTTGTAATAGGAACTCAAGCCTTGATTCTGATCTCAACTCAGGGTGAATCGGGAGTAACACCAAAGAATTCTGAAACTGATGTGAGAGGAGAATTGTACCCTCAAGATTATAATGGTAACTCAGTTGCAGCTATAACTATGTAGCAAGTCCATAACAGAATGTCTGGATTTACCAGGTAGGTTTGGCAGCACAAGGAGATATTTATCTGCCAGATAGTCCTTGTATATTCAGCAAAGAAACATAACAATGGAAGAGAAGAAAGCAAATAAATGTGTCTTCCTCGGTTCCCATAGTCAACCTTCCAGCCCCGTCCCAGGCTGTCTGTGGGATCTCGAATGTGTTTTTCCTCTCTCCGTCCTTTTCTCCTTCAGAAGTGTCTCTGCAGAAAGAGCATGTGTTTGGAGGAAAAGTTCTTTTGGTTAGTTAAAGCTCCCTTCAAAGAATTCCCAGGTTTTATAATTTGCAGCTGTATTAAAAAGTTACACTTTGTGCTACAAAAAGAGAATAATAGATCAGTAAGACTTGAGCCTTAAAATTCAGCCGTCCTGGGGAAACAGGGATGGGCACTTGAATAAATATTTAACCATCTAAGCTTTGATATGAAGAACCTGCTTTTTCCCCGACCATAAGAGACATCTTCTCTGCTTCAGTCTCACCCCTTAGAATAATGAGAGACGGATAAGATATAATATCTGGTGATTATTTTCCTTTTTTAATATCAAGGCAATATTACACAGAACTCATGTAACCTCAGGCTTCTAACTAGGAAATTCCTTCCATTCAAAGAGCTCTGGCAGTTTAAATTAGTCTGCAATCACTTCATAACTTTGGAAGCACTAAAAACAGAGCTTTCTAAGAGCTTTTTCACTCCCCCCAAGTCCCTGGTAGTTCCAGCTCCAAAAGGAGCAATGCCTGGGAAGTGCCCACCGCTTGCAGTAACAGGATCGGTGCCTGAAGCCTGTTTTTATTGCAAGAACAGGTGTTTGACAGAGTGGCCGTTGTAGTGGATTTTGTCTTGTGGCTGAGGGTTGTTGAAAGAATTCTGTCTGTCTGATCTAGGCAGTACGTTAGACTGGTACAGAGAAGGGGTCACCTGGCGTCTGGCAGTGGTGGCTCTGACCCTGAATCTTAATGGTCCAAACCCTAAAGCAGAGGTCCGCAACCTTTCAGAAGTGGTGTGCCGAGGCTTCATTTATTCACTCTAATTTAAGGTTTCACNCCTGGCAGTGGTGGCTCTGACCCTGAATCTTAATGGTCCAAACCCTAAAGCAGAGGTCGGCAACCTTTCAGAAGCGGTGTGCCGAGGCTTCATTTATTCACTCTAATTTAAGGTTTCGCGTGCCAGTAATACATGTTAACGTTTTTAGAAGGTCTCTTTCTCTAAGTCTATAATATATAACTAAACTATTGTTGTATGTAAAGTAAATAAGGTTTTTAAAATGTTTAAGAAGCTTCATTTAAAATTAAACTAAAATGCAGAGCCCCCCCGGACCGGTGGCCAGGACCCGGGCAGTGTGAGTTCCGCTGAAAATCAGCTCCTGTGCCACCTTCGACACCCGTGCCATAGGTTGCCTACCCCTGCCCTAAAACCTGTTCATTCCTTAACGCTGACATGGCATTGGCCTAGCCACGCTCCCATTGAAGTCAGAAGGAGTTTTACCATTATTTACGTCCGTGGGAGCACAGCTGGGCCTTTGTAAATCTGTGTTCCAAGTGCCAATACAGACAGTGACTGATTAACCCTCATGACAGGTTAAGACATAGTAGGTCTCACCCCATTTTACAGATGGGGGCGCCGCAGCAGGGAGTAAGACCAACATTTTCAAATCTGGGTGCCCGAATCCATTCCGTGAGCCTGAATGAATGGTCCGATTGTCAGAGCTCGGAGCACCTGCAGCTCTCAGTCAGTGGGAGCAGCAGGCGCTCAGCACTTTGGAAAATGAAGCCATTTATTCAGGTGCCCAAATATTGATCTGAAGTGGCTGATTTTAGGAGCCCAGGTTTCAAAGCTTTGGCTTTACGCAGTTTTCCCAAGGCCACCCAGTGCTCACTAGCAGAGCTGGGACTCGGACTTGGGGCTCCCTTTCATCCAGAGAGCACTGTCTCCCTTACCTCGCCATTCTCTGGAGCTAAGAATTCACTCAGCAGATGCAGAGGGGTTCAGCTCAGAGGCAGGTTGAGGCAGCAACACAAGACAGTTTGCTGCCTGCCCCTCCTGCAGTGAGAGACGGTAGCCAGGAGCTCCCCTACCTTTCAGGTGACTTTCTAACGCTCTGTCTCTTTCCCTGTTCTGTCTCTCAGCTGCAGCTCATGCCATTGCTTTCCCCTTCTCTTGCTGGTCATAGCAGACACGTTACCAGGCAGGCTTCCTGTTGATGTCCCCATTCCTACTCATGTCTCTCCTCCTCACGGGATGCCTCTGTGCTCCGGACAGGCCTCTTCTCTTCTCCCATCTCTTGCTCCAGCCTTCATGGAACCTTCCTGTTCTAACGTTGTCCTTCTGTGAAAGGGGCATCACATCAGTCAAATTCTTTTGCTGCCACTTGAACAGCAGCAGAGTGGGGAGGATTGTCATTGCCTGTCCTGGGGAAGAGGGTGTTAGGGCAGCTCAGGCGATGGGAAATGGAGAAGGAAATGCCGGGAACCCAGGCAGGGTCAGCGCACTGAGACCGTTGCTGTCCTGCATTTCAGGCTCAGCAGTAGCTGGCCAGTGTGTGAGAGAGTTGGGGGTGTACGTGGGAGCGTGGGGGAGCTGGGTGCTTGTCCCATCGTGCCTGTCCTCTGGATATGGCTGCAGTAGTGATGATGGGACTCCCCTCAGATGTTGGGCCCCTGAATAAGGGCTGTGGGCGTGGCGGCACCTTCTTGGGGCACAGGGGACTTCCTGAGGCCTTGGTGCTGTGGGTCTCTGCCGCTGTTTTTGGAGAGTGGTATGCTGCTCCTTAGGAGGGCGTTCCCTGCCGGGTGGCCGGGCTTTGAGGAGATGCGGATGTGATGCTGACGTGCTCGTGTGTGGCAGCAGGGGATCTGGGGAGGCGCCCAGTGGCAGCAAGGATGTCCTGGGGGAGCAGCTGTGGCAGGGGTCAGGTAGCTCTCAGTGTAACTGAATGAGCTGGGAGACTGCATGAGGCCCCTGGGACTCTGCATCCTGGGAGAGGCAACGCAAGACAAAGTCTGAAAGGGATGAAATCTCCACAAGACCCGTGAACATCCCCGTTTTAGATGCTGTGAGCTGGTCAAGCCTTTTACCTTGCTGCCCTCTCATTCTGCCTGCAGGAGCGATTGTCAACACTGTGGCTTCCCTTCTTCCCTCGCCCCGAGCTTGGGATCCATCCCTCCTGTTAGCCCTCTGGCCACCAGCCTCCTTCCCTGCCACCCAGCCCAGCCCTCTCCCCATTTTATTACCTCCCCATCTACCTGCCCCTGGTTCCTGCCACTTCCATGCAATGAGGGCTTCCAGGAAAAAACAGAGTAATCTGAAACATTTCCAGTGCCTGTTTGCAGGCCTCTAATGAAAAGGCCTTTACAAACCTGGTATGCGGCCAGCCCAATAGCACTAGGTATTTGTCATCCAGTGTGATGGAGTTGAGCACAGGCTGGCTGCTTGCTCTCTGGGGTAGTAGGCTGGTAAAGGAGGTCCATAGAGATCCCTGATGGCTGACCTAGGCGTGTCTTCTATAAGCTGTGAAGGAACCATTAGGCCTCCCGGCTACATGGAAAGTCAGTGACCTAGTAGGTTCAGTTTGCAGTGGGAGAGGGGGCTGGAGCAGTGATTTTTCTTTATGCAGCAAAAAAAAAAAAGAAAAGAAAAAGAAAAACCACTATTGCAAGAGGGAACGACTGTTTTTTCCTCCCTTTTGTTATTGCCCAACAATTCATCTTGTTGAGGTCAGAGGGAAATACCAAGCTTACCTGTCCTGGGGAAAATCTTAGTGCAGGGGAAGCCTGAAAGTGTGCCTCAAAGATCACAGAAAAGTAGGAACGATGCAGAGAGCCCGATCTGGCAAGCTTTCAGAGTGCCGGTGCCACGCTCCCCTTGACTTTGTTGGGCTTTCCAAGCACAGAGCTGGAGACCCCCTCTCTTTGGGTGACAGATACAAGCCTCTCAGTAGGGAAGCAGATGCCTATTTCCTCATTTGTTGTATGTAACAAAACCATTCCACTTCCCAAACAGGCTTATCTGCCCTCCGTGTGTTACAAGCCAAGGGCTTGGAGAAAACACCCTTCCTTCCCCTTGAGCAAGATGTCGAGATGCCATTGAAATCCTGTGGGAGGGGCACCTGTGTGAGGCCCCAGTTGATGAGCCAAGCACTTACGCAGGGCTTCAGTGCTTTGCTGAATAGGGATGAACATGAACATGTGTTTAAAGTTAATTGTGTGCTTAAGAAATTTGCTGAATCAGAGCTGAACTAGGCCCCAGCCTTTCCAAAGCCCTCATTTGGGCAGTGACCCTGTGATTGACTATGTGTGGCTGCCTCCCTGTGCCTACTGCAGGCAGCTTGCAGCGTTCTGGCCTTGGCATGTACATTTGCTGGAGCAGCCTTTGCTTCTTCATGCAGATGGTCAGCCGAAGGATTTCAGTCTGCTGGCCTGAAGAAGTGCTTTACCTTCCCCCTTACCTGGGTTTAATACAAAGCATTATGCAATTAGACCGTCCAAGAACCCGTAACTCTTCTGGGATGAATCTTGATCAAGGCCACGCTCGTAAGGAGCAGACAGCAGGAATCTTTAATGCACTGCGGAAAGTGCTCTGTGCATCCCCCCCTCCCCCTTTAAAATAAGCTCTTGTATTGAAATTGAAGTGCATTGGAGAAGAGCAAAGCCGTGAACAAAACAAAGTCTGAATCAGTCAGCGCTGCACAGTTGATTCTCCCTCCCTCCCTGAAATCACCTCGAGAATTTTATATTAAAAATAATGATCAAATTTGCAAGTGACAACAAATGGCTGCCGGGCAAATGGATTTCATTACTTCTCTTCAGTCATTTATTTAACAAGGAGACTTGTGACATGCCGTGCCATATTGTGCCGGAGTAAACGCTATAGAAAGGGAAAGACGTGATGTTTGTGGACACTATTGCACTCAGCTGATCCTGATCGGGGTAGGGGGCTCTCAGGGGAAATTGGTTGTTGAGTGTGCATGTGCTTGAGTGGGGAAGGGGATGGAAGGTGTCCGTGTCATAGGTGTGTGGGCCCTGGGGCTTGGCAAGCTCCACGGGCTCACATGGCTATTCTAGCGGGTCACTGAGCCAAAGAATCTTGGAATTATTATTTTGATGTTTTTTCCCCCCTTTTCTCCCTTACTTCTGAGCTAAGGGCACTGGTCCCTCCCTGATGCATTGGTGGCTCTCGTTAACGCCGATTGGAGTGTTGCTCATGGTTGCATATTGAGGGTTTCCCCTTCTGTAACGTGAAGGTGATAACTCTCTGTTATCAGGTGCAGTGCTGAGGCTCGATAAATGTTCCCGCGGGCTTTGAGATCCTTAGATGAAGGCGCTACATTCAAGGGCTTGCATAGAGTGAAAGTTTGCGCTGCAAGTTGGAAGCTGCCGCTTTCCCCGAGCAAAATTAGAAGAGACGAAAAGTATGTAACGTGGTGCCAACAAGAATGAGATCAATAAGGCTGGAGGCCATTGAGGGCTCAGCACTGATCTGCTGGTGCTTTGCTTCGCATGAGAGGCCTCTCTGCTTGCACCCCGCATGCGGGGCTGCAAGGAGCCCGAGCCCTGGTGTCTGTTGCTGTTCAGGATGCTGAGATTCATCTATACAATTTCTCAGGGGATTAATGATCTTGGAGGTAGCAGCAGTTCAGATGCTGCCTGCTGTGGTGCTGTATATGAATATTAATTTCCTCTAGACAAGATTATTACAAGTTCTTCATTTAAACGCTGCAGGACGTAAATAAACACATTCATAGACTGGATAATGCTTCCAAAGGAAACACAGTCTTTCCCATGCCCTCAAGCAAGAAAAATAGAGGAACGCTAGTGTAGTCCTGCAATTCTTACTCAGGTGGGCAGCCCGGCTGGGTTCTTGAGGATGCCCTGTATGAGTAAGGGTGGCAGGGTCAGCTTCCTAGCATCTGTCTACACTAGGGTCGGGGGTGTGACTCCAGCCCATGTAGACATACCCCAGCTAGCTTTACTCTGGCTAGCTCAGGCACCAATAGCAGTGACGCTGCAGCAGCCTGGACTTAGCACCGGCTGGTCTCTTGAGTACATTTGTTAAGTGACAACCCCATTGAGCCTGATAGGTGTGAACTCACCTTTCAATAGGTAACTCTAAGCAGAAGCCCCCCTTCCCCCCCCCCAATAACAAAAGATGTGTGTTAACCTACTCAGGAGCTTTTGGTTGAGTATGGTTTTGAGTGGGGGGATGTGTGGGAAGAGAAAACACAGAGAGGAGCAGAGAGAGGGAGCGGCAAGAAAGCCAGGCAGTAGCGTGTGAGTCTGGATAAAGCTAGAAAGAGCACTTTGGGGTCTGGCGTTGGCCAAAGAGCCTTTGGGGGCTGCTAGCTGTGAAACTGCTCCTGTTGTTCTTGGTTCCTTCTGTGTTCAGAGCCACAGGACATTGTACTTTCCTTGTACATAAACAAGGCTGCATCAAAGAAAATACCAGACTCCCTCAGTTTCTCCTTCTGACTGGAACGTCCCCAGGGCCCTGAACTTTGACTAGCCACTTGGGTCAAAAAGGGGCAACAATACCCAGGGAAGCAGGCAGACTTGTACAACCTGCCCTGAAGCCCGGGCTGCAGCAGCGTCACTGCTACCGGTACCTGAGCTAGCGAGAATAAAGCTAGCTTGGGCATGTCTACACGGGCTGGAGTCACACTTCCTGACTGCAGTGTAGACGTGCCCGCAGGGCTCTGTGTGACAAACGCTTGCCACCAGATGTAGCGCTTGTTACTACGTAGTTCCATCGAAGTCTGTGGGCTGCTCAGAATAGCAGCGTTATGCCTCGCCGTAAGAGTTTGCAGGATCAGGCCCTGAACTAACCAAGCGAGCACCTCCTAGGGTTGCCAGGGAGTTCTGCCTTTCTCCTCTGGCATCTTAACTAGTTTTCATTTCCTGCGGTACAGAAGGCCTATTTTAAGTTAGATACCAAAACTGTACGGAGGGGCCAGGCACGTTCACTAAGTGACCCGGCGCTTGGCCAACTTGTAAGATACTTACATCAGAACGGTGTCATTTCTCCTGGCGTGCAACTGCATTTTATACATCTCTATTTTACGGACAGCGTCTGATCCCGGTGTGTCGTCCGCGCTGTGTTCATGAAACATGGCTGGTTATCCATAGGTTGTGGAATCGGTAGAAGCCGGATGTTGATGCTTCTGTCCTGTTCTGTAAACCCTGTTCTAAACTTGCCTGGTAAACATCTGTCAAACAGCAACTGTCTGCCACTGAAAACCGTCTTTGATCTCCATCGAGGCCTGCTCATGCTGAAATGGCTGACATGCCTTTTTATCTTTTGTGTGCCTTTAGTGTTCTCTAGAATCCAGTGGCTTTTGAGAAGATAATAAATGTTTGACTGATTTAGCACTGTGAGCACAGATGATCTATTCAGCTACCGGTACACGTGGGGATTGACACCTCAGCAATGCGCATGAAGCAATTTGTACCTGCTACTTCATTTGAAAAAGAGCATCACATATTTAGCAAATTCTTGCATAAAATTACATGCACGTCTAATATTCAGCTTTGACCCACTTTCATGTTGAAGTGATGTTGCGTTTAGTCTTTTGTGCACTCATTTACATGTATAAGCATATGAAAGGGGTGCATTCATCTCCCCTGTCAGTTCTGTGAACTTACAATATGGGAGAATGGCCTCTTCCCAGCCAAAGGGAGCTGCTGCTGGAGGGGGAGCGTAAGCAAACGACTAGCTGTGTGATACACCTAGAAGGGTTCAGGAACCTCAGAACTGTTCTAGAGAAAAACAAACGTGTGATACATTCGCATACTTTGCATTTATACAGCTTCCATCCCCAGGAGCCCAATCTCCTGTACCAATTGTAGGGTCTTGCAGTAGAGAAGAGACAGGACCTAACTGTAATGAATGTAAAGGGGAGTGGTTCTTAAGTGAGGCTGCTGGCCTCAGACAGATCCTGTGGCGTTCTCTAGCTCCCATGCTGGTGCCCAGTGGACCCACCCTTAGCCGCCATGGAATGTAGCGCTGACATCATTACACCAGCTGTTTTACCGACAGCGCTGCTGTAACACAGCCCTGCCCCCGCCCCAGATTCTGGGCAGCAGCCATGCAGGCAGACAGCACTCTGTATAGCCCGGGGGGGGGANAGGGGGGACCTACCGGCCATGCCCTAAAGGACAAACCAGTTCTCTAACAAATACCACGGAGTCTTTAATATCTATGCAGAATTGGCAGGGCCGTCAGGCTTAGCGGCCTCCTCTGAAATACCCCTACCCTATGAACTGCATTTATGGGTCTTGCCTTATCTACCTAGGAAAGAGGAAGTTCTCCATTGTCCCTGGGTGACTAAACAACCGCTGCCCCCCGTCTAGATTTTGAAGCTGTAATGGCTTAACTGGACATAGAGCAGCCTCTGGTCACTCCACTAGTATGTTTTTGGGAGTCTGATGTATCCACTCGGTTTTCATTTCAGTCCAGTGTCACCATATTCCTATACAGGGCCCACATGGTCCCCCTTGAAGTGCAGTAGGAAAATTCCCATTGATTTCAGTGGGAGCAGGATTGGGCCCCACTCTCCTGTATGACACTGTAGCTACATCAGGGAAGGAGCAGGAAATATCTCTGTGCTGAGTATTGCCCCCTCTCTGTATGGCCACCTCTTTATAGCCTGCCTGTCCTGGAAGACAGTATAACTTGCACTGCTGGTGTGTTATGAAGGTCTGTTAAAACAGAAATGTAAAACCAGGAAATAACTGTTTGTCTGAAAGCTTCCTTCTCTCGTCTAATATTTTGTCAGGTCCCCTGGAGTGAAGGTTACATTCTCATTTAGTCAGTTGCCCAGCTGTGACTAAAGGAAAAATGGCCCTGAACGTGTAATGCCTCTGCATTGGAAGGTATCATTCAGAGCTAAATAACCCCATATGTGGACACAGTGGCATTTAAAAGCCTCACTGTGCTTTCTGTTGCGATGTGTTTGCTTCTCCAGCGGACCTTTGCAGGAGGAACTCTTGTTTTCTTGTCCCAGCACTCAAGAATGCACTGGTTTCTGAAGATGCCCGAAATGTTATTAATGGGAATATTAGCACAGCCAAATTCCATGGAGAATCTAAATGAGCACTATTGGTTTCAGACCTTCCGCTTTGCAGTTTGATCCCGAGAAGGCGGGGGCTTGTTTTTCTGAAATTACCAGAAGTGCGTTACAAATTGGCTGTGCTCCAGGAAGTATTCTGTTGTTGTCTCATGACTTTGCTTTGTTGATACGGAAACTTTAATTAAACTGCTGCTTTCCCCTGCAAATTCCATTTGAAATATTGTCAGAAGCATTTGCCTTTTACTGGCTGCTTGAGAGAATGGTTGAACTGGACGTAAACCTTCATGTGACCCACAGACAAATGCTTGCTCCTTGGGTTGTCGTCTCTGCCTGGTAAAGGTGTATATAAAATACTGCTGAATTAGAACCGGTGTAAAGGACTGCACCATTTGCAAAAGCAGTAGACGATCAAGCCTCATGACGTTGGAGCAAACCTCAGGGTGCAGCTTCACTAGGCAAGAAGGTGTGAGCTACGTTGGTAACTAGCAGGAGGTAAAATCCTAATGAAGACAAGGCAGCTTGCAGTCTTCACATGTATTAGCAGGTTGAGGTAAGGACTATGGGGAAGGCTAGGGTTTACCTTGACGTGATAACTCCTGGGAAAACTACAAACTACCTTGTGTTCAGTAGGATTTTACCTCCTGTCAGTTCCCACGGGCTAAGACCAGGTAAGAAACTCACCCTTTTCCCTAGTGGAGACAAGGCCTGAAAAGGTGACTTAGGTGGAGTCTCTAATTTCCAGGCAAAGCAGACAGGACCTGACTTCTTACGGTCTCCTGTCCCCCCAGGGTTCTCTCACTAGGCATGGCAGGGAACTCAGGTTGTTTATCTGGGAAAACTGCAGTTTGAACTCGTGGTTCCAGTGGGTGTGTGTCTTTCAGGCAATGAACCCCTTCATGTCATCATGCGTTCATTCTTGATGACAGTCGTGCCAGCTGTAAATCATACAAAACAAGAAATCCTAGCACTCATTGCAGGTCTTACACATAAAATGGTGCATGAACACACACAATCTGCACGACTGAAGAGCGTTGCAAATAGAATATCCTTCCTTAGCAGCTAACAACTCTTTGCCGAGATTCATCCATGCTAAGTCTTCGAGCTGGCCATGGAGTATAAAGTAGAGGAAATTAAAACGTTTCAAAGCGATAACTGAAATCTCTCCCAGAAATGGATGAGTCCTCAGTGATTAAGAGGTACAACCTCATCTGCTTGTGTGGGGAATTTATACACTTATCTCCCATTACTCGTTTGAGAGAGAGAGAGAGAGAGAGAGAGAGACATTAGGAGTGGAAAAACCTAAATTAGGAATGGCTTAATCCCATCTGTGTCTGAAAGTGTTTTGCAAGGAGTGGCTCCTCTAGGATCCTCTATTTTGACCCTGTATTTCTCCCCAAGAGGCCACCTGGTGCGCTTGATCCTTCACCCAGCTGTGAAGGGTCGGACACAGCTCTGTGGGGAACATTTTCAAATGCGTCTCAGACACTTAAGAGCCTAAATCCTATTGACTCCCACTGGGGCCTAAGCTCCTAAATCACTTAGGATTACCTCTCTGTCTTAGGCACTTGTCTGGCACTCATTGCCTTTGCCTTTCCTTGCCTTTGGTCTGGTAGAGGCTTACAGATAATTTCCCTCCAGAGTGTCAGCCATATGAGTCTTGGGTTACTTGGAACAGATCACATGGGAACAGGGGCTCCTCTCGATTGCTCCTTTCCAGTGTATGGGGCAGATTGACGAGAAGTGGGGGAAGAAGTGTCTGTAAAGGTGTGTGCACACTGCACACCACTGGCGGTGTATGTAGGGTGTGTGTAGCTACACGCCAAGGTGAAAAGCAGGTTGCGTCCACACTGCCGTGTGCAGCTACACAGGGCTGTGAAAGGCTCTGGCGGGGGGAGACAGTGGGGAAAGGCTCTGGCTTTAGGGAGCTGCCAGGGCTTTTCCCCATTGCTGGAGTCTTTCCCTGCTGCACCGAGCTGCGGGAGCCTTTCTCTGCGATGGGGAAAGACTCCAGCAGTGTAGACAGGAGAGGCACTGCTTGGTGTATGGAGAACTGTGGAGGGTACGTGCCCTAGGGTGACCAGACAGCAAATGTGAAAAATCGGGATGGGGGTGTGGGGTAATAGGAGCCTATGTAAGAAAAAGACCCCAAAATCGGGACTGTCCCTATAAAATCGNGCTGTGGAGGGTATGTACCCTAAGGGTTCAGGCATGTCTTCACTCAACTTGCATAAGCGGTGTCTCACTGCATACACTGCTGTTTATACCCATGCTCAGGGGGCATGCAGGGTATGTATTCCACATGCTGCCATAAGGAGTGTGCAGGTTAGATGTACCCGAAATCAATTCTGTGGTCCTTGTATTCCGGGGCAACCCGGGGCCTATCCAGTCCCTGGCACTGGGGGTGGCAGTGTAGAACTGGTACGTTAGTGCTGTGCCAGTCAGGGAGACCCTGTCCAGAGGTACATTCCCAGGGGACATTTAAACCAATCTAGCAGTGTAAGGAGGGCAGAGAGAGGTGTTAGTGGGAGTGAGCAGCCCTGGGTCTCTGAGCGTGCTGCCTCCCGAGTCTCTGTTGGCCTAGGAAGCGAGGGACAGACTTCGATCATAAACCCTGATGTCCTGCCATGTGCGAGGAGTTATTCGCGCTTGGTCTAGCTTGAAAACGGGCGATGGGGAGGATTAGGTAAAATGCTCTTGAAATCCCTTCTGGCTGGAGAGCAACAGATGGAAAAATTGCTTTATACTTCAAACAGACCTTGTAAGTTTCAGCAGCACTTCCTCTGTCTTTCCTAGCTCATAGGGAAGTGTGTGTGGTGGAGGAGGCTGGGAAGAAGGGGGAAGGGTATGAGTCAGGAAGTGAGTTAAAGTTAGAGAAACTGAACTGAAGAGAACAAAATCTGCATGTTGAAAATCGGGGCACAGGTGTTATGAAGATAGTCCCAAGGGAGGACAAATGCTGGCTCACCAAATAACGCAGCTTGGTACTTCACAAGATGATGAGTCTTTGAGGCCATAATAGCTACAAATGCCTGCAAGGACTGCAGCTGTAATGCAGCCCTCCCACCCCCACAATGCTTGGGGTGCCATGCAAACAAATCAGTGGTGATGGCTTTTTATGCTCTGCATTCCTATAGAAGCCATGCTAGCTTTGATTGAGTTAGCAAGCTAAAAATGGCAGGGTAGCCGTGGCGGCACCAGCAGTGGGCTGCGCTAGCTCCCTAAATGTGATCCAGTTGAAGACCCTCGGTACATACTCGGGCAGCTAACCCATCCAGCCACTCGTGCCTCCACAGCTACACTGCTATTTTTAGTGCACTAGCTCAATCAGAGCTAGTGCAGATATGTCTGCTCGAGCCGGAAATCATACCTGCCAGCTCCATGCTCTGAGGATCTCAAAGCACTTTGTAATCATTAATGAACTAAGCCAGGGGTCGGCAACCTTTCAGAAGTGGTGTGCCGAGTCTTCATTTATTCACTCTAATTTAAGGTTTCGCGTGCCAATAATACATTTTAACCTCTTTAGAAGGTCTCTTTCTATAAGTCTATAATATATAACTAAACTATTGTTGTATGTAAAGTAAATAAGGTTTCAGAATGTTTAAGAAGCTTCATTTAAAATTAAATTAAAATGCAGAGCCCTCTGGACTGGTGGCCAGGACCTGGGCAGTGTGAGTGCCACTGAAAATCAGCTCGCGTGCCGCCTCCGGCACCCGTGCCATAGGTTGCCTACCCCTGAACTAAGCTCACATTCCCCCTGTGAAAGAAGTATCATTAGCCCTATTTTACAGACAGGGAAATGGAGTCACACAAGTTACACAGTGAGCCAGCAGCAGAGCTGGGAGTGAAACCCAGGAATCCTGACTCCGAGACTTGTGTGCTGTGACCACTAGACCTTTCCTCTCTCTCTAGCCTCGAACGTGGGACTCCGGGGGAGTCATTTCCACCCCCTGGGATGACCACATTAGGGTTTGCAGAGCATGGTGGCTGATGTCTGTATGCACCAACATAAATCTGTGAAAACCCACAGCTGCTCAAGCAAATCGATGGATTGTGCATGCAGATGGTCATGCGCACAGGTGAGTATGGCATTCACCCAGCTGATCTGCCTGTAGAATTGTGCATGTCTGCTGTGTTTCACATGGATCTCAGACTCTGCTCTCCTGAAAATTTGGCTCTGAATAACGGTAATAGTCCCAAGGTTGGTGTGAGCTGGATGGGAGAAAGCCAAAGGGCTGGACAGAAAGCTTTCCTGATACACAACTAACATATGGGCCACTGAGGAGCACGAGTAGACAACAGAGAAGTGACTGTCAAGGAGAGGGAATACCCCAGAGGGAGTTGTTCTGCCTCGGGGGTCTTGTGGTTGAGCAGCTGTCCTGTGTGGTGGCCCAGCGCAGAAGTCGCTCGGACTGGCTCTCAGATGGCGCGGAGTGGCAGGCTGGCCCCAGCTCTTTGGAAGCTAGTCACGGACAGCATTGCAACTCTGCTGAACGTACAACTTCCCTTCCGGCCCCCGAGGCGTGTGTGCCAGGGAGGGAGCTGGAGACGCTGCTTAACAGGCTGTGAAAATGAGCCATAATACAAATTGTTTTCTTGATGGCTAAATGATTACTCACACAGAATTGGAAAATGAGGTGCGGGGGCTAGAAAACATCACAAATCGATTGACTATCGTCTCGGACACATGGACCGGTGAGCGGCGTTTGGAACACATTCTGGAGTTCTCCTCTTACAACACCAGGGGGAGAAAATAACCCATTGATTTATGAGAGGGTGGAAGACTTCAGGCGTGGTAACTTTTCACCACCTTTTCCCTCACGAGGGTCTGGAGAGGGAGAGAGAGTGCTCGTCACAGTGCCAGTGAGTTCTGGTTTATGGCCGCAGTCTGCTCTGGAAGATAGGGACAAAGATGATCTGCTGCAGTAGGAGTGCTGCCGGACTGTAACTCAAGAAGTTTTACTGAGCGAGGGGTAGCACGTAGCTTCAGGATGCAGGAGCAGGGCATGAACCAGACGGTGACTTGGTGTAACAATATAGAGCTTTCCTCTCTGAGCTGGTCCAGCATGGCAGGCCTTCAGGAAGCTCTGCCAGCTCCAGACCCTGGCCCGCCCACCTGTGTGGGAGGGGGAGTAGCCGCCCAGTGACAGTCACTCTCTGTCCCTGAGCTTAGCCTCTGGCCATGTAGGTAGCGCACACAAGAACGAAGGGGACTTGTTGTTCTCCCTTATTTCCCGGTGCAGGGGCACAGGGCCGCTGACAAATGACCTTAAGCTGGGAGTGAGTCTCTCAAGCCAGGTAGGCAGACACGTGCTAGGTCTGCGTAAGCGAGTGCACTAAAAATAGCAGCGTAGATGTTGTGGCATGGGCTAGCCACCTGCATGGGAGCCGGCCCGGCCCCCTGGGCTCGGAGCTTGGGCGGCCAGCCCATGCTGCCACGTTCACACTGCTATCCTTAGTGCACCGCTCGAGCAGAGCTAGTGCGTGTCTGTCTGCCTGGGCTGAGATGCCTGCTCCCAGCTGTCCTGGAGACATACCCTAAGAGAGCAACATAAAAGATGAATAGATACCGATTTCCAAGCCTGCTGGGTTTCACAGATGTTTGTTTGTTTGTTTGTTTGTTTGTTTGTTTGTTTGTTTGTTTGTTTGCTTGCTTGCTTGCTTGCTTGCTTATTTATTTATTTATTTATTTATGTAGGATGCTTTAACAGGTTTACAAATCATTGCCATGTAAATATCAGAGACAAAGGATAATTGTGACAACAGTGAGCTGTTGTTTAGTGCGGTGGTTCTCAATCAGGGGTGCGTGTACCTTTGAGAGAACGCACAGGTCTTCCTGGGGTACATCGACTCATCTAGAGATTTGCCTAATTTTACAACAGATTACATAGAAAGCGCTAGTGAAGTCAGTACAAACTAAAATGTCATACAGACAATGACTTGTTTATACTGCTCTGTATACTATACACTGAACTGTAAGTGCAATACTTATATTCCAATTGATTTATTTTAGAATGATATAGTAACAATGAGAAAGTCAGCAACTTGTCAGTACTAGTGTGCTGTGCCACTTTTTTGTATTTTTATGTCAGATTTTGTAAGCAAGTAGTTTTTAAGTGAGGTGAAACTTGGGGGTACTCAAGACAAACCAGACTCCTGAAAGGGGTACGGTCGTCTGGAACGGTTGAGAGCCATTGGTTCCGTGGAACGCTCTTCAGTTATATAATCATCAGCTCTCTGTTTAAGAGAGATCACAGAGTGTGCCTCTTGACAGATTGGACCATCGTGATCATCCGTTCTGGCCAGCAGCATAACAAAGGCCAGAGGACTTCACCCACTTGTTCCTGCCTCCAGCCCAGTAACTTGTCCTGCACTGTTACATCTGCACCATTTCTGCAGCTTTGTGAGATCAGTGTTTGTGATAGTCGGTGGTTCTTGTATTTATTGCCTGATCGTTTTCTTATTTAATAATGTAAATTGCAGAGGGAAAAACAGCCACCTGCATGTGGCTTTTCCCCCTCACTGGTTACAACCAGCCGTAGCTTGTTCTGGAGCTGAATTTTACTGCTCCTTAGTTGCTAGTTAGCTAGGCTGCTTGATTTCTGTGCGTTGGGGGATCCTTAATGACTAACTGACCTGTGCTGAACAGTTGGCCGAGTCAGGCAGGCCCAGGAGTTCTTTAATGGTTGAAGCTGAAATAACAAATGCGCAATGGGAATAAATAACCAAGTTTAAAAATATTGTTGATTGGTTTGTCTTGTGCAGGAACAGTCTCCCCGCATTTACACCCCTCCAGCCCAATGCAGACCAACGTACTCATTTATTCCTGGGATATGGTCAAGGTAAAAATCATAGCGATACATACGGCCTCAGCTTAGTGCCTGGCTATTAAAAGCCCAATGTGCTTCGCACTGTTTGCAGGGTTAGTTTCCCTCTTGCATTTCTGTTGGCTTGAAGCAGGGGAAATGAATGAGATCACTGTTGTTGCTGGGCTTTAGACCCACTTTCTCCTTCAGGCTGCTCGACACTGCAGTGGCTGGGTGGCAATCTCGGGCAGGTGTTAAAACAACAAAGCTTTCTGCAGAGGCTGTTTTGAAATGACCGTGGAACATTCTTTTAACAAAACCCAATCTAAATGTTGGGCTAAACTTGAGTTTGTGGCCGGTGCTTTTCCCAGCCTTTTCCAAAGCAAAAATCCAGGCACATGTGAAGTCGAGAAGCCTTCCCCTTCCTGGGCTTTGGCTGTATTAACAAAGACATTAACAATGTTATAAAGTTCAGCTCCAACCCTGTCTTGGCAGGTAGGAGAGCCTGATTGGTTTTCCCCCCCATACATGCACAGATGCTTTTGTTCATCTAGGGCCAGATCTGAAACTCTTATGTCAAGTGGTACATTAACCAGCAAGCAGACCTATTAAACTCAACGGGACTCCGCCCGTAGTATGCGTGGCAGAGTCTGACCCCGACCTCTGTGTGTAAATACCCAGTCTGCACACGCGGTTGTGGTAGTTGGACTCCAACTGGCCAGGCTTTTAGGTTTTCAAAGCCAGCCCCAGGATCCCTGCTTTTCAGACCCCTCTTGCTTTCTGACGTCCTGGTAACTAAAATGGGAGAAGATGAGCCGTCTTGTCCTTTTGTCTGTCCGTCTGCTCGCTGCCTCTGTAGCTGGCTCCCGGGATGAATGTCCCAGGGAATGATGGGCTGGAGGGGGAGGGATGGCAAAGCATCTCCGAGAGATTTTGTATTTATGGTAAACAAGTGGCATCCAGAAAGGGTCATTCTGTTTTTCTTGATGTGATGATTCTTCTTTGCACCTGCTCGGTCCTGTCTGTCTCTCTATCAGTCTGTCCGCCACCTGTGGCACATAATTCATTCTAATGATACCCAGCAAAGCTGGCATGTCAGCTTGAAGAGAGCTGGTTCAGAAGGGCAAAGGAGTTTGCATGGGAGGGAGGGAATCCTATCGCCTCTCGGGATGGAGCTGTAGCTCGTTGCTGGGGATAAAGGAACTCGGCAACCTGCCTTCCGTAGCTTTGCACACAGCTGGCTGTGGAGAACTCCTCCTCGTCTAGACGTTTGTGGCTGCTTTCTATGGTGTGGTCCAAGGCTTGGGGCTGTGGCATCGGCAAAGAGGTCCAGCCACTCGGCGCTGCTCTCCTGAGCTCCCTCCCTCTCGCAGCACAACTCCCACTGGGGCGGTTGTGTTGCATCTCTCGGGGGGTTGATGCCCCTGCTCCCAGGGTGGTGATGGCCTGTGAAAGTGCTCCGTGTAACGCCAGCAGTAACGTTCGCTGTCGCTCCCCCATGGGTTACCCAGGAGGTGATGCCATGAACAGGGGCCAGCCACGTCCCACTCCACCTGGCCACACCACTGAAAGCCTCCTGGTGTTCTGCCCACACAATGTTTGTGCAGTTGGGCTTTGGGTGAGATGGCCTCTGGCGCAGGGTTTCTCTGAAGGCATAAGGCTGTTCTGTTGTGCTTTGCTGGCGAGCATCACGCCAAGGACAGGGTGCAAAGGGACTCTGAGAAGCCACAATTACATGAGACTGCTTTGAATGACAGCGAAAACATCCACTTAAGTCCCAGCTTAGAACTTGCTCCTTTAAAGGCAACTGTCCGAAACCAGCGAACCAATGCCTGTTTTCAAGCCTGCTTTGAGTGCACGGGCCAAGATTTTCAAAAGTGACCAGTGATCTCGGCCCTAGATTCTAGGGTGCCTCTTTTTGGCTGCTCGACTTAAGACACCTTAAAGGGTCTTCCTTTTTCAGAGGGTGGGTGCTCAGCTCTTTCCGGAAATCAGGCTCCTGTAAGATGTATCAAGCGAGGCACCTAAAATCACTAGTGACATGGGCGACTCGTGGGGAAGGACACAAAGGGGGCAACAGTCAAAGAGGGGCACGTGGCCTCACCACGTGACACCCCCCACATGACTCCTCCCCACCCGCAGCCCGGGGCCCCCATGCTCTCCCCATCCCGTCCCTTCCCCAGCCCACGTTACTGGGGGCGGGTGTGTGTCTCTGTCCCGCTGCACTGCACCGCGCCAGGCAGCGTCCCCTCCAGGCAGCGTGGCCGGAGACTGCCTGGGAGGGTGCAGCAGCTGGGCAGCGGGAAGAGGAGAGGCTCCTGCCCCGCCTCTTCCCTTCCGGCTCTGGGCCCGCCGACTGCTGGCCCCTTGCCTCCCCCATGGTGTTTGGGGAGGGTCATGTGACCCATCGGGCCCCTCCCACCATCACCCTTGCCTGGCCGTGTATTTGATTTTAACATTGGCCCTCCCATGCTGGGCCGAGAACCACAGCCCTGGTGTATACTGGTGTCAGAGACATGGCATGTCACCTTGACGCCATGTCCAGATGAAAATGACTGAGCGAGTTTCTCTGTGCAAGCTGAATGGATGCACAACGCTAGATGTGCAAATTCGTTGAGTGTTTTAACAATCCGGGGTGTTGTACACGGCGAGTTTTATCTTGTCGGTGCCCCTTTAATATAGCCAGACACTTGCCCTTCCCCATTTTAAAGCAAGTGTCCTCTCTAATCCTTCCCCCCTCCTCACCCACCTGTGTGCAGGGCTTTGGTATCCTGGGAGGGGAGGCTCTGTGCCCCTGCCTGGTGTGGTGTTGGGAATTAACTGGGAGGCTGAAAACAGTTGCAGGAAGCGTTAAGTGGATCGCTCCTGTTCCCGGGCGGCTCCGCAGCAGCTCCGTGGCAAAGGGCAAGGAGTCCGCCCCGTTGGACTGATCTCTGGGTTAAATGTGGAAGAGATTAAACGACAGACGTAACCCCGACCACTCGCACGCCCGAACCGAGATAAAAGTTCAAGGTTTGCATTCCGCTCTCGCTGTGTGTGGGTGCTCAGCAGGGGGTGAGCGCTAAGTCCATCAAACCAATCGTCAAGCCACCTAATGAGCCTTAATGCACTCTGAGAGCCAGGCATCAACGCTCAAGGACTTGCATATATTAAGGGCTCCGTCCTGAGGTCCTCACTCAGGCAACCCCCGCACTGACATCACTGGCAAAGTGGCCTGAGGATGCAGAACGAGGCCCGACGTGGGTTAATGTTGCAGATGGGAGAGCAGGGAAAAGGCAGCCGGGTTTTCATATCCCCACCCCCTCAGCCTTTCTCGGGCCTTGGGGAGGCCGCTCCGAACCTTGCCTAGTT
Organism: Platysternon megacephalum; assembly: GCA_003942145.1. Classification (NCBI taxonomy): domain Eukaryota; kingdom Metazoa; phylum Chordata; order Testudines; family Platysternidae; genus Platysternon; species Platysternon megacephalum. The sequence goes on along the minus strand of QXTE01000130.1, from coordinate 3,364,831 downwards.
TTCTGTGTTCCTCCCTCTTGTGACATTAAGCCCCTGAAAGCCAGATTTTTACATGCCCTTCTCAGTCACACCTAGGAAACTTCCCAGGGTACGCACCGGCATGTACAGACTGTCTTGTGGAGGCAAATGCAGGTAGACATGAGCATGCACAGTACGAGCTGAGAGAGTCCATTGAGAATTTCGGCCTTTCCATGTGTATACAAACCTGAGCTAAGATGCTGGGTTCTTGTACTGGGGATAAAAGCCCACCTGCAGAAAGGAGCAATGCAAGGGAGCAAGGTCCAGCAGGTGTGGCCGTCTGTGGACAGAGGCTGTGGGGACGAGAACTGCCAGTTCCCACGGACGTTACCTTACCTCTCGGCCGGGTACTTCCCAGCCCCGGTGGCGCAGATGGCCCTGTTGCCACTTTCCCATTGGCAGCTGCTGCTGCTGGATTCTGGTGAGCTTTGGAGAGTCAGGTGGTTACCAGGCTAGTTTAGGTTTGTATTGCAGTCGTGCCTGGGGGCTTTGAGGTGCTAGGCACTGGACAACACAGTGAGAGACAGTCCCTGCTCCAAAGAGCTTGCAGTCTGGACAGTACCCAGGTAAACAGAGGGGAAGAGACTTGCCAAGGACAGTGACTGAGAAGGGATTGGAACCCAGCTTTCTCCGGGGCGCAATCCACTTGGGGTAACATTTTCACAAGTCCCGTTGAAAGCCTTGGGGACTTGGATTCCTAAGTCACTTCCAGCCTTTTGCACGTTACCCTAGCTCGGGATGTACAGCTGTGTCCCATCCCCCGTTGGGCAGCCCTGGGGCAAAGGAGGCTTACGGAGCAGGAGAGTTGCTCCAGCCGTTTCAGTTCCACACTTGTTGCTTGGAAGCACGTCTGCCTTTTGCCTGCTGCCTAATCACACTCCTGTTCCTTTCTCCTTCCCTTTTGCTTTGGATTTGTTCCTTTTTAGCAGGTTGAAGACTTTATGTATTCCCCCCTCTCAGCCTGTTAGCTCTACGAAGGGAGGAGGAGAGAGAGAGACAGCTTTAGAGGCGCTTTCCCCAGTCCCCTCTCTGTTCCCATTTCTCAAGTGGTTTGCAGCCCCCTTCCCTGAATCCGTGCGACACCAGGAGACAGACGGATGATGTCAGTCAGCTGTCATCAGTCATCCTTTTTAAATTTCAATTTTTTTTTCAGAGTGAGAGGGGGGAATCTCTGTCCAAAATCACTCATCCTTCCTAATAATGAGAGCTGTCACCAGCCTGGCTTGGCTAGGAAATGATCCTCTCTGTAAATATTTGGTCTGTAACTGATTTATGGGTGGAAAAAAAAATACGATTAGTAGTTAATCACCAGGCTGCAGGAAGCTCTATTGGGCTGGATGCCTGCGAAGAGCACGTTGAGGAGACAATGCCGGGAGCTCTGTCTGGGATGAGCTCAGAGGCTGGGCAGGAGCTCAGTTTTGTCGCGAGTGGAGTGCACTCAATGGTGTCTCGTTAGGCTGCGTGTTTCCAGAAAGGCTGCTTACAATGACCCTTGGCATGGTCCATCAGTAGGGTTTGAACCTAAGAGTTTCAGGTCTGTAGTAAAGATCTCCGCTACTTGAGCTGAAGGAGTAACTCCATTCGCTAGTAGCAGCAGTAGGCTGGTATCTTCCATGGGGACCAGCCACTACTGGATATGCAACACACTCTCTGTAAATGTGGGTGGCGTTTAAATGGTACCACGGGAGCAGCTTGTTTGTGTAAATCTTTCTGAAGCTGCTCTGGAGTGTGTCTACGGAAAGTGCTATGACGGAGGGATACTGGGGGATCCAGGTGGGAAAGGAAAATGTGGGGATGAGAAATGGAAACAAGGGACTCGCAGGAGTGCTGGAAAAGAGCCAGGACTGGTTCAGGCCATGCTGCCAACCTGCAGCTGCTGGACTCCCCACGGACACATGGGTTCCACCCCAAAGCTGGAACGTTGGTGTGAACTTTCCAGTGGCGCTTCAGCGTGCTGTGGTACCCGGGGACTGCCCTGGGCTGACTGGCAGTTCTCTGTTGCGACAGTAACTTGACCCTCCTCTCAGAAATTGGGAGACTTCCCCTCTTATTCTCTATCTCCTGCTCTAACCATTTGCTACCCTTCCTCCTGGCAATGAAATCCCCTGTAGGATTGAATGTCCTGCTGAAAAAGGGATTGTCCTTTCTGTATCCCTTCCTGCCACTGCTAATGGGCTGTCCAGTGACAGGGGTCCTAGGAGCTGAGGAGTTCTGGGACCACAAAGGAGTTCAGAGTCTCAGCTGCCCCTTGTCTCCAGGCTTGCCTTGAAACTGCAGCTGGTTTCAGAGTCAGCTGTATTGACCAGATGATAATTGGGGATATTTTTAAAGGTCCCACTACTGTTGCAAAACTTAGCTCATCCCAGGGTTTTCTGTTGGTCTCTGTAGAGGATAAATCTGTTGCTAGGGGCTGCAGAGACCTGGACTTGTCACCATGGAGACAGCAGCAGGTACCCTGGAAGCATGGAAGGTGTGGAAACCTGGGGACAGGTGTCTGGGGTTGGGTTGGCTCTTAGCAGGTGAAGTCACATGATTACAGGCTGGTGTATTAGAGTCTCCAACTCAGTGGGAGCCCCGTTGAGGGCGTCCTGGGGCCATTACCCCCAAGTGCCCCAGCCCTTTGCTCCAGCCTGCTGCAGAGACAGGAGGCTACATTGCCGAACCTCATCTGATTCAATTGTCTGTTCGGCTAACGAGCCCACGCACCGCGCAAAGTGAACGAAACAAGGCCCTTGATGACGAGTTGTTTGCACAGAGACATTGAAATGAGCAGCAGCTTTTCCTGTGCAAGGAAACAATTAGTGCATTAGAGTTGGGTTTAATTTTCACATGCTACGGAGGACTGTAAAACGCTCGGGGTGCCGCAGGGCAGGTCATTTCCTAGCAATTGTCATCTCCAGATGCCCGTGGTGTTGTCATGGATTTGGGGTTATCGGAGATGTGCTGTGGTTGAGAGGAAGGGGAGGATGCTGTTGTGGTGACGGCCCAGGGCAGCGAGCCAGAGCGTTCTGGTCTTGGCTCTGACGCTGCCTTCTTGTGTGATTTTGCGGAAGCTGCTTCACCGCTCCAGGCCTCAGTCTCCCTCTGTGTGCAGTGAGGGTGATAATGCTGGTGACACCCTGGCGGGATGGGGGTGGAGGGACAGTCACTGTAAAACACTTGCACAGCCTCCTATGGACATTGCTGTATTATTAATGGAGAAGGGCTCACGTTACCAAGTCCAGACAGATATTATGTCTTGCATCGTTATGAAGAGGGACAATTTGAGATCTGGATTTCAAACTGCTGCATGTTCTTGTGTGCATTTAGACCTGGCCCATAGGCCCACCTCTACCGAACGAGACACTTGCATATCTAGCTAGTCGAGCAGGCATGTCACCAGAGGGTCTGCGCACCTGCTGGGAAGTGGTTGAGACACGAGGGGACGTAACTCAGAAGTTAAGGAAACTAGGAGTAAAGAGAGGCTTTGGCTAGAGCAGTTTCACGCCAGTCTGATTAACGGATGGAGTTCGCTACCTAGGAAGGCGATGAAGAATGAGACTAAGCTCAAGAAACTCTGATTTTTTTCCGGTAAGACCAGGTGCAACGTGAAAGAGGAGGAATGTGTGTGCGTGCGAGGAGGGGAGGGGGTTAAGATAAATCAGAAACATCCGTTTTGAGTTGGATGGTCTTATGGGGCAATGGCCCAAGCACGAGTCTCCTGTACTTCTGCCCTCACTGAGACCACGTTTTCAGAGGGAAGATGCTCCACCTCCTTTGGAAGCTCTGCCTCTGATTGTTGGGGTTTGTCCGGAGCTTGGTGTGATTGTTGTTGGTCTTTTCCCCTGCCCTTGCCATCTCTGTCATAGCACGCTTTCCCTTCTCAAGCTGCTGCATGCTGTCTCCCCGCTGCCTTTGTGTAACTGCCTTCCTTTGTGACACACAGCCTGACTCTCCTAGGGGCTACCCCTCTCCTTGTCCCCCTGACCGCTCTGTTCTGGGGGGGCTAGGGAGCCGACAATGCCCAGAGTGCTGGGAGCTGGACGTTCCAAGATGGTGGCTCCCCCCTCCCCAAATCAGGCTGACACTAGATCTTTCCAGTTTTAGGGTGACACGTACAGCATTTCTGATGGCTACGGCCTCTTGAACCATCCTGCAGAGCACTGGATGTACATATTGGAGTGAAAACAAAAGAAATGCAATGAGCAGCAGAAATAATCCAGCATTAAAAAGAAAATTAACAGTAGAAACATCCAACGTCTAAAACTCCCTAACAGGGAGGCTTCTGATCCAACCTTGCTATAAATCATCCTCTCGATGGCCAGATACCACGGTGGTGGGCAGGGTAGGAATACTTAGAGACTGCTGGGTATCAAAGGGCTCATGGTGTAAAGAAGGTGCCACCTCCCCATTTCTTTATCAGCTCTCGCTGTCGCATCAATACAGCACCGGCTAGATGCTTAACCTTCACGCCAGGGCACGGCTGGGGCTGCCTTCCCTATCTGCAGCTGGCCTCCTAGTAAAGCCCCACTTCAGCAAAACGTTTAAGCACGTACCAAAATCCACGTCTGTTCAACTCAGCACTCAAGCACCTGCACAGAGTGGGACTTGAAAACGTGTGCGTCAAGTTAAGCACACGCTTTGGTGCTTTGCGGAATAGGGGTGTCAGCGAGGAGCGCTAAACAAGGAAGAGAGTCACTTAGGGACGGGGGTGGAGTGATTTAGCTAATCGATTCCTAGTGTCGCGTCACCCTGGTATCTGGGCACCATTCTGTGTACACACCTCCAGGAAGCTAGCTTCCTTCAGTCCAATCCCTGCCTAAAGCAAGAATTGCTGCCAAGAGCAAATGCTCTGGTGTTTGTGGGAAAACATCCATTGAATGCAGGGAGGAGAGTTTCCAAATGAACTCTCACCAGGCTGCCGGGACAGTGCCGGGGCTCACACAGGCTTGTTCCTCCCCACAAGAGGGCTCACTGGGCTACGTTAAGAGCGGACCATGCCAAATGGTGCTATGCCCCTGTATGTTCCGAGTGCAGTTCAGGGCTGCTGGCATTGGAGATGGGGTGGCCAAGGAGGGGGAGCCCTGGCCGGAGCTGGTGGCACTGTCTGTGGTTGAGGGAACCCACTGGGTCGGTGGAGATGGTGGGTATGACAGCTCACTGAGAACACTGAACAAATACAGCCAGGGTCCTTCCTCGTGGTGTCTGAAACCAAAGCAGGTGGGAAAGGGAGGGCACGCAGTAGCACCCACACAGCTGTCTGGGCTTTGGGGTGAGCTGAGCTGTTCTCTGGGGCTGGACTGTTCAGAGGGACCAAAGGGAATTAGGTCCCGGAATCCCACTGAAATGCTCTGGGATTTGGTGCCTGACTCACTTAGGCTATCCCGACACCCAAACCCCGTTAGGCTATCCCAGCCTGAATGCTTTGCAAGGATTGTGTGGGGCTTCACCTTGCTTAGCCCCCAGCCCTTTCTTCTGCTTCAGTAAAACTCCTCCTCTGTGCCAGGGAAGACAGTGCTAGGGGGGTACAGAACAGACCTGGGCACCCGGCCCTTCTGCCTGGGGTGCTTTTTTGGCTTCTTCAGCCAAATTCCCGGGGACGGGTGGGGTGAGGAGACCCCTCTGCAATAGATTTCTGGAGACAAGAGCATCTCCCCCTGGGGGAGGGGTGCAGTTTAGCTGAAATTCCCCATAGGAAACATCTCCCGCTGTGGGGGGACTTATCCTATGAGATGCTGAGTTGGGGGAGACGGGAGAAATCCCATGCATTAGAGTCCCTTGGAGAAGGGTCCTGTCTCCCTCAAATTCCCCTGCAGGCTTCTCCTGTATCCAGTTTTCAGGGGTCAGTGGACCCTACTGTGAAGTGTGTGAGAAGTTAGCCTGTCTCTCTTTGGCTTCCCTCAGGAGCTGGCAAGTTGGGTCTGTGGGGGAGGGATGGGGCACCTCCCACGTTGGACTCGAAGGGGGCTGGGTGGATCCCTCAGCCATGGGGGAGGCCACTCATTGGAAGTCTGCCCAGGTGCAGAAGGAGACATACCATGGCGCGTGGTGGGGCTGGGCTGGCTGGGATCTCTCTTATGAGCCGCTGGACGAGGGGATGGGTTTAGTGGCTTTAGAAACAAGGAAGGAAACGCTGCTGACACGCAGAAGAGCTGTGCCAAACCCACCTGCCCATAATGCAAATGTGCACCACAGGAGCTGTCACAGCCTGCCCCAAGCACTAGAGACGACCTCTCGTGGTCGCTGGGCCAATGGCAGCAAACCTGACGCAGAACCTCAGAGTGATGCGGTCCCTGGAGCGTTCGGCCTCAGTGGTAAAGTCCGTCAGGAGACAGACTTGGCTGCCAGTCTCACGCCCTCTCCAGCCGTCACTGACCAAGCATGGTGAGGTGCTGGCCAGACCCATCAGCAGGAGCGAGGCTGGGGAGGCCTCTGCGTCTTGCCCTGGAGCTGTAGAGGGCTGATCCAGCTGGATCCACCCTCCGTCATCGGAGGGTTAATACGATTCATTCTCTTCCCTCGCCACCCCTGCATTGTTGTTAACTAATTAGTTACAACCGTATAACCAGAAAGCAAATGCACCTGATTGAATAAAAGGCTGTAATTCAAGCAGGAGTCGATGCTAACCTCATAAATCGTGAGAAAATATTGCCAGCGGTTTCTGAGTGTCAGAGCCCGGGCGGCTGAGTGATGGCCCTGGGAGCCCCTCCAGGCCCTGGAATTGTTTATTGATAACATCAAGGGCTATTGCGCTGCCTGCTTGCTGCCAGAGGACAGAAAAAACGCCAGCAACCACCCAAAAAAACCCCTCTCCAGGATTAATGAAAGGGACCTGGGCTTCCTTAATGGACGCTGCGGCCTCAATGGGAACATTGTGTCCGTGAGAAGAGCAGAAAGTGCTGTAACCGGAGATCCCAGGGACTGGGGCAGTGAGGGAGGCTGGGAAGGGCTACAGCAGAAGGAGCTCTCTCTAGCAGCTCCTCAGGACACAGGCTGGCTGCAGCAGCCAGTGGGGCACCTTCCTTCTCCCCACCCACGTGTTAATAGCCATGATTCCAGGCCAAATCCTGAGCGGGGCTGAGCACCCGCAATCCCGTTGACTTCAGCAGGTGGCGTGAGTGTTTCACCCCATCTGAAGCCCGTGTGCCAGTCGAGTCCTGCGCTAGCCCTGTTTTGAGAGCTGAAGTGATGCCACGTCCCTGGGCTGACTCCCTGCACAGGGTGAATTTCACCCAAGGTGCTCACACCACTCAGGGTCTGGCCCTTTATACCCCCTTTGCCCTCCGCCAGTGCACACTGACTCCCCATCAGTCCTGGTTAGACAGCGCCAGGCAGGATCTAATTCAATCAGACAAGCTAGCAGAGCGGAGAGAAAAATCTGCATCTTCCCTCCGCCTCCAAGAACAGCTGATTGTGACTGGGGAGCCCCGAATCTTTGGCCAGCGCATGGCTGGCTAAACTGCCCACTTGGCCGGCTTGTGCCCTGCCTCAGATCAGTGTGGGGGGAGCGTGCTCTTTGGGGCACCCACATAAATGGGTTTATAGACTGGTCTCTTGCTTTGAAAGTTGGCCCTTAGCCTAGAGGCCCAATGGAAAGTTGTATGGATTTCTTCATAGTCCAATTGCTAGCCTGGGGCTCAGGAAATGTGGCTTTACCAGACTTTCTGTGTGACTTTGGGCAAGTCACTTTAGCCTCCCTGTGCCTCAGTTTCCCTTCTGTACAATGGAGACAAGAGCACTGGCCTGCCTCCCCGGGCTGTGGTGAGGAAAGCCGAATTAGAGTGTGAGGTGCTCAGACACGACACCAATGGGGGCCATCACTGCTGGTGTATTAATTTAGATGGCATAAAAGAGCCAAATGCGTTAAAGTAACCCAGGCACTGTCCAGCATTAACCAGTGTTAACTAAGGTCTGAGCTTTGGTATACAGAGCTCTCAGCCTGCTGAGTGCCATGGCAAACACACCATTGAAATTCCTTTTAACCTTTTAGTGAAGACCAAGACAAGAAGGAAAACCAGTTCCATCATTTGAAATGTAAAGTACTAAATAAGACTCTCATTGCACCGACAGTCCTTGTTCCCTTTCCCTTTAGCTGGAGAGAGTTTTGGAAGGAAAAACCCCTTGTCCGACCATCTCTTCAATGGCATCAAAGATGGGACTAACTGTCCTTTAGGGGAAAAGAGAAAGAAGTTAGTTGAGATGAGCTGAAGCTGTTGCTGCTGTTGAGGTCTGATCCCATTTCGTCCCAGCTGGCGGTTGGGATTTAGTTGGAGCTGAGAGGGGTGGAACGTATCATCTGACCTGGTTTGGTCAGGGCATCCCTCAGGATTAGGACGAAGAAGGTCCAAGATCCCAGGAGATGGTGGGGGTAGCCATAATGGTGAAGCTCACTCCAGTAGCCTCTGTCATCTTCTTCCATCATTTCCCTGCCAGAGTCTCTTTCTTTAAGGACCCCAAAATGGAGTGATGGGTGGAGCAGCCCATCCCCTTAGGCCTATGTTGATTTCATTCATTAGTTTCTGGTTCTACATCTTCTGTTTTTATCAAGCATGATTTCAACACAGTCCATGGATTATATCAATAGTTTAGACAAATCCATTCTGTCTCCCGTTTGTGCCTTTTCCCATCAACATTTATTGGAGGTTATTGTGACACTTTATGAACTTTCACACACTTTTTACAGCTGCGCTCACAATTAGAGTAAATGTGTAGACCCCGCCCAATTACCGCAACAGAACCTCTGTTGTAGCACAGGGCCAGATCCTCAGCTGGTCTAGATTGGCATAATTCTACTGAAGTCCATGGAGCTGCACTGATTAGCACCAGCTGTGAATCTGGCCCCGGAATCATCATCTCATTCATCAACTTGCCAAACTGGGCAATACATTTTAAATTACCTGGAATGGAAAGATGTTAAAAGACTGCAAAGAAATTCCAGTTGAACACCCATAGGTGCAGTAGAGCTCTCGTCTCTCGACTTGTCCGTAAAACAATCAGCCTACTGTTGGCATTATATTAATGATAAATGGTGCCTGTTGTCTGTGTGGCCAAAGAATCCAGGAGGAGATTTTGAAAGATGCCTAAGGGATTTGAGTTCCCAGTACCCTAAAGGAACAGCAATTGGGTGTCTAAACCCCCTAGGTAGCTTTGAAAGTCTCAGCCCTAAGGTTTACTGGCTCCAACAACATTTGTATATCTGTCTGTCTTAAGGTTTTATACTGCTGCCCATCACCATGGTATCTGGACTCCTTCCATGTTAAATCAATAGCATTATCAAAGTCCCTAGTGGACGTCATGGTGTCTCTGGCTTCTCTCCTGCATTGGGATATAAACTCTGTTTGGGATAGGGTGATTTTTTTAATTCATTTTGTGGATTTGTGAGGCTGTTTTCAGGCGGGAGAGGGTTTGGGTTGGTGTCGATGTGTCATTTTTGTGATGGTAGATAGACCTTACCAAACAGGAAAGTTTGGTACCCAGATTTGTGCACATAAAGACCCATTTGCATGGGGAGGGCAGCTTGGACAGGCATAGTGGATGTGTTTTAAAAACAAACCTTTTGTAGGAACAGCTTAAGCACCGAGTTTTGAAAACGTAGCGCTGGAGGAACAAGCTGGTAAGAGAAGATATTTCCAAAATTCTCACTGGTCAGTGCAGACTCCTGATTGATTTGTTCCTTTCCAAGTCTTGACTGAAAGCGGGTTTGAAGAATGAATGATGGTGAGGCTCCAGTACCCCAGCATGGCATCACATTTGTCTGTCACAGGCACTAGAGATTTTTCAGGTAGCAGTTGAGTGTAATTCCTGTAGGATGCTAAAGATTGATGGTGCCGTGTAGCGTTAACATGCCGTAGGTTCAGAACTGTGAAATGCAATAAGGACTTAGCAAGGCTGGCGTGTGAAGAAATGATGTGATTTTTATTAGCTTGTGTTACCATGTGGGTAATAATAGTTTGCATTCACACAGCACCTGCCATCCAAGGATCTCAAAGCACTTGATAAACACCTCTACTACTGTAACGTGGCCTCAGAACTGGCTCTGACTTTGGAAATGGGATCTGGTTCAGCTCATTATTAAGATAAGGGGCCACATGCAAATACGGATCTGAGCCCAGGTTTGGATTTCACGGCTTCCAATGTGTGAGGACATGGGTTCGGGCCCATGTCTTCCTGTGCTTGTGTTTTAGTCAGACACATGCTAGTGTTTCCCTGAGTGGGATACCTGGCTTGTTGGGACTTCTCCCCTCTCTCCTGTTTACCATGAGAAAACGTATCCTGTTTCCTTTGCTGCTTTTCTTCATTTTTTCTCCTTCTCTTTCTCTTAAGAGCCAAGAAAAAGAACAAGCCTCTGAACTTAAAGATTCACAACAGTGTGGGAAGCTGTGAGAACATCCCCTCCCAGCGCTCTCCCCTCCTATCCGAGCGCTCCCTGCGTTCCTTCTTTGTGGGACACCCGCCTTGCATTCCTTCCACTCCTCCTGTCCACATGGAAGCCACCTTCTCAGCAAGTAAGTCAGACCAGCTCAGAGGGGAGCCTCTGCTCGGGATCACGTGTCTCTTTCCTTGACGGCTCGTGGAGTTAGGCACCTGTCGCGCTCCGATCAGGTGCTCAGGTCAGCAGGGAAGAGGAGTCTAGAGGCAGGAGGCTCCAGTATTCTGTTCTGTAACCAGTTGTAGATAAATGGCTTAGAAAGCGTTGGGTACATTTCGCTGGCCTGTGCATTTCTCTCATTGGTTTGGCAGAGGGAAACTTGTTGCTCTAAATATTGACGGTGATCTATGAGTAGTTAGAATGAAGTATGGTGCGTGTGTGTAAATATATATATGCGTACATGTGTATAAATATTGAGGTATTAAATAGAAGTGTGTGTATATAAAATATGAAGACAGACACAAATCCAGCCCTTACTATAGCCCCAGCCATAGGTATGCATTTCAGTGCAGGTTTTGGAGAACGGTTGCTCTAGGCCCTGATTCAGGAAAACACTTCAGCACTTTGCAGTGGTTTTCAACCAGGGTTACACAAGGTCTTCCAGGGGGCACATCAACTCATCTAGATAGTTTTACAACAGGTTACATAAAAAGCACTGGCAAAGTCAGTACAAACTAAAATTTCATACAGACAATGACTTGTTTATACTGCTCTATATACTATCCACTGAAATGTAAGTACAATAGTTATACTCCAGTTGATTTATTTGATAATTATATGGTAAAATGAAAACGGAAGCACATTTTCAGTAATACTGTGCTGTGACACTTTTGTATTTTTATGTCTGATTTTATGAGCAAGTGAGGTGAAACTTGGGGGTAGGCAAGACAAATCAGACTCCTGAAAGGGGGACAGTCGTCTGGAAAGGCTGAGAGCCCAAAGGCATTGAAGGATTAAAGAAACCTGTTTCATTTTGGATATGCAGGTCTCCCATGGGATTGCTGCCAATTCTGGCTCTCAGCTTTGAACATACAGGGCCAGTTTTTCAGTGAGTCTCCTTTACTGCACCATAAACCTTGTCAGCAAAGACTGGCTCTGTGTCTGTGACTTGTTTTGCATACAGATTTTTTCAGACCCTGTCGAGGAAGCCCACAGCAAACTTGGCCCCTGAGGTAAAAGGTTTGGAACAAACTGTATTGGGTCAGTGTCTTTTTCAAATTTCTTTATACACAGTCTGTTTTCTGCTCCCATTGATGCCAGTGGCAAAAAAACCTCCATTGACTTCAGTGGGAGGACTGGGCCCTGTTTGCAATGCCCATAAATAGATGGTATCGAAGCAGGATGTGCTGTGTTCCACGCTGCTGGGCTACTTGTGTACATTGTGCTGGTGTTCAGATGGCGGGTGAGTGGGTCGCAGGTGGATGGTTAGCCCTGGATCCAAGGGGAGGGGAAAACACTTTTAGATCCTGACCCTTATTTCCCAGCCCCAAGCCAGAGTTCGGATTCATTTTGGAGCTTTTGAAGCTTTTACAGCACAGCTGTGGCTATAAAGGTAAATGGAGCCCACCCATAAAATGCAGGGAAAGTCACCGGAGAAACAGAAATCATACATATGCCAAGTGCAGTGGATGTGTAAATATGGCACAGGGCCTGACACTTACTTACCGACTCCTTCTAGTTACTATGTTCAGTTAAACCACTTTTCTCTAACTCTTTGTGCTCACCTACTGGCTCATCGCTTTCTCCCCCCTCTCGCGCTCTGTCCTTTTCTTTTTCTCCCTTTTACCTGTTCTTTTTCTCCTTTTTTCCTCCTCTCCAGAGGCTTTCTCATTCCTCCTCTTTGCTTCCTGTTTTCTTCCTACTTTTCGTATTTCAATCTTCTTATTTTGCCTTTCTCTGCTCTCCCTTCTCGCTCAGTTTCTCAGGGCACTGGGCAGTGCTGTGAAATGTTGCTTGAACAAGCTGTGGCATTTCCCATGGCATTGCACATCCTTACAGGCCCCTCCCCTCCCCCCCTGAACAGATCCTCCTCTGACAATATTTCCGCCAGGGAGCACATGCCAAGGAGGGAAGGTGCCAAGAAACTGGCACCTAGATACTGTGGTATTTGGTGCCCTATAAATATCTAAGATAGAAGAAATGTGATCTGGAGCAGCTGGCCACGGGGTCTGTGCACATAAGCCTGTTGTCCTTTAGGCATGTTGTGGTTGGGGGGGGGTGGTACTGCTGTTGGGTAGAGGGGCAGATCCACAAAGAACTAGGCCATGGGTCAATGGAAAGTATCCCTCAGCTAAAAGGCGAGCTGGTCCGGTAAGTCAGCTGCAGCCATACTTTTCTCCAGAGAAACTACACCCCCTCCCCCCATAGGAAGCAATGCAATCATCTGTCTCCATAAAAAGCTGCTTCTATCCATGCAGCCAAAAAGAAATGGACGAAGGGGGAGCGTCTGTGTGGGCTCTCTCCTTGCCCCATTGGCATGAGGCCTCTATGGGTGAGAGGCTGATGGAGCAACATGGCAATCAGGAGGGACAGAATTCAGCATGCAGGGGGTTAAATCTTCAGTGCTGCACCTGGCAGATGACACCCGCAGCGTCTCCGGCTGCTGTTAATCAGAGCCGCAGCCTAATCCTCCAGGCAGGGCGCTGGGAATTTACCAGGCGTTTTCCTGGCCCGGTTAGATCCAGCAGATAGCTGGGTACTGCAGTCTTTTGGGTGTTGGGAGTGCAGGGACCCCGTGTCCCGAAGTCACAAGGCAGCGCTGCTGCAGGCATGGCTCGCCGCGGGAGAAAGCTCAGGATCGTCAGTTTATTTCAGACACACAACCTCGGTTTTCCCCCCAGTTCCAGAGAGAGCATCTTGCCAGTTATTTAGCATCCGGGGCTTCCGCTTCATGTAAAAGGAACGGGGGCCAGGAGTTCCGTGTCACTCCTGACGAAGGGAAGGGAAAGTCACGGTTTGAAGCCCCCTCGGGAGGCAGGGCGGGATCTGTCGGCTTCAGATTCCATAGGTAGCTGCAGGACAAGAGGCCTTGGGAGCTTGAAGCCGCCACTCTAAGTGAAAAGCACGTGATTTCCAAACGGACTCCCAGACTCTGCGCTCCAGGACAGAGAAGGCAACAGGTTATGAGTATCTGGGGGTTACTTAACGCCAAGGTGGACTAATGTAAATCAAGGCAATTTAAAGTGGTGATTTAAATCACCAAGTGAAAAGCCTCGATGTAAATCATTGATTTTAATCAACTTTTCCATTTGTACTTCACTTATTGTCTAGAGAAAGGTTCCTTCTCTTCGGTTGATAAAACCACTGAAACATGTTGATGCACAACTCAATAGAGCCTTTACACTAGATTTGATACATGAGTTTGCTACCTAGGCGGGTACGCTATAACTGTATACGTTTCTTTAAGCAATTATATAGCTTAGTATTTTCACATTTTGATTGATTGTACATTTTGTGTGTGTTAGAACGTGGTGAATGATGTATTGCTTATTTACTAGATAATTAACTTTTTGCTCAGGATTTGTGTCAAGCTGCATTAGGACGGTAACTGGAATTTAATTAAACTCACAAAACCAGCATACTTATTTTTTATTTAAATGTTTTAAGAGTTTGTAGTAAGTTTAGGCCTTAACATATTTTGTATTCAAATCAGATTTCATTTTAAACAGGTTTATTTTTAAAAAGAAAAACATATGATCACTTAAATAACAAAATCCAAAAATAAAATGTAAATAAAAGAAACCAATTTTTATTTTTTTTAAATCATCAATTTGTATCCATCCTGCTTTAACCTTTCCTGCCCCCTCTTTATTCTCCCCCCTCCCAGCAAGCATAGCCATCCAATGGTAACGCTTTCAAACCATTCCCAGTATTTCCTCTGGAACACGGTCAGAGCTCCAAGTGATGGGCTCATCGGACCTGGAATGCAAATGCTAGAAAGGTCTTTGGTACAAATGTCTCAGTAGCTTGAGGTTCGATTTCCTCTTGCACAGGAAAATGCTCGATCTGTTTGCAAATCGAGTGTGAAAAACCCTTAGGAACTCATCCTGTCTTGTCAAGCTTTGCATTGTCCTCCTCTGCTTGGCCTTGTCTGCCTGCTTGTCCACTTCTTGCACCTTGGTCCCTCCTTTCACAGGGCCCTCAGTGCATGGGGCCACCTCCCTCAGCTCGTTTGCAAGGAACCCACCCTGTCTGCCTTTCAGTCCCTCAGAGTCTCACTTGCGCCATGCTGCCAAACTGAGTTGTCTGCCCATTGCCTATTGTCCTGCCCTGTTGTCTGCTCCTGTCTGTCCTCAGATTTCAAAGGATCAGCCTCAAGTGTTTGAAAAGCACCCAGCATGGAGTGGATGTTACCTTAAACAAATAGCTGACGATAACGTTGTCAATCACAGTAGCTTTGCAAAGGCTCCACAACAGACTCCGCTCCCCTCCTGACCCGCTCAACTAGCACTGGTGGCCACTGGTGTTCTATTCTTATCACCATCTAGGCCAGACTCGCTCAGAGCTGAGTGGTTAAAGACGCTGGTGTCTTGTCTATCATGGAGCTTCCACTGTTGCCAGCAGCAGGAGAGCTGCACCGGGGAGTATCGCAACAGTGGGGAGTGTTCAGAAAACACTCAGTGTGGATCCTGGGATGCAGCTCCCCTTTGCTCCTTGGGACACATGAAGACAACATCTGGGTGAAGAGCTCGAGGATCAGCTTTGCAGGCTGCCTTCAGAACCGGAGCTTCCTTTGAGGCCATTTATTTGCGTATGCTGTACGTCGGCAGTGTCCTGACGCAGTATGCCCAGCTTCTCGGCTTATGCCCCAGCACGGCGCCTGGGCAGAGAGGTCTGTTCACTAGCTGGCGAGCAACCCTGCAGCCAATGCTCTCTTGGCCCTCCTGGGAAGCAAGGATCTTGTGATCCTCCCCCCCAAAGCATCTGCCTTCTGAAATGGTTTGAGATTCAGCAATCCGTTCCTGGCATCCCCTTCCTCCCATTTCTTAGGCTGCCGGGTCAATGGGACCTAGCAGCAGCGCTGGGGGCTGGCGATATTATTTATAGAGATATGTCCAACTACCTGACTCTTAGTGGCACAGCTAGGAGATTTGCCTGGAGTGAGGATATTTTTATGTATTGCTATTTCCCCCAGCGTCAAACCAATGTATCTTGCTGCCCAGAATGATGGTGAGTAGTGGACCAGAAACCAAGCAATAAAGGACATTCTCAGCAAGGCATTGGTGTGTCTCATTGCATTAGGTTCCCTTATGCATCAGTGTTGGGTTGCACCATGTGGTGGGATAACCTGATGCAATGCGGCATAACAAGAATGTGACACAATGGGATGGGATGGACTAGCAAATGCCTGACCGTTTTCTGGAGCGGTGGGGTTTTCTCTTCCCCCTTCTGTCCTGGCTGGTCATCCCCTGACAGTCTGGGGTGTAATGTTTGCATGATCAGAGCATGGGAGCTGTGCCTAGTCTGGCAAAATATTCACAATGGGGTGGTGGCTCTTCACTGGTGGATCTCGCAGTCCACCCTTTACCAAAGCAGTAGTAACGTTAACACGTTTAGCGCCAACCCTGTTCTAGGGGCTTTACAGACGAGATCCCGACACCAAAGATCTCGCATCATGCAGACTCCTGGGAAATTGTCAGCTCCACAGTTTAATTTACACTCCTCCCACTCAATCGATCTTAACACCCTTTTGGAAGAAGAACAATTGGAGGCAGTGTGGTCTAGTGGGTAGGGCACTAGATTGGGAGTCAGGAGACCTGGGTTCTCTTCTGAGCTCTGCTGCTGATCTGCTAAGTGACCTTGGGCATGTCACTCCATCATTCTGTGCCTCTGTTTTTCTTTCCCACCCTTTGTCAGCTCACAGTCTAACTACACAGAACACTTTGGCCAGGGTCTCTCTCTCTGTCTGTACAGGGCCTAGCACAGCAGGTCTCAACTGGAGCCTCTAGCTGCCACAGAAATACAAATAACATTTGTGAGCATGCTAGGGACATTCCTGCCTTTCACCCCCTTGCCCATGCCAGGAGAGGTTAGTTGCTTCCGCTCACTCAGCTGTCTGCAAATGCAGCTCAAAGGAGCATGTTCTTCCAAACCTCGTCTGTTCAGCTTTTCACGCCCCTGATGGTTTTGACTGTTTGGGGGCAATGACAGGAGATGGGATGTGTCCTGCATTTCTATCTATCTTTGCCCCCCTGAATTGCCTAAAAGGGACATCTTTCTACAGAGCAGGCAGCCAAAGAGCAGTGACCCAGCAGAGAGGAGGTGACTGATCATACAAGGGGACTGCAAGGCGCCAGTGAGGATGCCAGCAAAGCCAACAGCTGTTCTCGAGGGGGAGAAATATATCCCTGCTCCATAGTGGGGAGCGATACTTTGCCATTCAGTTGCTGCTGCTGAGCCTGGAGCTACAACTAGGGGGTGACTTCAAATAATCTCCACCTTCCAGAAAGCTCTTTGACACCCCCAGAATACAGACGACACGTAGACAGCAGCCTGATGATCGGTGTCGATCCGGAGGAAGGCCGACAATGGCCTCATTTGCATGGCGACGAAGCACGTTGCTCACCACCCTTCCTGCGAAACGAGCCGTTGGGGGCGTTAAAAAGAGAGTGATTATCCGGTGCGGTTTAATGGCGCTCGACACCAAGGGTCATTACGTCGGGGAGAGGAGACGGGCTAGGGCACACAGCGCAGAAGCATATTTGTTTGGGAAAAAAGCATCCCTGCAGACCAGCTCTCCTCTGGCCCGAAAGGGTTTGTGTCTGTCAAAGGCAGCGGTTAGGGGTGGCATTGTCCTAAGGGAGGCACGTGTTACATCCACCCCTTTGGGGCACTCTGCATTCCCCCTTGTTCTGCCCAACAGGCCTTACTTCAACCTACCTACTGCCACGGCCCCCATCTCTGAGCCAGCGCCTCGCTGTCCTGAGTGAATCACTGACCCTCTCTGCAGTAGGTTGGCTTTAGTCTCCCTGTTGCACAGATGGGGAAACAGAGGCACAGACTGATTAAGTCAAGGTCACGTAAGGAGTCTGTGGTAGGGTGGGGAATCAAACCTGGAACTCCAGAGTCCCCGTCCAGCCTTAACCCCGAGACCATGTTTCCTCCTGGCCTTCATGCACCTAATCCCTTGGTGGTAAAAGCAGGCTCCTGAGGAGTGCTCTTTGCTCCCCTCTGAAAGGCAGGACTCAAGCCACATCCTCAGCTGTTGCCTGTAAACAGTGTGTCATTTGTGCTGGGCTTGCCAAGGCTGAGCCCCGGCACCTCTGGGCCTGGCAGTTCCTAGCCCCGGCACCTCTGGGCTCGGCAGTTCCTAGCCCCGGCACCTCTGGGCCCGGCGGTTCCGAGCCCCGGCACCTCTGGGCCTGGCAGTTCCGAACCCCGGCACCTCTGGGCCTGGCAGTTCTTAGCCCCGGCACCTCTGGGCTCGGCAGTTCCTAACCCCGGCACCTCCGGGCCTGGCAGTTCCTACCCCCGGCACCTCCGGGCCCGGCAGTTCCTAGCCCCGGCACCTCTGGGCCTGGCAGTTCCTAGCCCCGGCACCTCTGGGCCTGGCAGTTCCTGTGCCCGGCAGTTCCTAGCCCCGGCACCTCTGGGCTTGCTGCATCATTTATGAAGGTAAAAAGATTGTTTGAGCCCCGGCACCTCTTTCATTGCGAATTAAGCACTGCCTGTACGGGTCTGCTCCAACATAGCTGGAGACTCCAGGGCAGCGCAAGCACTTTTGGGACCCAAATCCACGGGGCCTCCCTTTGGAATTTGGACTCTTCATTTCACTGTCCCTTCCACGGTCCGCCTGTCAGTTGGGGGACGCCCCACCCAGCTGCAAGCAGAAGCTGCACGTTCATCGGGTCCGAAAGCCACTTTTCCTGGGCTCCATCCTCTTAACAAAAAGGGTAATTCCGAAATCTCCCTGCATGAACCCCCAACCTAGGCCTTCTCCCTAGGGTTCCTGCTCTCAACTGCTGTGCCCCACACCTTCCCATCCTCTCCCACGCCCCACTACATACCCACCCTACCTCTGATCAAGCTGGCGTGTTAGTGTAGCCACGACGGTGGGAGGGGCTTGTTGCCCTGAGTTACGTACCTGTCTGAGCCGAATGTGGGCTGGCTAGCCCCTCCTGCTGCTTGTGCTGCCGTGGCTACACTTTATTTTTAGCGCACTGGCTCAATCAGAGCTCCCGCGGGTATGTCTCCTCGAGCGGGGAATTGCATCCCCAGCTCCAAGGGCAGATGTACCCACCACAGTCAGGGGGGGTCCTAATGTGTCATGCCTGCCCCCACCCACTCAGCAGCTCCCTGCAGGGATACCAACACCCCCCCCAAATGGAAACCTGTCCCCCACCCCTCAGGGGTTACCCTCTCCCTGTGAGGAGGGACAGGGAACAGTTTGTCCCCTACCTGTTCCACTGTCCTGCTAAGGAGGCGCGTTGATACAGGTCAGCAGCGAGGACCCTCACAAATAGCTTAGCTAGGAAGTCAAGTGTATTTCTCTGGTTTTGAGAAGACTGGTTTGAAATGCTTGCTCTGTGTGTGCCAAGGAATTACTTGTTTCAGCAGCTTGTACAGGCGATTACTGCCAGAAAAAGGCATTGTCAGCGTGTTAAGAAAAAACACTCTTTTTCTGGCTGAAGCATAGCCTGGGGTGCTTTCCTTTTGACACCCAGCGAATCACACTGCTCGTGTGGGCAGCATGCGCCTGTCTGAGCTCTCCGCAGTCCTTATCAGATCCCTGGCTAATGTGGTTTTGGATGCTTTTATTTTTTAACTGCTGATGGGCCCTAATTAGAATGAGTCTTAACAGATGCACAACTCCACAGGGCAACAGAAAAGGAGGGCATTTAATCGCCTAACAACTGTCCTTTCACTGTGCAGCCTGATTCTTGGTGGGGGGAACCTCGCTTATGGCGCAGGCAGAATTTCCATGAGCAAAGGTCGGTTTGTCTATCTGGACTGTGCCCTTGCTCTAGTTGTACTTGTCAGTGGCGAGAGGGGAAAGCTGTCACAAATGGGGAGCGTGTGAATTCGAACCTGGCTGCAGATTAGCACGGAGCTGTTGCATTCCGTGACTTCAGCTCTCATTGGGGGACGGTGACCAATGGGCGCCTTTTTACATCTTTGCCACATGTATTGCTGTTTAGGAGCTAGAAGCTCCTTCTCCTTTAGGCTGCACATTTTCCTCCAGGCTGCTTCTCTCTTGAGCTTTGGTAGAATGGACCCTTTTTTCCCATTGGCTGCAGGGTCTCGGCAGTTTTCCTGCTAACCAAGTGGCATTAGGTCTCTCTTGCTTTTGCTGCAGGGATTTAACGACCTGGGATAAGCCAACTTGCACCGTTTACATTGGCTTTTGTCTAGTGAGCTCGCAGAACTTTGCACCCATTAACTAATTAAGGCATCACAGACTCCCTGAGCAGCTGAAGAATAAATCTCTGAGTGGAAGGGGAGCCTTTGTTCTGGTTGGATCCAGTTACTATGTCCCAGGGGTCTCCACACCTCTGCCTCCTGTTTCCCATGAATGTGTATCGGTGACGGGTGTTTTTACTCAGGGGTGGCTACATTACCATTATTGTCCTGTGATTTGCTGAGGTGGGTCCCTTTCTCAGGCCTTGCCTGCTTTCTAGGGTGGGTAGCTATATTAATAGTCCATGTCTGGCACATCCAGCATCCCTTAGCGTCACCTTCATCAGGGTGTCTTGGAGAGGGTTGGTGCCATTCATATTTTCCTGTGCGTCTGTGTCCCTTTAGCACTTGGGATTCTTCCCTCTGCAGCACCTCAATCTTGTAGACGTATATCCAGCTGCTAACGTCCTGTGGGGTGGATTAATGATCAGCTCTCCTTGATATGTCCTCCCCCAAGGCCGTGTGTGCTAAACAGCTCTCCTTTCCCCTCTGAAGGCAGCAGGACGCACCATCTCATCCGGTTAGCCAGAGCGTTCCCCACTCGGACCCTCAGTTCAAAAACCTTCGTTTTGGGGTCTGGCCCCTGAACAGGAGACTGTTTTCTGGCTGCAGAGTCTGTATGCACCTGTCAGTGTTAGAGACAGTGGCCCTAGGCAGAACCCAACTCCCTTTAGAATCTCACCAAACAAAAGTGATTTATTTTTCCAAATACGTCACTTGAAAATCTCAGTCACTGCCAATTATTCTTTGTGTTTTAGTGCTTAGGAGACTGAAGCGTTGTGGCCCCAGAGAGAACAGGCAGGACCGAGGTGCCACCATGGCCCGAGGCCCCTGCAATGGCAGGGAACTGATCGAGTGGGTTAGGCCCAGATAATCCTAGCAGGTGACCCCTGCTCCATGCTGCAGAGGAAGGTGAAAATTTCCCCGGGTCCCTGCCAATCTGACCTGGGGAAAATTCCTTCCTGACCCTGAACCTGGTGATCTGTGTGAGCCTGAGCATGGGAGCCAGGATCACCAGCTAAGCACTTAGGAGCAGAGGATTCTCTGCACCACCTCAGAACATTGCTCCATCCTGCCTGGTGTCCTGCCTCCAGCTGTGGCCAAAACCTGATGCTTCAGAGGAAGGAGGAAAAACCAAACAAACCCACAATGCATCTCACCAATTGTGTATCTAAGGGGAAAACAGTCCTTCCTGACCCCTGCAGGTGTCTGGCTGAAGCCCTGAAGCATGAGACGGATCATACATGTTATCTAACAATGGAGAGCTGCAAGTGAACTCATAGTTAGAGTAATGCGGGGCGTCTCTCCCCATGACCTGGAAGGAGAACAGACTCAGTGAACTTTCCCTCCGGGGTCTCTTGGGCTTTGTGGATGGTCTCCAGTCTTTCTCTTGTGTTGTTGCACAATTACGCTTTCTATCATATATGGGCTGTAGATGCTTGAGCACTACGTGGCCTGGGAAAAGAAGTTTCAGTAACAGAAACGATACACTGTTCTGGGGGCACTGTCTGTGCTCCCCCCAGCTTGCCACCTAATGAGGGACATTAAGGCAAATATTATGCCACCTTCACTGTGACACCCCCTGAACTGCTCTTGAGCAATGAAGCTGCTGCATTTCAACCTCTGTCTCCCCCTAGTACACACTTTGGGCGCATTTGTCCAGGCAGCTCCCATCAGATCTGAGTTGAGATCTTCCCCTTTTGCACCTGGAGTCTGTTGGGATTTTCATGCAGACAACAGAGAGCTCCAGGGCCAATGGCTTTAGTTACCAAAAAAAAAAGTAACCTTTAGCCAAGATGCTTGGGCGTCATAACCGGGATACAGATGGATTATGCTAATAAGTTTCCCTTAATGTGTCAGGCCAACCTTACCCTATTTGGCTTCAGTCCGTTGCTCCTTTTCCTCCTCTCCCAGCTTGTGAAGACTTCTCTAGCTTTACAGTCTCACCTGGTCAATCTACTTTGGCACTGGTCCCCCCCTCCCCGACCCCTTGAGCTCTTTTCTTGGCTCCGTTGTGTAGATTTATCTCCCAGGGTCATTCCCCAGATCTCTCGTGCTCTCTCTCAAGCTGCCCCACTCAACCTGATTTCAGAGACTCCTTTGGTCTGTGGAACTCCAGATCCAGACACACCCATACTTTGTGGGTGGGTGGGTTGAAATCTGGATCTGAACTTTCTGACTCAGCCCCAGAACTAGTATTAGGGAGATTGCTCCAAGCGGGATCTGGGAGGCTTTGATGTCTCTTTGCCCTCTCTCGGCCTCCCGCCGAGCCCAGGGGAGCTGGGGAATGGGAAGCCACCTTCACAAGACTCGCTGCACATGCCCACTGGGAGGTGATGTGCTTTGCTGGCAGGCCCTGTCCCCTGTGCTATCGGCATCGCTGGCTCTGTTAAAGATGGACCCAAGACCAATCCCAACACCCCCAATCTTTGGGGAAAGGGTCGAAATCCAGCCTGGGATCAGCGTTCTGTGCCCCAGNGAGACATTATCATCATCCCCTGGCACAGGAGCCTCCTCATCCCCTCCTGTTAGCTCGGAATGAGTCGGGTGTATTGCTGGCTTGGCCGTTCCTCAGGCCAGGCTACAGCTGGAGGCTTTGGGCAGGTCCGAATGATGTCCCGGAGGCAGCCCTTTGCCTGTGGTGTGAGCCTCCCACTGGCAAACACGCTGCTCTGCCCCGGGGATGCAGCCAAATCCCCAGGAGCCTGCAGCCCTGGTACTAGGATCCTTCTGGGCTGTGTTTGTTTAAGGAAAGGTGTATTTATACCAGAGGAGAGCGTGTCAGAGCTGCATTAAATCGGCACTCATAACTCCCCCCTCTTCTTTGCTCTTGGAGGACTGTCCAGGCCGCTCAGTTGAGCAGAATCAAGCGCTCTGCGTCAGGCTTTCCTTTGGGTGTTGCGCCAGCTACATATTCTTGTGGGTCAGGACTCTTGGGATCTGTCGCCGGCTCAGCCACTGATTCATTGTGTGATTCGTGGCGAATCACTTGCCTTGTTTGTGGTGCTGTCTCCCTATCTGTACAATGGCTACAAATACTTTCCTAGCGTCCAGGTTTGTTTCATCAAGAAATCGTTTCTGTGTGAGTTGCAGGTGCTGAGATGCCTACTGTGCTCCTCGGGTATTAGACATGCCTTGTTTCCCGGTACTTTGCTTGCTGTGAAATTCCCTGATGCCTCTTCCCCCACCTCCTGAGGAGCAGACATTTTGGCATGTGCCTAAGTGCACTGCAAACCAGGGCTGCGTCCGCACTACGAGGTAGGGGCCTGATTCCCATCTGCGTGGGCACATACTTGCTCGCATGAGTATAAATAGGAACGGAGCATAGGAAGCAGCGGTGGAGGCACGGGAGAGCCGTCCCGAGTACAAACCCGCCCAGAGCCCATGGGTGCATCCTTGGGGCGGCTAGTCCGTGTTGGTGCCCATGCTACCGCGGCTACGCTACTATTTCTAGCGCACTAGCTGGATCAGAGCTAGCCGGAGTATGTCGGCACAAGCTGGGAACTGCAGCCCCAGCTCCAAGTGTAGGCGAGGCAAGATGGACTAAGGGTACATCTGCAATGGAAGAAAAGAGTCACAGCTCGGCTGGGTCAGCTGACCGAGGCTCGCAGGGTTCAGGCTGTGGGCCTAAAAATTGCGGTGCAGACGTTCAGGCTCGGGTTGGAGCTTGGGCTCTGGGACCCTCCAACCTTGTGGGGTCCCAGAGCTCAGGCTCCACCCGAAGCCTGAACGTCTACACAGCAATTTTACAGCCCCGCGAGCCTAGGTCGGGGCAGCAGTGGGTGTTGGTTTGCTGTGTAGACGTACCGTAACGGCCCCATTGTTAGTGGCCAGTTCTGGTGTCAGTTCTAGCTGTACGTGTGCGCGCACACAGCGCACCGGATCCTGCTCTCCGTCACTCCCCTCGTGCGACCACGCTGATGGTGAGGGGGTCCGGTTCTGCGCTCACCTCGGAGGGTGTAAAGCTGGAGTAGCGCCACTGACGTGAATGAGGCACAGTAATGTGAAGCCCGCGGTAAGCGTGGAGCCACAGTCTGGTCCAGTTGGTTCAGGGGTTGCCCGTCAGGTGTTAACTGACAGTAGAGTATGAGCGTCTCTCTTCCCTGGCAGGCATATCCTGCTAAGGCAAGCGCCGAACGCTACAACATCATTAACGACGGTCCATGCATCAGCACTACAAAGCCACACTGGCAAACGTCAAGTCCTGAATCTGGAGGATTTCCTATTCTGGCAATGTTGTGCAGAGAAGAAAGAATACAGCTTTGGCTGATTAAGTCTAATTGACCCTGAGAGGCTGAGAATTGGGGGGCGGGGGGAGAGGGGCAGGAATCATAATGTAAGTATTTAAACCAGTAAAGTGACTGAACATGACATGCCTGCTATATAAATAGGACTGTCACGCTGTAACAATAAGATGCCATTATTATAAAGTGACTTTTGTTTTCCTCTCGAAGAGAGAGTCTCAAAATAGCTTTGCCTTGTGCACCTCAGATGCTTTTGATGAGCAAATTCGTAAAGGTTGAGATTAAATTTCAATGCTGTCGAGCCGTAAACTCCAATAAAGTATAATACAATAAATGCTGCCTCTACCATGGTATAAAGCAAAGCAAACCTGTACAGAGCCTGCTATCTGTCTAGAAATTGATGCAGATGTTAACGTTTTCAGTGTTTTGCATTTGAAAACCCAGGTGGCAGGTCAAAGCCTTTAAGCTTTAATTCTGCATCAAAATGATGCCGTAGAGTGGGACGCTGCCACTACTCTCTGTCTGTCTAGCTATTACTATGGCTCATCGTGTCTGAGAGCCTTACAGACGTTCCAAGTTGGTCTGCACTGAAGGTGTAATGTCCAGCTGAGGTAGATGTCCAGGCACTAGGGTTGCTGAGGCAGCGTGGGCTAGCCGGCTGAGTACCTATCCAGGGCCTCGGACGGGATCACACTCAGGTGGTTGGTCCATGCTGCCGCCCAGGCTGCTGCAGCTCCATGGCTCTTTTTGGTGCCCTAGCTCAGTCGAAGCTACGCTGGAAATGACCCGTCCAGCTGCAGTGTAGATGTACCCCTAGGCCGTAGTCACCTATGCACCTGGAGCGGGCAGTCTGCATTCCTCACCCACAGCTGAAAATCTGAGTCGAGATGCCTGTGGGCAGGTAGCTCTCAAAGCAGGATTAAAAAGCAGTTCAAGAGGCATCTCACCAAGGGAGTTCATGCCCTCCAGATGCCCGTGGATGTTTACTTTGCCATCCTCCCCTTAACCGTCACTTAGCCAAGTTATACTGTGTACGTGTCTAGTTCCCTTAAATGTTTCTTCAGAAACTGAGCTCTCCAGCCCCCAGTGGCTCCTGCTGCTGTTCTCTGCATCTCCTCTGGTTTGTCCATACCTCTCCGTAGGATATTATCTTTTCTCTACCATCAATCTGGCAATTTATTTTAAGGGCCTGCCTGAAGAGGTAATTAGGAACATCTTTCCCTCTGGATGATTAGCTCTTTGACCTTCTCTGAACACCATCCTTGAGGAGACAAGATATCTGTGATGGGCTTAGCTGGCATAATTTCCCCTCATTACCGAACTGGAATTCAGTAGGTTAAGTGTTGGGTATGTGTGAAACAATAAAACAAAGGCACTTCTTGTAGCTAAATGCCTTTCCCGCTGACTTTTAGGTCAATATTCTTATTTCCATTCTCTTGTGTATTCACAAAGTTTTGCAAAGTTTTTCTTTTGCATCAGTTGTCTGTGTGATTTGCTGGCATGAGTTGCCTCGGCCTACCACCAGTATAAATCTGCTTGGCGAATGCAGATATGAGAATAAGCTAAAAAAATGTTGTTCTCAAAGCACCAACCTCCCGCCTCGGGGCTATGGGTGTAATTTCTGGATCACTTTGCAAATTGCTTGTCTTTTATTGATGAATTCCCAAGCCTAGAGGTCAGATGAGCGGGGATCTAGTTCCTGGGTTCCCAGTCTATAAAATGGGGATAATTATCTACCATACAGGGAGGGGAGGGTGCTGGGAAGATGAATTCACTATTTGTAAAGTGTAGCACTGTCCTGATGGCTTAGAGCAGTGCAAAAAATGAAGCTGTTCAGGTGCATACTTAATTTCCCTCCACCCAGACAAATGCTGGCATGCGGAAGCCCAGCACCAATACCAGAAGCTTGATTCCGTACTCGATTGGGTAGCCACTGAAATAATTAGAGCACTTGAGTGATGTTGTCATTGATCCACCTTGGCTGGTAGGTGAGCTGCTGGGTTCTGCACCAGTTGGAGTTTCCTTAGTCTGTGGTTTCATTTGCAAGCCCGGAGGACAAGTCCGGCCACCAGTGCATGGATCACCATGGCCAAGTCTGTCTAGCAAGAAGGTAATGTCCTGGCCAGACAGAGGAGGCTTGGTCTAGCCATGTGGGTGTATAGTAGCGAAGAGAAGTCCTCGAGGAGCCCGAGTCTGTGAACCACTATGACAGGTGCCTTCGTACGTCAGGGTAAGGCATTGGCCAGGTCTTTTGTTTCCCTCTGCCCATGAGCATCACTTCAGTCTGGCTTTAGTTCAGCTTCAGCCAGCTGCTCTGAAGCCAGAGGTTGACCTTGCAGTGGGGATAAGTGGGGAATGTTGTTTGCCTTTGCAATGGGTGTCTTGTACCTGTGGCTGGCATTTCAAGCCACACTCCTTTGCACTGTCTCCATCCTCTGTGCCCTGGAGCCTGATGTCAATGTAGAATAGGGTTTGAGGGTGGGGGTGTGGGGTCTCAGGAGAAAAGGGAGCTTTGTGGATCCCTGTAAGGGGGAGCGTTCTAGAGGTGCATTGCCTGTCAGCCCCGGGTGCTGGGGGTGAGGAATGTGCAGAACCGTCTCTCTTTGTCGCTGTCGGGTCTGAGAAGAGCAGGTTAGTTTTTACTGGCTGAAAGTGTCAAATGCTGCAGAGAGCCAGGAGAACGCAACTGGCTCTTTGCCCTTGGCTCACCACACGTGTCAGTTACGTTAACGTTTCACTCCACCGTCACTGTCATCCGTTGGTTCCAATAAGGGGCTGGGAACCGGGACTCCTGGGTTCCATTCTGAGCTCTGCCAGCGGGCTTGCTGCGTGACCGTGAGCAAATGCCTTATCCTCTCTCTGCCTTGCTGTAAACGGATGGTGAGAGCCTTCCCCACTGCCAGGGGGTTGGAGGTGTAATTCGTGGGTCCGAGATAAAGGTGTTGCCTAAGTGCAGAGTCGTGTCGTTTCCCAGCTTCGAGATGATTCATTCCAGGGCTCGTTTCCAAGTGTGAAGAGTTTACTTCCATCAATTTTATCCATCCCATTCATAATTTTAAAATAGACTCACATTGTTTATTGTAGTAGTCAGAGGAGGGTTTGTTTATCTGGCTGTCACCATGATGGATAACAAATTCATACAAATTCCCTGGGCATCCAGAGAGGTGCCAGTGAATGAATAAGGGGAATCTTATGCCAGAATGCAATCACAATAGATACACTTCAATACACATGGAAGTGACTTCAGGGGCAGCTGCTGCTGTTACTGGAAGAGGACTATATATAAAGCCAGACCTCTGGATAAAAACACCAAACAGATAACCCGCAAGGCTCTAAGTTCATAGAAAAGGCTAAGGGGGACCTGGATTCCATACACCCTGGCATGGGTGGTGGGTATAATAGGCCAGGGGAGCAGCGGCAAATTTGAGCACCCATGAAGAAGTTCCCCTGCTCCAGCTCGCCTCCTCCGCGAGTGCCGCCGCTTCCTGTTTCTCTCCCCTCCCTCCTAGCACTTGCGCCGCGAAACAGCTGTTTCACGGGGCAGGGAGGGAGGGGGGAGGAGGGGGAACGCGGCGAGCTGGGGGAAGAGGCAGAGTTGGGGGGGGACTTTGGGGAAGGGGTTGGAATGGGGGCGGGGAAAGGGTGGAGTCAGGGCGGGGCCAGGGGCGGCAATTATTTCAGGGCCTAGGGGCGGCAAAATCATTAATCCGCCACTGCAGGGGAGACTAAGCCTCCCCCAAAAGCCAGGCCATAGCCCTGCCCACGCTCCGCCCTGAGGCCTTGCTCCCGCATCCCGCTATTCCCCTGTGATCCCACCCATGCTGCTCCTCTTCCTGCCTTTGCTCCGCCTCTCCCCTGAAGCCAGCTGGACCTCGGGGTGGCTCTGGGCGTGGGCCGGCCAGTGGCCCGGGACTCAGGGCGGCTGGGGTGGGCGAGCCAGTGCTCGGGCCCGGGTTTGGGCTGGCCGGCGGGCCAGGTCTCAGGACGGGTGGCCCAGGACTCGGAGTGGCTGGGGCAGGTGAGCCGGGGCTTGGGGCTCCCCTGGCTCGGGGGTGGGGTAGGAGCGGGGCCTCAGACGGAAGGGGCAGGGCAGGGGGCTAGCCTCCCCGAACGGGGGGTTCATGGGCCACTCGCACACCTTGGCTCAGGAAGGGTTTGCTAATCGCACCCTTCTCGTACCTCAGGAGCATCCCTGCACCCAGCGTCCCACTAGCAGTAAGTGATGTTGCAGGAAACAGAACTGTGTGAAACCTGCTGCATGCTGAGGCTCCTAGTGCTCGTGCGGTGGCAGTTGTGGTCCTGGCTTGCAGTGCTGAGAGCGACCCTGCTGCCTTCTCCAGGGAGCTCCCCTGGGGACAGTGGCCTCACCTTGCAGCTGGATCTGGAGGAGGATTCTCATTAGTAGGAACGTTTGAGGGGCAGTGGCTGCAGCAGCTTCCCAGTGGGACGGAGGAGCTTTGGCAGCATGGCGGCTCTCTGGCCAGCGAAGGCGCCTGTCCCCAGGGAAGGCGGAGTCAGGGGCTCGTTCCTTTCGACCTCGCCCGGCTCATTAAACACACTGGCCATTACTCAGCCCTGCCTTGGACTATTCTTCCCCCTGATCTGAAGCTGGAAGTTGATGGAATGACGCCAGCCGGGAATTTGGGTCCCTGTCCCCTCTGTGCCTTGCACAGCGCTGGGCACGGTATCGGCACTGAAAGAGCGGGTCTGCTCTGAGGGGCACCTTCCGCTCCCCATGGGGGTCGGAGTCCGGCCGGCTGCCTTTAGCAACGAAACCCCAAGTTTTACTGTGTTTTACTCCAGCTAGCCCGGGAGAGCTGACCCAGCTAGGGAAGGAGGATTCTAATCCTTGAGCATTCGCAGGGGATTGGTTGCTAAGCTGCCCCCAGCACCACCCACCCGAGGCAGTGGGGGTCACGCAGGGGCTAACTGGAAGGCAGTGGGGCTGGACAGGTGTTGCTGAGGCCCTGGTTTGTCCTGAAGCAGCCTTGCTGCCTGTGATGTGTGAGAAAGGAGGAGCCCAGCTTGCTTCTCCAAGACCAGGGTGAGTTTGCAGGACTGGCAACTGGAAAGCTATGTTCCTACTGGGAAACGAAGGTGCTTTGCTGTGGAGAAACTGAGAGACGATAAACGGGGACCCTCCCAATGTCACTTTTGCAGAGCCACTCTTCGGAGCGAGCTGTACTTCAACAAAGACTAGCAGTGTGAAGGGGAGTTCTGCACGCCAGCTGCAAGCCCCTCCCAGCGGCCTCCCTGGCATGTACACAGCTGGCCTAGCTGGCCTTGTGCCAAACCTCCTGAAGGAGCACGCAGGACAGGTGGCGTGCCGGGAGATATGCTAGGGACAGGAGGGGGTGTTCCTAAGCCCTGGTTATTCTGCATAGCATGGTGACCCACCGAGAAAAGGTATAACTGGGGCACAAGCTGGGGCAGCCTCGGGGCTGCTCCACCTGGCACGGTGGGCTGAACCCAGGATGAGTGAGGCACGAGCCACCTGGGCCAGTGCAGGGATGACTCGGGGCCCTGCTGTACATTGAGTTTAACAGCCACACAGTGGCACCGTGGAGCGGCCTGCTGTGGACATGGTCTCCGGAGCAGGAAGCGAGGATGCCGTGTTGTACAATGAATGCATCACAGCCGAGGCACTTACTTTGCATAGTCTGTGTCACCTGCTTTGCCCCCATCACCTTAAAAGAGCACAAGTGCCATTCCGGCGCCTGCACTTGTCACATCTGCCTGTCACCGGCGGATTGCTGGGGCTCACAGGTTCCGTCTGTTGTGTCTCCTGTCACAGCCATGCCAGCGCGGCTGTCACCTCGGCATCTGCCAGCCTGCTAATTTTCCTCCCCGCAGTTCCCAGCCTCTGAGTGCATTTGATCCCCGTCAAGTGAAGTCTGTTGATTCAAGGATAAACTGTGCTAGACAAACCAAAAGCCGCGACCTTTGCCAGCTGTCTATTCGGAGACACCCCTTGCATGGAAGAGAACTCGGCAGACGCTCCAGCACACCTGGACTGTTGAGTCCTCTCTGGCATCTCAAAATCCATCGTCCCAGCTTCCAGTTGGGGGGCTTCCCAGCTCGCAGATTGGTTTCCTCTCTTGCAATGTCTTCGTGGGATTTATGACTTAACTGCCTTGCGGACTAAGCGCCAAAACCCCTTCCCGGGCGCACACAGCATGGCAGTCCCTTCCCGCTGTGTAGCCTGGCTCGGCAGCCCGTCTGATGGGGGCACACACAGCAAAGTGGGGGGTGACGATGTGAGAGGAGATCACATGTGAATCAGGCTTCCGGGGAGTGATGTTGTTTCTAGACAGCCCTGCCCCAGGTTAATTGGAGGCAGGGGGCTAAGAAGGGAGCTGGCACTCGAATGGATGGCCCGTTCTCTGCCTATAAACAGCGCATAGTACACATTAGGGCTCATGTGCTCCCCAGACAGGAGAAAGCTGCCGCAGACCCAGCCCTGCCTATCACCTTTGAGCTGTGCACTGCAGCTCCATCTTCCAGGCCGTAATCGGAGAGTTTTGTATAATTTCTCCCCTTAATGAATCGCTGGTGGCCTATTTTCAGGGAAATCGCTTCCCAGTAACCTTCCTTCTCCCTCTTCTTAGCCTCGCCCTGATTGTTCGGCTTTGCCCCCTGCAGCCAGCACGATCCATAAGTGCCCTGAGCAGCTGAACGGCGAGGTGGGAATGGGCCGGGAATTGCCTCTCTCCGTGGCCACGCTGCTGGAGGAGGTGGGGTGCTGGGTTGCGAGTTGTCCCTCTCCGCTCCCCGAGGCTAGTGAGGCAGGCGGGGCTGGTTTTATGGCTTGGGTGAGGGACCATGCAGTGGCTTGATTTGCTTATGCCCAAATCTGGGCCTTACCAGAGCCTGCTAGGAGAGCTGGGTGGTTCCTAGGGAGGAGAGAAGGAGAAGTTGCATTTATGGAGCTGGAGCAGGCTTTGGAATCGAGTCCTACTCATTGGCCCCAGTTCTGAGCTGAGCATGGCGTGGGGGGAGGAGGGGAGGGAAAGGTGTACACTGCCATTGCTGCCCCCAGACTGGTCCCTAGCTCATGCTGAGCTTCAGCATCCCCTCACGGTGCCACCAGAGCAGAAGAGCACAGCTGGAGCTCAGAGGGGCTCCAGACAGGCCCCCCCTGGCTCTGCCCCTGACATGCCTCTCTCTCAGGAGCTGGGGGCAGTTGGCTTAGAGTGTGAGCGAGGAATCTCCATATGCCAAGTGGCTGGTGGAGCTGACTTACCCCTTTACTCTGGCCCCTTTGGTGGATGCCGTGAGCCAAGAGGGGATGGTGATGGGGCAAAAGAACAGGCAGGGATGCGGTGCAACGCCTCTTCCCACAACCACCTGCCCCTGTCCTCTTTGAAGAGGGGCTTTGATTCACAACCTAGCTGCTCCAGTAGAAGGGCCCCTGCACTGGCCCTTCCTGCCTCTCCCAGGTGAGCTTCTGCTGCCCAAAGCCGACCGCTGAGAACCTATTTACCATGAATGTGCTGTGCAGAGCTTAGGCTCACTGGGACCAGGCTTCTATTACCGGGGCAGCTTTTCAGACACCCGCCCGTCCTCAGCGGCTACTAAACCCGCTCAGGAATGCATTCCACAGAGCAGCTCTGCACGGAGAGAGCGGCCCTTGGTTCTTCCGTGGGCAGTTACCTCCGTGCTGGTTAAATACAGCCTTGCTGGCTGACAGCGAATAGCAAATGAAACCCCACGCCCTCCCGCACTGACTAAAGTTGCTCTGATTGAAGATAATATAAATATATATAATAATATAAACTAGGTTCCAGGCAATAAATGTATACGTGATGCATGGTCCAGCAAGGGGAGGTCAAACTACATCAGTCGCTATAGGGCAGCAAAGGTTTATTAAGGAGGCTCAGCAAACGGCAGGCAAAAGAGGGGCGGACGGACCAAAGGGGAGCGATATCAGACTTCAAGGAGCAGGGGCATCTCCTCTCTGATCCCAATTCACTGGTGTTTCATAGCGAACGCGCAGCACTTCTGCTCTTCCCAAGCGGCGCCTTAGCCGAGGACTCTTCCTCCCGCTCCTTCCCCTGGTTAGTGGGGGCTGCTTGCTGATGGAGTGACGCTGTGGATTGCTTCTGACAGCTGCGAGGAGCTTTGCCGTGTTAATATTGGCCTTCCCTCTCGCAGGGGTCAAAGACCCAAGCGCTTTTTTTCTTCTCTTTTTGGCTTTGCGAGCTGAACTTCACCGCGCTGGCAGCAGCTGTCAGAACCCCCGCCTGTCAGCGTGGCGCTTGTTTGTGCCGGCACCCCTCAATATGATAGCCTTGGCAATTGAAACTGACGGAGCAGAGGTGGCTCGCTTTCTCCTCTTTCAGGAACACTCGTGGTGATGGCAGCCGTGCCCTCTGTCTGCTCTCATCTCATCCCTGCCTTGAGCTTGAGCCAGCGATGGAAGGCTGCCTTCCAATTATTATGTGCTTTAGAGGGATAGTGTGGGCTAGTGGTTAAAGCAAGACATTGGGCATTGGGAGGGAGGTAGTACCTGTGACGTTGCACTCCATATGTTTATGGAAATATGCTTATGAGTGTAAATATAATGGAACTGGAATATGCTTCATGCAAAAGGTCTCTTGTAAGGTATCATTACAAAGCTTATAATCTACTGAGTGTGTTCCTCCTATTTGTATAAATGTATCATTCTTGTATCTAAAACTAGGAATATGAAATGTAACTCTGAGGTCCTATTGTAATTATGCAAAGTGTGGGCCATTAATGGTGGTTTGGAATCTTGATGGCTCCCATTAACTAGGACAATTGGTTGTAAAACGCTCTGTTTACTTGTAAGCCTTCCTCTATAAATGTGTGCCAGCAAGTGGGTGATGAAGTCTCACAGGGCATGTGAACATGTCACATGATACTGGAATCCATCTTTAACCTGGTGCTTTTCCATTTAGCCGGAGGGGTGGGGACCCAGAGAGACAAAGGATTCCCGCCTTGTGCCAAAGCTATAAAAGGGGATGGAACAGAACAAATGGGGCTGCCAGTCATGAGAAATCCCCGAGTTACCACCTGAGCTGGAACTAACAAGGGCTGCACCAGGGGAGAGGAAGGAGTCTAGTCTGTGAAAGAAGCTTATTGGAACATCTCTGAGGGTGAGATTTTACAGGTTCTTAATGTATTAGGCTTAAACTTGCGTGTTTTGTTTTATTTTGCTTGATAACTTACTTTGTTCTGTCTGTTATTACTTGGAACCACTTAAATCCTACTTTTTATACTTAATAAAATCACTTTTGTTTATTAATTAATCCAGAGTAAGTGATTAATACCTGGGGGAGCAAACAGCTGTGCATATCTCTCTATCAGTATTATAGAGGGCGGACAATTTATGAGTTTACCCTGTATAAGCTTTATACAGAGTAAAACGGATTTATTTGGGGTTTGGATCCCATGGGGAGCTGGGTGTCTGGGTGCTGGAGACAGGAGCACTTGCTGAGCTGTTTTCAGTTAAGTCTGCAGCTTTGGGGGCAAGGTTCAGGCCCTGGGTCTGTGTTGCAGCAGGCTTGTGTGTCTGGCTCAACAAGGCAGGGCACTGGAGGCCCTAATTGGCAGAGAAAACAGGCTCAGAGGTAAATTCAGCATGTCAGGTGACAGTCCCAAGGGGGTCTCTGTGGCCAAACCCATTGCAGTACCTTCCTGGTGGGGCTGATGCTTCGGCAATGTCCACGCTACGGGCACTAAAGCGACACAGCTACGGTGCTGTAGCTATGCCACTATAACCCCATAGTGTGGACACAGACTACAGTGGCGGAAGGGGTTATAGGCATAGGGACCCCACGTCTCTGAGCGACGGCGGCTAGGTTGACAGAAGCATACTTCCGTCGACCTAGCTGCGTCCACACCGGGCGTAGCGACAGCACAGAGGGGTGTGGATTTTTACACGCTCCTGAGCGCCATTGCTATGTTCACCTACGTTTTAAGAGTAGCCTAGGCCTTCATTGATGCTTTGTGATCCTGACACGGCAGGTGCTGTGTAAGGGCAGAAAGTTGGTATCATGGAGAGAGCAGTCAGTCTAATCACCTCTGTGCCGCTGGGCCGAGCTGCATTTACTGGTAAATGATTAAAGCCAGTCAGTGAATGGAACTTCAGCAAGCACGAAACCAGTGTACTCAGAAAAGCGCCTGACACTTCATTAAAAAAACCTCCCCCTGAGCAGGGTTAGAGACAAGCAGCTCTGGGATTGGCCTTGGGGATTTCACGGTGTGGCACCCACATACATTGGCCGTGGACTGTGAGGGTGGGCACACTTTATCTTCCCAGCTTGACGAGCGTTACGTGGCCCTTGGCCCCTCTGCGAGGTAGGTAGGTAGTAGTGTGCTATTTAACAGATGGGGAAATTGGGGGACCGAGGTTAAGGGGCTTGCCAAAGGTCCCGCAGCAAACCGGTGACACCCATGAACGGAACTCAGGAAACTTGGCTCCTGATTGCACGCCCAGATCAACTATTGAATGTACAAACAAACTCCATCAATGCACTTACTAGAGACACACCTGAAAGAAACCTGGCCCCTAACACAGGACCCAGATCTCAACTTTGCATCCCGCATATTGAACAAGAAGGTTTGCAATTTGGGTCTGAACTTGCCCAGTGTTCAGGATGTTTGGGGCATTGGGATTCATCCTGGTAAAGAACGCAGACCAATCTGGGAACCCGATCTGGATTTTAATTTGAATGTGGATTTTTGCACGGCCCAATCTCAGGTGTTCTCACAGAAGGATCGGTGTCTCTTGGGCTTAGCTTCCCCCACTGCATTTATTTAGCAGAAGGTGAGGAGCGAGCTAATCTGTGCTAATGCCTCTTTCCATTGATACAGCCTCTGAAACCACAAGGCTCCTTAATCCCAAGCCTAGAAAAGTTGGGGCGACCGAAGGTAGCCTGCAGTTACAGAGGGTGATGGTATTCAATGGCCACAGCACAACGGTCTAGCCCAGTGACCAATTCCCTTGTACTGTGTGCGCGGGCTTTAGGGTAAAGCAAACGAATTTGAGCTCTTTCCTCTCCAGCCTGCTTTCTATCCACCCCAGAGAATTCCACTCCCAGTAGCTTCCGTTTCCTTGCGCGATGGACCCTTGAGTGATCCTTGGCCACCAGGCTCTCCCTTCGCCATGACTGCAGCTGGCTCAGTCCTGGGCAGTGAGGACAGGGCTGGGGTGGGGAAGTTTCTTTTATCTCAGAATGTTTGGCTCCTCTTGCTAGGTGGTAGAGAGAAGGCTGCTTCCCCTTTCAGAAACCATCTCCAAATCTTCCTTCTGGAGCTTGCCACTGAACTCATGTCAGGTAGGGTGACCAGATGTCCCGATTTTATAGGGACAGTCCCGATATTCGAGGCTTTGTCTTATATACGCACCTATTTACCCCCCTCCCCGTCCTGATTTTTCACACTTGCTATCTGGTCACCCTAAATCAGGCCAGGAGAAGGAGAAACGGACATCTCTCCACATCTATGTCTCTCCCCCAGATTAGAGGGGAGAGTCTGCAATTAACTCAGAGGTACCTGAAATCCTTCAGGTTGTTTCTGGCTACAATGTAAAGCTTTCCTGTGCCCTTCTGCCTTCCCACTCTGGTTGCCTTCTCTCCTGCAAACAGTGGGTCTATTGTGAACATCTCAGATCCTTCATAGATCATCCCTGTAATGAAAATAATTACCTGTGAATCATGTAGGTCTCTCATCGTTTTGTTAGGAGGTTAAAAACCCTGCTACAATTTAATAAATTTTGCAACGAGCACATTATAGAAGGTAATTAAATACTTCAACCATCCTTCTGCTTCTTTTCCCCCCCCTCTCCCTACCATAGTGGGATTTAATTGAGGCCAGCTGAAAGTTAGCTGAAATCAATCGTAGATGATAAAGCGGAGGTTTTAATTTAACTCTGGGACCGTAGCTGTAATTGCTCACGTGTTCGATTAATAAAGAACTGATGGAGGGAGGGAGGCTCGTTTGTATAATATGATTTACTGATGAGAAAATGAATAGGAGTACTTGTGGCACCTTAGAGACTAACAAATTTATTGTAGCATAAGCTTTCGTGGGCTACAGCTCACTTCATCGGATGCATGCAGTGGAAAATACAGAAGGAAGATATATATATATACACACATGAAACAATGGATCTTACCATACACATTATAAGGAGAGTGATCAGTTGTCAGCAGGAGAGAAAAATAAGTCTTTGTGGTGGTAATGAAAATGGCCCATTTCCAGCACTTGACAAGGAGATATAAGGAACTGTAGGGGGCGGGGGGGAAGATAAGCATGGAGAAATAGTTTTACCTTGTGTAATGGCCCATCCACTCCCAGTCTTTATTCAAACCTGATTTGATGGTATCCAATTTGCAAATTAATTCCAATTCAGCAGTTTCTCGTTGGAGTCTGTTTTTGAAGTTTTTTTGTTTTAATATTGCGACTTTTAGGTCTGTAATCGAGTGGCCAGGGAGGTTGAAGTGTTCTCCAACTGGTTTTTGAATGTTATAATTCTTGACGTCTGATTTGTGTCCATTTATTCTTTTACGTAGAGACTGTCCGGTTTGGCCAATGTACGTGGCAGAGGGGCATTGCTGGCACATGATGGCATATATCACATTGGTAGATGTGCAGGTGAACGAGCCTCTGATAGTGTGGCTGATGTGATTAGGTCCTATGATGGTATCCCCTGAATAGATATGTGTACAGAGTTGGCAACGGGCTTTGTTGCAAGGATAGGTTCCTGGGTTAGTGTTTTTGTTGTGTGGTGTGTGGTTGCTGGTGAGTATTTGCTTCAGGTTTGGCGGTTGTCTGTAAGCAAGGACTGGCCTGTCTCCCAAGATCTGTGAGAGTGATGGATCGTCCTTCAGAACAAGTACTCCTATTCCTTTTTGCGGATACAGACTAACACGGCTATTATTCTGAAACCTGTCATTATGCAAGGTGATGAGAAAATGGCATTTATGAAAATAAGAGCACTTTGCACTCCCAGGGCCAAATCCTGGTTTGGTGTAAATCAGTGTAGCTGCATTGAAGTCGTTGGAGCTACGCCGATTAACGCCCCTGCTGAGGATCTGGCCCCTAGAATATTCTTCATCTGAGTTGCTCAGAGCAGCTCAGCATCCCTGCGAGGCAGGTAAGTATTACCTCACATGCTGAGGCCTGGAGAGAGGGACTTGCTCACGGCTACGTGGCATGAACCCGGCATTCCGGACTCCCAGCTTTGGGCCCTCACTAGAGTTGCCAACTTTCTAGTCGCTGAAAACCCAACACCCTTGCCATGCCCCCTTCCCCGCCTCTTCTCTGAGGCCCCACCCTCCACTCACTCCACCCCCCTCCCTCCGTCGCTCGCTCTCCCCCACCCTCGCTCACTTGCTCATTTTCACTGGGTTGGGGTGTGGGAGGAAGTGAGGGCTCTGGCTGGGCATGCAGGCTCTGGCGTGGGGCCAGAAATGAGGGGTTCAGGCTATGGGAGGGGCCGCCGGTCTGGGGCAGGGGTTTGGGATGCGGGAGGGGGTGAGGGGTGCAGGCTCTGGGCGGCGCTTACCTCAGGCGGCTCCCGGGAAGGCCGGCATGTCCCCCTGGCTCCGCGCGCTGCCCCTGCCCGCAGGCACCGCCCCTGCAGCTCCCATTGGCCGGGGTTTCTGGCCAGTGGGAGCTGCGGAGCCGGCGCTTGGGGTGGGGGCAACGTGTAGAGCCCCTGTGGCTGCCCCTACACCTAGGATCTGGAGGGACATGTCGCCGCTTCCGGGAGCCACGAGCCTGCTAGCCCCGCGCCAACCGGACTTTTAACGGCCTGGTCAGCGGTGCTGACCAGAGCTGCTAGGGTCCCTTTTCCACTGGGTGTTCCGGCCGTAAACTGGACACCTGGCAACCCTAGCCCTCGCTAAGTCCCTGATCCCCCAGAGGGACCTATATGGACAGACCCTCGCCCTTGTGTGGAGTTCTGTTGCCTTCAGGGGCATTCCACAGGGGCGTGAAGGTCCATCCGTCCCAGTCACTGTGAGTTAGGGAAGCTCTTTCCCCAGGTGGTGCTCCGGAGGGAGGGATGGGCAGGAGCTGTGAAATTGACAAGGAAGCTGGGCAGCTAGAGCCCAGCTGGCCCCCGCTCCCTGGGAGAGCAGGGAGGCTGGACCTGCTCTAGGGTGACCAGATGTCCCGGTTTTATAGGGACAGCCCTGATATTTGGGGCTGTGTCTGATATAGGCACCTATTACTCACCCCCTGTCCCGATTTTTCACACTTGCTGTCTGGTCACCCTAACCTGCTCCCAGGCAGCTTCCTGCCTTCCCCCCGCCCTCCAGATCCCATCTGGGAATGTTGGCTATCTTGGGGGAGGGGTGGCGAGAAGCCGGGACAGCTGGGCCCCACTCCCCAGGGGCAAGAAGCCTCAGGGGGCCTCCCCCTGCTCCTGGCAGGGAACAGGGGGGCGAGGAGCCCTGCGCGGCTTTCCCCCTGCTCCCGGCGGGGAATGGGGAGCCGAGGGGTGGGGGGGCAGCCTGCTCGGGAGCCTGTGGAGCAGCCGGGCTCCCGGCAGGGAGCTGCCAGAAGAGCTGAGAGACTGGGCTCTCAGCTCCCCACACTGCCCCCCTTAGGCCGGTGGAAGTGCTCCTGGTGAGGACGCACACCACCGACCCAAGAGAGGAAGTGTGGACCTGCACCACTGCAGTAGTTACTGTGGTAGCTGTAAGTCGACTCAGGTTTCTCGTGTAGACATACCCTTAGATGACCAACCACAAAGAGCAAAGAAACAACTCTAGGACAGCCCAGAGTCTGAAACGATCCACACCATTACTTGATAGTTGCTCCTAAATAATGACTCCGCTGTAAGAAGTTGTATACTGGTCTGTGAGCTGGAAGTACGGGGGGCAAGAGCCTGGTCCAATTCTCATAGACGTCCAGGGGAGTCTCCCTCTGAATCATGCCCCAGATCCATAATAAATACTAATGGTAACGACTGTTTCCCCCCCCCCCCCCCCCCCCCGAGTGAAGCGTGTGGCAAGTTAGCTTTGCACAGGAAGTGGCATGTAAATGTAACCTTCAGGAGTAACGTGTAATTAAAATACACCTCAGCCTGATATATTAAAATGGGATATTAAAGCAAACAAAGGTACTCACGGCTTATTGAAAGTATGTTTAGTGAGGGATTGGTTGGCATACGGAATAAACCGCTGGGATCGCGGCTAGGTTCTGGCTTGCAGCTCTAGATGATAAGTCTGGTGGTCTGGGCTTACGTCCGTGATGAACAGCTTTTTGGCTGCAGAGAATCGCTACTGGTTACTGTTTGTGCGTGGGAGTCTCTGAAACCGTTTGTCATTAGCAGGCCTGCCTCTGCGACTGCACTCGCCGGAGCAGAGTGAGCAGCTCCAAGAGCTAAGGTCAGAGGAAGACTGACATCTGCTCCCCAGACTGGATGTCTTTCTCGGGGAGATGCTGTAGCTCAACCAGAAATGAATCCGGCTGGAGGCAGGAATGACGGGGGAGGTTCTGTGGCCTGTTATGCAGGAGGTTAGACTGGATGACCTCTCACAGTTCAGGCAACTGCTTCTATATTCTCCCTCCGCGGTCCAGCAAGAGCACCCACTCTAGGCTTGTCACCTCTCCTGGGCAGAGACCCACGTCTCTCTCCCTCCTGACCAGGGTTTTTCTAGGCTGCACGGTTCCCTGCCTGCACTGCCATATCCCCAGCAAGTCAGGCTGCCTAAACAGGCCAGTGTCTGTTCTCTTCTAAGGCTATGCCCAGCTGTAATTGGCAGCCATCATAAGTTACCACACAACCCTTATAAGCAAGCACATTCATTCTTAAGGGGAAAGTATTATAGAGAAAACGTATAAAAAACCATCAAAGTTCTTATCCGCATGCGAAAAGCTTACCATGGGGCTGCATTAGGCAAAAGTCCTTCCAACCCTTCCCAGGAAGGATTTGAGGTCCCCTTGGACAGAGAGTCCTGTCTGTTTGCTGGATTAGAACGAAGGCCCCGAATCAGTTTAAACTCAGGCTGTTTATCCAAAAGTTCCTTCTTTGTCTGTTGGTCTCTGGAGCGCTGGTGCCTGGAGCCACCGCTGAGAACAAGGAGCAATGGTCTCAAGTTGCAGTGGGGGCGGTTTAGGTTGGATATTAGGAACAAAATATTTCACTAGGAGGGTGGTGAAGCACTGGAATGGGTTACCTAGGGAGGTGGTGGAATCTCCATCCTTAGAGGTTTTTAAGGCCCGGCTTGACAAAGCCCTGGCTGGGATGATTTAGTTGGGATTGGTCCTGCTTTGAGCAGGGGGTTGGACTAGAGGGATGACCTCCTGAGGTCTCTTCCAACCCTAATCTTCTATGATTCTATGATTTGAACAGTAGCTAAATTGGTTTCTAAGAGGTTGACACTTGGCTTTTTGTTAAGATAGAGTTACAGTCACAAGGATGTGATGCCTTATTAATAAACTATGAGTTGCTGGTTAGGCTTCATCTTCCCTTTCTTGTTTGGAAATCATTAACTGTCTCTAACAGATTTGTGTTCCCAGCTGACCAAAGACTGTGTGTGTGCTGGATTGAATATATCTTGGAAGAGTAATCAACTGGTGCAAATACATGCATACTTCTCTCTGGGTTAAACCCCTCCTGCCTGTACAAAACTAGTTACTTTCTTACTGATCTTGTTTGATTATTGTGAGTGGGAGGGGAGACGAAGCTGCTTCCTTAGCTGAGTTAAGGATCTGACCCTGCAGTACTTGATCAGCGGCTAGGGAAATGAAGTCAGTAGGAGTTCTGCCTGGGTAAATGAAGTGCAGGAGTGGGCTGCATTCCGTAGAGAACAAATAACTCTGGATCTTTCTGACCTGTAAACTTAGCAATAAAAGGTGTGGGGGCGGGGGCAGGGTTTTCTCCCACCCCAGGGTGGCACTTACATGCGTTCCCAA
The DNA here is from genome assembly GCA_003942145.1 of Platysternon megacephalum. NCBI lineage: Eukaryota > Metazoa > Chordata > Testudines > Platysternidae > Platysternon > Platysternon megacephalum. The sequence goes on along the minus strand of QXTE01000130.1, from coordinate 3,323,869 downwards.
GTAGGGATGCAATGTCATTTACCTTTCAGATGTGACCAATCTCTCGTGCCAGTCTCTGAGGGCTATTGCTAAGCTGTTGAGGAAATGTACCCCACCTCCACCCCCACGCCCAGACCAGGTCTTCAGTGCGATTTGGGCTTGGCTGGGTTTGATGAAAACATCGTTGGGGTAACGACTAGGCAAAGGCCCCTTTTTGATTTTCTCTCATGCTGACTGATTACAATTAGAGCCCTGTGCGGATACAAAATTTGTATCCACATCTGATCCGCAAACATGGTCCGCGGATCTCCACCTCTGCGGATGCGGCTCTCCACGGATAGAAAGCAGATCTCAGCGGACTTGCAGGGCTCTAAATATAAAATTTGGATCCGCATCCATCCACGATCCGCAAACATGGGCCGCAGCTCTAAAGCAGCTATCCGCAGCCTTGCAGGGCTCTCGTTAGATCCCTGCGGTGACTGATGCCCCTCTCTCTTTGGTTGTAGTGCGGCTACGTGCTCTGGTCAGAGAATAACGTCTGACCTTCCCCCTTCTTAATCCTTGTTTGTTTCTGTTCTGTCTTCTCACCCTGCAGATACACTGTCAGTGCCTCGCTGGTCCCCACAGATTCCCCGCCGTGATCTAGGAAACTCAATCAAACACAGGTACAGTATCGCCGAGAAGTGCCACACGAATGTGTCCTGGGAATTCACACTTGAACACCAGGTTCCTGTAGTGGCAGGCAACAGCCTTTCTATTCTGTAGTATGCTCTATCCTATTCTCCGCAGCCCCTTGGCCCCCAGTATCCGGGTCAGAGGCATGCCCCTGGTACAGGTCTGTCGCATCTTAGGCACATTTAACATGTGCGATTTCAGCTTTACGCGGTCGGAAAAAACAAGAAAAAAAACAAAAAAAGAGAAAAATAACAATTTAAATACTGTACCTGTAGTGCGGAAGATTCCGCCCGCCATTACACTCAATGTAATTTTGACTATACGCGGTTTTCGCTTTACGCGCTGACTGCGGAACGTAACCCCAGCGTAAGATGAGACCGACCTGTATGAGTGTGTGAGAGAGAGAGAGCTTCACACCTGACCCAGCAATTTATTCGCATTTGGTTTTGACCCATGAACAAACTTCAAAACTGACCATTGTGAAGACTGAGAGCTGAGATCCAGAAAACGTGTGTAGCACGTAGGGACTCCAGTCATAGGTGCTAGGTACTGTACAAACATACTGAAAGACAGCCCCTGCCCCCAGCAGCTGACACCAAGCAGAGAACTTGCCCTAGGTGGCGCCGTTGCAAAGGACCCAGGGAAAGCAGGAGTAAGTCAGATGTGTAGCTGAAAAGCATGTGGTGGGAGGGGAGGGATGCAGAGTACTTTCCTATAGCAATCCAGCTTCAAGTCCTAACCATCTTGAATATTGTAATTCAAGATGGAGCGAAGGGGAAAAGGAGTGAGCCCGGGAGACAAACGTCTCCCATTGGCAGCAGATTCGCCAAGGCAGCGACAGTATCTAATCTGTTTGCGTCACAGCTTCGCACGCAGAAGAGAAGCTGTTCTTGTTAGAAGCCACTGGCTCTGTTGTTTGGGGTTTCACAGCAGCCCTGAATGGGAATCTCCTTGCTGGGAACTTGCAGTCAGAGACCTGATCTCTCCCCTCCCAGCCTTACTGAGTAGGTAGCTGGGGGAGTTTTACATTTTGCTTTAGCACCCAGGGGCCCATGACATGTTCATACCAGCCTGACTGACTGGAGGGGGGCAGGCTGGTCAGAGCCCCCGTCACACATCTCCTCTCAAATTGTGCCCGCCTGCCAGAGCTCCGTGCTCCGTTCTCGAGTCCCACGGCAGCAGGAAGTGGCGGGCTGCCATAACAGAAATGCCCAGCAATATATTACGGCCGTGGGGATGGCGAAGCAAAGGGGAAACTCGTCAGCTTCATCACCCTCTCCCTAAATGTCATGGAGCTAGATCCTCAGCTCCTGCAAATCAGCACTACTCACGTGACGTCACAGCGGCGCCGCTGTCCCCGGGCTCTAAGGCACGGGTGAGGAAAACCCTCTGGTGACCATCATGCCCTAGCGCCCCCAAGCTTGCTGGCCGGGGGTGTGATGGGGTGAAACATGGAGCCCATTCAAGATGCATCTGTTCAGCCACATCACTCAGACTGCACTAAACTCCCAGTTGCCAGCATGAAAGGGCATAAATGGGGCCACCCCAATTCCCTCCATCTCCAAGCCAGAGAGAAAACTAGTCGCAGAGGGCGGAACACTTCTGAGCTGTGTAATTGACTGAGTTAAAACCTCTGAGCCAGGCCAGGCCAGGGGCCATAAGCCCCATTGTTTCTCTTTCTCCAGCGCAGAACTGGTGGGCAGGGCAGGAGGGGGTGCAGAGGGATCCCCTTCTACTTCCATTCTAGGAGCACATTCCACTTCCATTTCAGGTGAGATGCAGTTTAGACAAGTCTTGAGCTGAGGTCGATAGAGATTGTCCGTTATCTGCGGCCTGCCACCCTGCAGTAAACTCCGTACGAGAAAAAGGAACGGAAACGGCCTCACGCTGTGGTGGGGTGACGTGCAGGAGTCAATTCAGCTGCAGGAAAGGACCGTGGCACTAGGCTGTGGCTCGAGATGGGCGGGGGGGTGGGTGGGTGTAGGGATGTTCTTCCCTCCCTCCCCCCAAATCAGAGCTTTCATCTAGATGGAGTGGGAAGCGTCTCTCATTCTGCCCATCCTCATCCTGCAGCGAGGGCGACTCCTTTCCAGATCTCCTCGAGAGTGCTCACGGTTATGTGCTTTACCTAGCCAATCGTTGGGAGTTATTTGTATGCCTTGGGACCCCAGCAGTGATCGGAGCCCCCTTGGCAGGCAGACATTCCCTGCCCCAAAGAGCTTCCAATCCAACTCGACCAGGCAAAGGGGTGAGGCCAGGGAGCGTTTTAATACCCATTTTACAGGTGGGGACTGAGACACGGAGATGAAGGGACTAGTTGGATCACACACAGGGAGTCCATGAGCTGGGAGCTGAAGCCTCTTCTGAGTGTAGAGCCTTCGCCGGGAGGCCACCCCCGTTCTCTTAGCTGGGAAATGCCTCTTCACGACAGCTGGTCCAGCTCAGCGCTGTGCTGCCTGGCGGATACTTTGAGATGGTTCTATACAGAACACATTTATTTGGGTTCTCCTTTGTGTGGCTTCTGCATATAGTAAAAAAAGTTTGGCCCAAACTATTTTATTTTTACTGAAAAATGCAGATTTGGACACCAAAACATTTTGGAAATTCCTGTTAAATTCTCCATGTTCTCCCTGCCCCCCCCCCTCCCCCCCCCCCCCCCCCCCCCCCCCAAAAAAAAAGTTCTGGAAAAGTTGAAACATTTTGATTTAAAATGACTTTTTGTTTCAAATTTTCCTTCTATTTTTATTAACATGTTAAAACCCTGGAAAATTATATGAAACTTTTTGTTTGACTTGAAACAATTTCTGCCCCACACACAATATTTTGGTAGGGCCACTGAACCAAAAACTCTGTTCCTGTCAGCCATACTGGCTTTCACTCGTGTGAGCACCCTGCCCGGTCTGTGCCTTTGGAGGGAGGATGCTGCTAAATCCCGGCTGCTCGGGCACAGTCCCATGTGTGCTTAGGATTCATGGTCCCTAGCTGAAGGTTGCTTCTAGTGGGTTGACAAAGATCAAAATGAGCCCCGTCTGTTTAACACAGACTGACAAATTGACCGATGTGGCTGTGGCTAAGGGCACATTAACATGAAAGGGGATCTAGTTTGTAATTGTCAAACTCCTTCAAATTTCCCACTTCCTTCTCCTTACTCCTTCGCTGAAGTCAGTGTCTGTCAAACGCCATTTCCACCCGCGTTCAGCTGGGTGGCAAGGCCCGAGCTCTGCAATAAGACACCAGCGGGGGCGAATTTCCGAACCCGGGTCTGCAGCTTTGGGCTTACGAGGCTCACGCTGCAGCACTAAAAATAGCAGGGAAGATGCTCTCGCTCGGGCTCTGAGACTGGCCTGGGGGTAGGTCTCGGAGCCGGAGATCCAGGCCAGGCGGGAACGTCCACCCTGCTGCTTTTTGCACCGGGGCTGCTGCGGGAACCTCACTGCTCTGGTTTTTGTTTTGGCTTGACTGATCGCTGGAACTTTCTCCACCCGGGGTAGGGCACAGCAACCTTGTTTGTTCTTAACACTTATCTGATGTTTTCCTCTGCAGATTTTCCACCAAGTATTGGATGTCTCAGACATGCACCGTCTGTGGGAAAGGAATGTTGTTTGGATTAAAATGTAAAAACTGCAAGTACGTCACGGTTTCTAAGCTGGCTTTGTTGTTGCTTAATGTTGCAAAGGGAATGACTGGGCCGTCATCTCCTGAGCGCTCTGGGTGTGTTTTTTCTGAATGGGGCTCAGACGTACCAGGCCCTGCCATTGTCTCCCTTCTCATCTGCATGAAAAATTCTTTCCATGACTTTGAGATAAGCAAAACGCCCCTAACGGCTGAAGCCCAGAGTTCATCCACCAATTCCCCCACGCGGCCCTGCCCGTGCAGCTCAACATCACCGGTCCTAGGTCGGGGGAGAAGTTAGTTCAGGTTCCCCAGCCCGTTCAGCTCGCTGCTGAGCCTGCCGCTCAGGGGGCCAAGCGTGAGGGTTGATTTGCGCCTGTCCACACGCTGACCAGACAGCAAGGGCAGTTCCCACTGCACACCAAATGCCCCCTCAGCTGATCACAATTCTCAGGAAGCCTTTTGATTTCCCATCACGTTCTCCTGGTGCCTCCTCCTCACTTGGGTGTTTTACCCCCTAATGGGCTGGATTCTAAAAACCGAAGCAACCTCTGAGTGTTTGAGCTTCCCGGGAAAGTCACCTGGCCTGCTCCGAGCCCTGTTAAGTCTCTGCCTTTCCTCAGCAACAAGAGACTGCAGCAGGCAGGCAGAGGCGCAGGAATTGAAACACGACTGAACATGCTGAGAGGTCCACAATGCAGGCTGCGGCTGCTAGTCATTGTGTAGTAGCAGCCTGGTCCTAGCTTGCATTGCTGAGACCCTGGCACCTACCTTAACCCCCTTCTCCAGTTCTACTCCTGCTGCATCTGCCTCACTCACAAGTTGCCTTTCCTCGCAGTTTGGAAGGTCAGGATTCCCCCCGGCGGGGATCTCCCTGGCTGGTTGCTGCAGCACCTGGCTGACACAGAGCCCAGCTGGTGTCTCTGTTGTAGCAGACTGACATGCTGGGCAGGGCAGGATTCTGTAGGCCTAGCCGCTGGTTAAAGCCCATTGTGGGGTGCATTTTACATTAGCTTTTTTATTTGATAATGAAGAACGTCCTGCCCCTTCAATGGCTCAACAAATCCAGAAGGGCTTCCTTTGCCCATCGTTCCGCGTGAAGGTGCAAGGTGCTGCCTATTTCAGCCGAACCCACTGCAAAAGCCTAAAATGAGGCTCACTTAGCCACGCTCCAGAGAGGCAGAGAACTTAGCCCCTTAGATCTCTCCTCTGCTCCAAGCCACTTCCCAGGCAGCCAGACTCAGACCCTGCTTCCTCCCAGCACATCCTCTTTCTAATGTGCCGGGCATGGAGCAAACGAATGAACTCCTCCCTCCTCCCAACTAACCAGCTGACCTAGCCCTGCTGCTCCACAAATCCCTGCCCTCTGGGCTGGCAACTGTGGGGCCTCCCTTTAACCAGAGGGGAGAGAGGTAACCCCCATTCCCACTCCCTCCGGGCAGGCATGTGTTTGTTTTTGTGTAGGGTGCACAAAACGAGGATTACAAAATTCTGATCACATTGAATCAGTTTGGGAGAGGGAGGTGGACAAGAGCTGATTGGGAGAGAACCCTACTCCTTGCACCAGTGGAAAGATTGCTTTGAAGACTAGTAATTTGGGGCGTCAGAGGATGGCTGACGAGACTTGTGCTCGGGTTCCTTGATTCCAGTGGCAGAGACCCCAGCAGTGTATTGTGCCCATAAACTCGGTGGGGGCGGGGGGGGGGGGGGAGGTCTAGGACAACAACTGATGGGCATCAGGCTGATAAGCTGTCCATTCCGGCTGTCTGTGCCCATGGAGTACCTTGGTTGAATTTGGCCCTCTCTTGTGTTACCTAGCAATAAATCAACTCCTGGCAGTAATTGTATTTGCTGTACAGCTCTGTGATTGAATCTGGAAGTACATTAGTAATGGATAACAGGGGTAATTTTATGCCTAGGAATAGCATGTGTAACTATGCGAGCCGAGAGAGAGGTAGTCCAGTCTCCTGCTCCGGGGTGTAAAGCACACTTCCTGGAAGAATAGGAAGGAATTCTCTCCCCCCTCCCTGACATGCATGCTGCACAGCTGGGGAGATGCACTGTCTTCCTCTGAAGTTTCAGGTGCGTGTCACTGCTGGAGGAGGGATAACCAGACCTGAGAGACTCATGATGGTTCTGACCAGTGTGGCAGACCTATGGTCTGAGTCCAGTTGATCTGTCTGTAGTGTCCTTTCGCCCTAGTACAGAAAATCCACACCGTGCTTAGGTGATGCCAGCAGAACCCTTTGACTGGACATTAAGCCAAGGGAAGTTGTACCTTCCGTCTCACTGGGAGCAGCATCAGGCCCTAACTCCAAGGGCACTGTTGCAAGGTGCCAATCACCTCCTGGGAGGTGAGCGCCCTCCACTCCCACTGACTGTGCAACTCATAGGATCAGGCCTTTTACACGCAGTTGGTTGCTCTGCAGTATCCCACCACCTCTTCCATATCCCTCAAGTTTCCTTCTGCAGGGCAACACTGATGGATTTCTGAGCTTGGGGCGTTCCACTCGCTGTCCTGTAACGCTTTCTCACATGGCGCCTCGGCAGCCGAGCAAGCCAGGAGGCGAAACAGCTGTGCCAGCAGATGAGAGTAACTTAGATGAATTGTGCATTACCCAGAGTGTGGCGTAGCTCAGAGCTTTGGATGCGTCTCGATTTATGGCACCGTCACCTTGAGCTGCCTTCTCTCTTTTATGGCATCAGCAAAAGTCTTACAAGCTCGTGTTTATCCAGGAAGCTCATTGTGCCGTAGAGAATCCAAACAAACAAAAATTGCAATTAGGACGTGATTTAATGGAAACGGGCCGTTCTTCGGAGGCCACAAAGATGAGCAGGATTTAAAAGAATAGTGGGCCAGATTCTGATTTGTTACACCGCTCTGATTCTGGAGTAACCCTGCAGGAGTTACTCTGGATATCGGAGATATCATTTGCTTTTCTAAGGCTAGGGAATATGCCATGTCACTGCCTTGTAACTGAGTCAATGCTCACTTCTTAATGGTGACCACTTGTATGTTAATTAACTATCGAGTTAGTAAAATGAGGGGAGGTTTAACCTGGTGCAATACATGATAGCATTGCGTAGTTAAAGCTGGATCCCAGTGTTCTGATAGTGACGTTGCCAAGTACTTTTTGTAACTTTTTTTTTTTTGGTGCACCTTTGTAATCCCTTGAGAATTAAACGTAATTCTCTGTTAATATTGTCCTGTCCAGCTTGACAAACCTCTCACCCCGCCCCTTTTGTGTGCAATTGCGTTGAAATGGATCGTTCTGATTAACAGTGGCAGCTTCTCACTGGCAGAAATGGACACCCAGCAGAAGGAGGTTGGAGGGGCCTGGGTTAGAACAGAGAGGGTGGTGGGATTGGAACCCGCTGCTTTAAACAGCAGGGGGGGTCAGAGGGGCATTGGCAAAGCGAGAGTAAACAAGAGGAGTGCAGACCTGTATCTCGGGATTGAAATGCACTAGGCGGGAGGCTGTGTCTGCTTCTGTGTCAGCCTCCTACAAGCACTTAGAAAAAATCACATTAATTGTGGATTTTAACAAAAAACTAAACACTAACAAACTACTCCAGTTCCTCACCTTCTGCCTACCCAGCCAGCACTGGCTCTGTTCTTCCCTGTAAAGAAGCAGGTTACCAAACAAACAACTCCCCCTCTTCCCCAAAGCCTCAAATATCAAATTAATCCTTGGCTCTGCCTCTAGGAATCTTTGTATAATGAAATCTAACACACGAGGCTCCTGAATTTTCATTACCCAGCTCATTGACTTGTGGCCGCTTTTTGTATTATTTTTTTTTAACTCCCTTGACCCTGTTTCTTTGATAATATTGTTTTTTCCTTTGCTTTCCATGCATGAGCACTGAGTGCTTACACAGCCCTCCTCTGCTCTGGCCCATTGGGGCAGAATGGGAGGCTGGGACTCTTACATTCTTAATTAGGACCAAGTGAAAAGGTTTTAGGGGCATAGGAGCCTGCTTATGTCTATATGTCTGAACCAGGGGTGAAGCCCTCAGTAGACTCATATTCCCGCCTGTGTTAAATAATAAAGGCTGCATAGAATATTAAATGAATCAATCATAGCTTGAAATGGTCTAATCATTTTTGTTAAATGTCCTGGTAATAAAGCCATAAGGAACATTGCAGCAGCAGTGCGAAATTGCAAAACAGAGGGAGGAAGAGCAGGGGGCTACCTAAATATTTCTCCTCTGCTGCCATATGCTTTAATTAAGTGCAACCCAGCATTAGCTCTGGATAATATTCAGTAGGAAATAGCAAAGAGCTCTTCGCATGGAGTGTGGCTGTCTGCTCCCTTTGTCTCAGGCTGGATTGTCAGAAATGTCAGTTTCCGCAGCTCTGAGCAGTAATGAGATTGCTGGGTTTTCCTAGTAGAGGACGGGTGCTTGGGCATCTCTTTCAATTCACCATGCAGGATCACAGCAGTGAGCGAACAGAGAGACCCACTAGAGTGCCGGGTGGCTCTCCTTGCCAAGGTAGATTTAGTTCTCCTTTTTAACGAGCTCAGAATGCAAGCTGGGTTGGGCCAGATACGTTCTTGGGAAAGCCCATGGGGTGGAGGAAACTCTGTGGGTGACTGGCTAGGTATCACTGCTACAGTGAGCTGGAAATGAGCCAATCCCCCAACATAGCACTAGGAGAGAGCCGCATTGGAAGGGATCACCATATTGGGGGAGAGCTAAATCAAGACTTTAACCATTTGTGGCCTAGTTTCCATGGAACTTTTCACAAAAGCAGGGAGGCAACCCTAACTGAGTTACATTCCTCCAGCCTAAATTCCCTGGTTACTTTAACCAGCTAAAGTTTCCCCCCATGATAACTTGGGTAGTCAGGTGCCTTTAGAAGCTCCCTCCTCCTCCCCCAAAGGATTCACTTGACAGTTCAGGGGGGATGGTCCGAGCCAAATATACGTCTGGGGGCTGGGTGTCAGTTACTAATGAAGGGGAGCTGGGAGCGTTACAGGGGATCTCTGTAAAGGGGAGAATGGAAACATCCCAGAGCGCATGCACCCCTAGCCGGGGAGCTAGCTTTGGAGACCGTGTTTGGGGATAGCTTAAAGGATGTGTTTTGCAGTTCACTCATTTTTCAGCTCCTCCATCCCATGCCCCAAGTTGGTTGGGAGGGGGAAGGACAAATAAACCTTGTCTGAGTGGGGTCAGTAATCACAAGGTGATCCAGTTGCTTGGGCCCTGTGAAACTACTCTTTGACTGTTAAGCAGACGACTGCATTTCTGTGATGGGCAAAATCATCCCATTGCAGTTCTCCCAAACCCGTGGCTATCTGAATGTGTTATTTTCCTCCAGGATGTTCTGATCGTCAGAGTTGTACTGTATCCTTTACACCCCCACCCCTCTGTTCAGAGTCAATAGGCATGATTCACCTGCATGGGACTGATGTGTTTTTGCATCTCCTGCATGGGTTGGGTGGGGGAGTATTGACTCCCAACAGCAAGCAGTGGCTATGCTGCAGCCGTCCTCTCCTGACGGCTCTCCTGGGGTGGGGAGTGGCTCCAACTCTGGCCATGGTCCCATAGGAGCAGGTGGACTCAGATTTGCTAAACCAGTGCATCTCCTAGGTGCCCTGTCTCCTCTCTTCCCAGCCAGTGCCCCCTTGTTTCCGGGAGACGTACCTCCCACCGCCGCTACCTTCTGGAGACCCTTTCTACCATCTGGGCCCTGCAGCCCCAGTTCCACCACTGGACCTAGTAGTACAGTGAATCTAGCCCCATCTTTGGATGAAAGTTGCCGAAGGGGGTGCAGCTTTTGAAGTGACAGCTGCAGGATCTGGTGGAGCCAGTAGGATGCTGCCAAGCCCTGGTGCTTGCCCCACACTGTTGAGCAGACAACGCCGCACAAAACAAAAGCGACTTGGAAGTTAGCTCAAGTCACCACCATCCCGTCTGCAAAAATCATTTCTTTCTGCGTTAGGGTTCCCTTGTTCTCAGGTGGCCCGTGTGTGACAGCCCCTCCTCGGCTCCGCCCAGGGACTGTGACGGATCCGCCTTCACATTTGTTTTTATTGCTTCTTCTCTTAGGCTAAAGTGCCACAACAAATGCACCAAAGAGGCCCCGCCCTGTCACATACTGATCATCCACCGTGGAGGTAAGAACCCCCTTTACTAGCTTTGGCTTCCTTGATGTTTTTGCCAGGTGAAAATTTTCAAAAGCGCCTAAGTGACTTAGGAGCCTGGATCCCCATTGACAGCCAATGGGACTTGGGCTCCTACCTCACATAGGCACTTTTGAAAATGTTACCGACCATCTTTTCCGCTTATAGGGAGACGAGCTGTCCGATGCGAGGCAGATTTGCATTCCAAACCACTTCCACCCACCCTCCCCCTGCCACCTTTTCTTTTCAGATTCCCCACAACGCGGGGTAAGTGCAACAAGTTTGACCCTTTGGCTAACGTTGAAAGCTGGCCTGGGCGGAAGTTTGGGAGCCTAGCACTGCAGAGGCTCTGCTGATGCATGCGGGTCTCATTTCACGGCATGAAACAGCAGCGTTAATGCCAGGCAGTGGCACATTCAGATGCTAATTGTGCTGTTGAAATTGTCTGCTTTCCTCTCCTCCAGGAGCGCAGTTCATAAATATGAAAAGGAACGGGGCACATTTACAAGTCCAGAAGGGAGGCTTTGCACCAGGAAGAGATTTTTCTTTTCATTTGAATTCTGGCTACGTGTTCCCAGGGCAAAAGGGGGTGGTGGTGGTTTGAGATTACCTAGGGGGAATTAATTTAAATTAAAATAAATTGAAATTAAGATTCCAAAATATGCATATAATTTTAGCTCTAATAAGGCCGTTAGAGTATGTTAAATACCAACTGATTATTAAAAACATATTCATTGAGAATAACCCTTTTTGCTATTTTTTAAAAAATAAGTTACTTTTTGCACCTAACGAGGCCAGCTGTGCTCTGGAATCTAAAATTCAGAATGGGGCATCATCTAATTCAGAGGTGGTTCACTTCTTTTCACATGTGGGCTGCCCTGTAGCGCCCCCAGTGGTAGGGAAGAGACAGGACTCCACTGCAGTGAATATTAAGAGGATAGTTCTGTACTGTGGCTGTTTGACTCACACAGACCCCGTGGTTCTCTCTAGCTCCCAGACTGACTAACAGCCAATGCTGCCTAGCGTCTCCCAAAGTCCTGGCCTGGAGCAAGCAGTCTTGGAAGGGACTGATGATTACCTGCCCTGCCTCAGGGCTGCTTTGTAAACTTAGCTGCCCTTCCAGTTGCTGGCTTTGCCCACCCTTTCTCATGCCAACTTTTCGGCAGGTTATTTCCTTGTTGATTCCTCTGTCCCCGTGAACTGTTGGCAGTAACAGAGAGCAGGGAAAAGCAGGTGACTGTGCTCATCTGGGCTGCTCATCACTGTGGAGCACTGTCCTGGGAGATATTAGACCCTGGGGGGCGGGGGAGCATGTAGTAGCAGCATCATAGCACATGTGAGGAGCCCTTCCCGGCAGAAAAGCTCTCGGTTGCTGCTCAATAATTCGTCATAAAATCCACCCTTGGGAAAACGACACCCAAGAGTCAAGTGGAAGTAGGGAAGGGCTGTCCTGCTCCCTGTGGGAAAGGGGAGAAGCTTCTAAACATGGAGGCTATGGGGGCCATAGAATAGGCTGGGGAGGAGCAAGGAGGAAAGCATGCAGGCGTTGGGTAAGACTGGCGAAAAGAGGTCTGAGACGGTCCTGAAACGGGAGTGAGGTCCCCATGCTAGGACTCATCGGAGCCAGGGCCCAATTGCCTGCTCAGCTAAGATATGGGGATGGATCCCGGAAACATGAGTGGTGGCAGGGCAGAAGTTTGCATCGAGATGAAGCTCAACACAGAGGCCTCGAATATAGCCAGAGCCTAGGCCATTTGTCTGCCTTGGCCACCCCTGGGGCATGTGCCAGTGGAGCAATGGGAGAGGGTGGCGTGATTCTGCAATCCACAAGGGCTAGTGCTCACAGCAGGAAAGCAAAAAAGTTTTAGCAGTCAGAGAATAAACACTTAAACTCCCCCTGACCCGGGGGTGGGGGATGGGGTGGAGCGTGACCTTCCCAGGCAAGGCGGCATGCCCCGAGCCCACGAGAGGATGAGCAGAGCTTGAGTTTAACTCCTCCTTCCCTGCGGCTTAGAGAGCGCCCCTGCCACATGCAGCAACAAAGCCCCGTTGTCTCACTGCTACAGATCAGGAGGCATTCGACTGAAACGAGTGGAAAACTGACGTAACGCAGAGAATCACACCACAGACGGGAAAGCGGGTCTAGTCATCATGGTGCAGAATAGCTAGTGGCGTGTGTTGTTCACAAATATTTACTCCTCTCTGGGTCAGGAGACGGTTCACATAAGCCACCTTCTGCACTGATGACGTTAGCCATGTGATCAAAATAATCCAACTTGTTCCTCCTTGAGATGGGAGCCGCCGCCTTACAGGATGAAATTCACCCCTGGGCACTACTTAAGTTCCACTTGAGCCCTTCGGCGTCGAGTCTGATTGGATCCTCAGTGTGTTCTGATTGGCTGCGGAAGGTTCTAATTGTGGTAGGGGGTGGGGAGGAGTGTAGATACAATCTGGCTTCAGCTGGCGCACTGTGTTCCAAATGTCCCAGGTCATTATGGTCCCACGGCGGGGAAATTGACAGTTTCAGGAGGAAGGTTAAGCTGTATAGTGAAGAGGTTACTTTGGGGTTTAGCTTAGGTATTTTTAGAAATTCAAGAAGCAGACCTGGATTGTCTTCCACGTGCAGGGCTCCTATGAAGAGCGACCTGCACTCAGGCCTGAAGTTCTGTTTTGAAGCTTTGATGTCTCTCTCTCTCTCTCTTTTCTTTTTTTTCCAATTCCTTCCCCCATCTCCCTTCTTGATCCAGCAAGATTAGTCCGGACAGAATCTGTGCCGTGTGACATCAACAATCCTTTACGAAAGCCCCCCAGGTATTCCGACCTGCACGTCAGCCAGACCCTTCCCAAAACCAACAAAATCAGCAAGGTGAGGCATACCCTCCTCCTCCCAGTGGGCTGTGCAGTCCCTCAGAGCCCTTCTCCATGTTGGTACATTGTGACTTATGCACAGGAACAAATGCAAATGCGAATCCCAGGTAATGAGCGAGATGTCAATGGCTTCAAGACACGCAGGGACATGGGTGGGGTTCCTTACCCCTAGGGTGACCAGACAGCAAGTGTGAAAAATAGGGACAAGGAGTGGGGGGTAATAGGAGCCTATATAAGAAAAAGACCCCAAAATCGGGACTGTCCCTATAAAATCTGGACATCTGGTCACCCTACTTACCCCCTGCCTATCCTCTCCAAAAGGACCAGCAAATAGTCGTGGTGGCTGGTGTGACTATCTGGTTGTGGTATCAGAGTCATGGTCAGAGGTGAAACTAAGCCAGTTCAGGCCGGTACAGCATACTGGTAAGAAAGTGGCTGCTGGTACAGGCCGGTACAGCATACTGGTAAGAAAGTGGCAGCCGGTTTGGGCCGGTACAGCATACTGGTAAGAAAGTGGCTGCCGGTTCGGGCCGGTACAGCATACTGGTAAGAACGTGGCTGCCGGTTCAGGCCGGTACGGCGTACTGGTTCGGGCCGGTACACAGACGATGTTAAAGTGCTGTCACGGCAGTGCTTTAAGCGCCATACTGGCAGGGCCGCTGATGCGGGGGAGGCAAAAGGGGAAGCTGCCCGGGGGCCCAGTGATTGAAAAGGGCCTGGGGCTCCCGGTAATGGCTGGAGCCCCGAGCCCTTTAAATCGCCGCTGGAGCCCTGGCCGGCAAGGGCTGCTTGGGGGAGTCTGGCCCCAGCCATGCCCCTCCTGCCCAGGGGTGAAAGTAACTTAAAGGACTTACCGGTACTCCGGAGTCCTTAGGAGGGGGCGGGGCCTCAACCAGAAGAGGCGTGGCTTCAACTGGAAGAGGCGGGGACTTTAAATCCCTGGGGACTTTAAATCACCATCGGAGGGGGCTCCCGGCTGCCGCCGCTACCCCAGGGCCCCGACCTCTGGCGGAGCTTTAAAGGGCCCAAGGCTCCACTGCAGTAGCGGCAGCCGGGAGCCCCTGGCCCTTTAAATCACCGCCAGAGCCCCGCCGCCGCCATCCCAGGCTCCAGCAGTGGGGCTTGGGTGGCGCTTTAAAGGGCCCTGGAGGGTAGTGGCAGTGGGAGCCCCGGGCCCTTTAAATAGCTGCTGGAGCCCCACCGCCGCTTCCCCAGGGCTCCGGGGACGATTTAAAGGGCCTGGGGCAGTAGCTGCGGCAGGAGCCCCGGGCCCTTTAAATCGCCGCCTGAGCCCCACCGCCGCTTCCCCAGGGCTCCAGCAGCAGGGCGAGCCCCAGGCCCTTTAAATTGCCGCCAGGGGGAGCCAATCTGCCCTGGTACGGTGCACCGGCTCTTGCTGGTACACCGTACCGGGGCGTACTGGCTTACTTTCACCTCTGCTCCCGCCTGAGGCCCTGCCCCTTCCGGCAGGGCCAGCATAACCCATTAGGCGACCTAGGCGGTCGCCTAGGGCGCAAACATTTGGAGGGCGCCGGCGCCCCGGTCGTCGGTGTAATTTTTGGGGGCAGGACCTTCCGCCGCCCCTGTCGGGGGCAGCATTTTGGGGGCGGGACCTTCCGCCACCTAGGGCAGCGAAAAAGCTGGCGCCGCTACTGCCTTCCGGGGGCCCAGAGCCACCCGCCCACACCTTGCCCAGGAGCCCGGCCGCCCTGCGTACCGATAAGTCCTCTAGGTTACTTTCACCCCGGTCATGGTTACCGTAATCTGTTGGGATACTGCAGTTGGGGAAGTACGAAGCAGGCACAGACAAGCTGTTGAGAGACCATAGTCCTGCTTCTGTGCCAGTGACCTTAATTCGAAAGCATCAGGGATGAGAAATGCTGAATGGGGGCTAAGAAATACTGCCCCTAAGCAAGCTGCTTGTCAGAGTTTTCCAAGAGGCATGGGCAGCTATTTAAGTGTAGCCATAAACTGGGCATTAAAAGTTGCCAAGTGTGCGATCCTAGTGGGTCGGAGCGTGTGAAGTTACACAAGAACCGTTCAGCTCTTCACAGTAGGTCAGTACTCCTTAGGCTGAGCAGAATTTGGCCCATGCAATTCACTCCAAAGTACAGCCAAGCAAGCCCCCGCCTTGAATTCAAGTGGATGCCAGGGGTACAAGTGAGAGCAGAATTTGGCCCCAAATCTGTGGAATCTCATCCCTTATTGCTGTTACTTAACCGGCCAGTCTCTTGACTGGACCCAACTGTCACGTGCTGGGACCTTTTGGGAAGGAAAACTGGTCTTGTGGTGCAAGCCCAGGACCCTGCGAGTCATGTGACCTATGTTTCTATTCCTTATTCTATCACTAACTCGCGGTGTGACCTCGGGCAAGTCACTTAACCTCTCTCTGCCTCGGTTTCCCCATCCATACCATAGGAATGCTACTGATTTCCTACCTCCCAGGAGGGTTATGAAGCTTAATCCATTTGGATAGAAGGCTCCATAAAATTCAACATGCTGTTACTGTTTGGCTCCTTTTTAGTTCAGGGGCAAGAATTTCTTGACCTATTTTCCACAGGAAAAGCAGTGACTCCCTCTGTACTTCACCCTTACAGTGTATGGCTCAGTCCTCTTTCCATCAAAGTCCATGGGAGTGTTGCAGGTGGCCATTGTCTGCCTGGAAGCATCAGAAGTTAGTAGGTGTTAATCCTGTTGGGAAATGTTTGTGGGCTTTGCTGACGGAGGGCCCGTTTACACATGGAGCTATTGAGGACGAGCTGTTCCTGAATAACTCCATAGCTGAACACCCTTCTTCTGGAATAAGTTGTTCTGGGACCACGGGAACTCAGAGGCAAGAGGTGCATTGCCTTACCTGGGTATAAGGGAGGTGGGAGTAGCTGTCTAGAGAAACGAAGGACGTAGGGTACGGACTGTGCAGTCCTCATAGAGGAACCTTTGGAACAGCCAAGCCTGAGATTTCCCCTCGCCATCAGAAATACCCAGGAAAAGCTCTGACTATTACAGAGCACCCAATAGCACCAATTCCCAGGTGTGATTCTCTCTGGAAGGAATGCATTCACGATTGCTCCAGCACCAGGAGAGCGTTTGGAAGGGCAACGGCATGTGACTAGTTTTAGGACCCAGTGGGTAGGTGCAGAGCTATTCTGCTGATTCACCTTGGCAGTTAGACCAGATGAGTCTCTGCAGCTCCACATTAGGGGTATAAAGGACTGAGCATCTCTACGAGATGAGAGAGCCAGAGGGAGGGACAGGATATCTGGCTTTTATAAACTCTTAAGTTTGCAAGTGCAGCCCTGCCTTAGGGCTCCAGTACTTTAGTTAAAATTGAAGGCAAATGCCAGGAAGTCTGTGTCTTCATTGGGGGGAGAGCGGGGGGTGGGCGGCGAAACTGTGTTCTTAACTGGAGTTAGCTAAGCTAACACTTTAGGTCCAGTTTTCTTTTTGTTAACTCAGCCTGGTAACTCAGGTGAAAACTGCAGACTCCTTTCTCTTCCCTAGGATTTTACCTGGCATTAGCTAACCCATGATAAGAACACACCTTTTTCTCCTAGCAGAGAAAAGGCCGAAGAAGCAATGACCTGGTGAGTGTGAGAACTCCAGCCAGGCACGAAGCCACAGTCATAAACCTGCCTACCTCAGCCCTGATGGGCTGCACTTACCTACCAAAGAATATGTCGTATGCACTCGCTGCTACATCTTCCTCTCTCCTGTCAGTGCTCCCACTCCTCTCCTCTGCCCCATTGGATTCCGTCATCTCCTGGCCTCTCCTCTGTAGCGTTAAGTACTCTTAAGGACGGGCTCTTGGAGGTTGTGCTGTGAGTGCCACAACCCGTGCTGGCTGCACAGCATGAGGCTGACCTGCGTGAAGGTGAGGAGCTGCTGCTTACGCCTCGTTCGGTTCTGAAGCAAATGTTACCGTATGACAGGCCTGCTGGAACACAGTGAGTCCTTGGGAACAGAGTGTGAAAGACACACCGGTGAGCTGCCTGTTGAGTACAGCTGATCACATCCTGCAAAGATCTCTGTAGGGCAACAAGGCTGGCTACCACATTTCATGCAGTAGTAATCATGTGTACTTACAGATCAGCCAGACATGAGTGAGTTAAATCCTGCAACACTCCCATGTGGGATGTAAGTATCACCTCCTCCATTTTTCAGAGAGCAAAACTGATGTTGGGGCACATGGGTTATGTTTACAAATGCTGGTTCACTTGAGGCACCTTGGTTCTGGGGTGCCTAACACGAGACACCGTGGGCCTAACTTTCAGAAGAGCTGGGCACCTGCAGCTCCCAGTGACGTCAGCTAGAGCTTGGAATGGGCAGCACTTTTGCAAAACAGGCTCCAGGAATCTGACGCTGCACAAGTGAAAATCGGGAACGCTTCTGCAAATGTAAGGCCAAGAGGAGTGAGTGGCGTCGCCAGGGGAGGAGCCCAGGAGTCCTGAATCCCTGAGATCTTTCTCCCTTAGAACATGAAATGGACAAAGCATTGGGAAAAGATGAGCCAGTGTTCACCATGGATGTCTTACCTTTATTATAGCTGCCTCCTCGCCACCCTGCATTTACTGCTACGGATGACACTTCCCCGTGAAAGGGAAGAGGGGAAAGTGAGCTCTCCCCGGGCTATTCAGCTGGGAGTTGAGCTTTGGTGAAGTGTCTTCCATCTGAGGATCTCAATCAGTAATTGAGCTTCCCAACAAGTGTCTGAACTGCCATTAGCCTCGAGGAAAATAGGGCCTGGAGATCAGTGACTTGCCCAAGACCATGGAATGAGTCAGAGTTGGGCCTACAGCCCAGATTGCCTGACCCCTGGTGCGCTGTGGTAACTAGTAGGCTACACTGCCTCTCTGGCTGTATAATCTGATTATTCATGACTATCTTATGCGGCTTTAAAGGAGAGGCTCCAAATCCTGCCTCTTTGATCTGAAGAATAAACTTTTTGAGGTCAGGGCCAGATCCTGCTCCCCTCTAAGTCAGCAGCAAAACTGCCACGAGTAGTCCTCACATTCTGAAATTCTCCTGGCTGGTTTCTTAGGGGCCCTGCACCTTCCTGTTTGGCCTGCTTGGTGGCATTGCCTGCGGATGCCAACGAAGATCATTCCCCTGTCTGCCATGGAAACGCGGTTACTTTGGAGTGTGTGCGTGGCGGGGGGAGGAGGTCTGGCAGATTTTCCTCTTTGCAACAGCACCTTCCAGTTTGCTCAATGGTCTGTTCAGCCATCTGCTGGGGCAAAACTTCGCAGATGGCTCTTTGGGTTTCCAGGCACGTCTGCTTCTCCAAAACACCAAGGGACTGATCTATATTTCAACAAATCTGGTAGAAACGGAATAGAAACCTGTTTAGGGGGTTGTAAACCAGTGAATCATAAAGAGCTGGGCTAACTGAAGAAGCAGGCACGGGCCCTATGCAATAAGCGGAGATGCTGTGACCGCTTCTCTAATGAGGTCAGTAGTTACGCTGCAGAGCAGACACTGCAAACACAAAATGTATTGGGGCTCTTTCTTTTAAACGCTTTCCCCCTACTGCTGCTCTGTGTCTTCTTTATTTTTTAGGAAAGATACAGACTTTTTTACAGTCTCTGGTCCAAATTTTGCTCTGTTACCCTGGCGTAAATCTGGAGTAGTTCCATTGGCCTCAAGCGTTACTCCAGATTTTCACTGGTGTAACAGAAAGCAGCACTTGACTCACCACCTTTCCACCCTCCCTGTCAGAGCTGTTGTGTGTGAACACCAGTAAACTGGGGCTGAGATTAGCCGGGACATGGAGTATCTGACACTGCACCTGTTGGGTTTCCAGTGTGTTTGCCATCAGGGGAAAGGCAGTGTTTGCCAATGTTATTTTCTTTAACAGCTTAAAAATAAAATGGAATCAGTGCTTTCGAAATAGCTTGTGTCCCACCAGTTCTGCTTGTAACTCTCCAGAGGCAACAAATCTAACCTGGATTTCTGTGCTCTCCAGCCTATCTAAAACTTTAGTAAAAAATATTAAAAAATAAAACCTACAGAAGCACAACAACTTGATCATGTTCCTGCAGAGTCCATGGAAGCTGATAAGGCCAGACCTAACCAAGCACCTAGGGTGACCAGACAGCAAATGTGAAAAATCGAGACAGGGGATGAGGGGTAATAGGCACCTATATAAGAAAAAGACCCAAAAATTGGGACTGTCCCTATAAAATCGGGACATCTGGTCACCTTACATGCACCTGGCAGGTTCTTTCTCCTGCTCTGTGATAGTAATAGTAACGGTGCTCAGATTTATTCTGGATTAAANCATGCACCTGGCTGGTTCTTTCTCCTGCTCTGTGATAGTAATAGTAACGGTGCTCAGATTTATTCTGGATTAAATTTGACAGAGCCTGTTGAGTCCAGCTCTGTCTAATAGGGAACTTAGAAGCCCCAACAAGTGATGGGTCAGGCAGCATATGGCTTTTCATTCATTCTGAATGGCAAATTTCAAAATCTTGCTGGCTGTGCCCATACCTAGAAGTTTAAAGGTGCTGAGCACCTTTGCAAATCAGTCAATAAGGGGTCTTCGGCTCATCTAGACCCCCTCTTTCCTCCACGACTCTGCTGTTCCAGTGACTTTTGGATACTGGATGATTCTCTCTGGGATGCAGCCTCTAAACCTGCGGCTCTTGGAAAATTCCAGATGGTAAAATTCTGATTTTTTTAGGGTGCAAATGATTTCTGTGGGTCCCCAAGAGACAGCAAACCCATATGGGAGCTTACAAGGAAAAAAAGCTAGAGTCCTTTCAGTGAATTGTGTCATTTTGGGCCCATCATACTTTATCTTACTAGAGGTCATCATGGGAAGCAGGCTGGGCAGCGGGTAGGGCGCTGAACTGGGCCTCAGGTGACCAGGGTTCTCTTCCTGGCTCTGCTACTAGCCTGCTAGGTGATGTGGTGCAAACTACTTCACCTCTTTTGTGCCTCAGTTTCCCCATCTATAAAATGGGTATAATGATGCCCAAGATGTAAAGCACTTTCAGAGCTATGGATGAATCCTTATATATGTATTTTACTTTGCCTCTGCCACTCATTAAATCACATCAGCCATAGCCAGCTTGTAAAATTAAATAGAATATTTCCCATTAGGCCAAGTAATAGCTTCTATTTTGACACCTACTTCTATTAAAAAAATAGTCCCCCAATCTCCTATTGTCTTACCACCCCACTTCAGCCCAGCCTCCTGCACCAGTTAATTGTGGTGATGCTTGTTTTCAGTATGAATGTGACTGTAAGCTCCGTGGGGCAGGGACCTCCTCTTTTATATCTCTAAAGCGCCTTAGCACCAATGATGCTATATAAATAAGAGCACAAATCTTCATTTCTACTTGCTCCCAGAGCTGACTTGGAAAAACCCTCAGGACGAGGTGCTGTAAATAAATATAGCACTGCGTTCCCTGAAGTGTCACATTCATGTAGGTTTGTTTGAGCCCCTCTTGGTGACCTGCTTGTGACTCTGGCCAAGATTTTCATAGTGGCCAAGGATTTTGGGTTCAGCTTGAGACAGCTTAGAGGGGCCTGATGTTCAGAGAGAGGGTGATCAGCATTTTCTGAAAATCAGGCCCTTTTAAGGTGCCTGGAGTTGGACAACAAAATCACTAGCCGTTTTGAGAATCTTGGCCTCTACTTTTCTTTTGCGCGGGTCAGGAGGAATGTGGGCATGGCCAATGTAGAGAGAGTCTAATATTTCAAGGCAGGTCATACCCTGTTCCCAGATGTCAATATTATGGAGTGTCTGGTCTTTCCCATTACTAACCCATGTTTGTTTGGATGTTGGGGTGGGGGTTGGAGGGGGGAGACAGGAATTCCTTATCTTAGATCATGCTGACTTCAAACTTGTCCTGCTGGTTGAGAATTTTAACGCAATCTAGTTTTAAATCATTCAAACCAGATTTGTCCATTGTCAGATGGAGAGTTGGAGATCACATTTGTGCAGTCTTTCCAGACTGCTTCCAGGCAGATTCTCCTCCACTCAGCACACCAGTGAGCCATTGATTGCAGTCAGCCATTCCTTCCTTCCTGGTCGGCCTGCGCCACTGGGAGCAAGCAGTGTTCTCTAGAGGGCACTGTCTGTGCTGAGACAGGGAGAATGGCTGGCTGACGCGCACTCTCTCCTGGGGAGCCAAGTTAAGAACAAGCCGCGTGTAATAAAACACCTTCGCTTGGCTCACCCTGAAGTTGTGTCTCTTGCCTCAGTTAAATGGCCCACGAGGAAGGATCAGCCGAGAGAGATTAACAGGCAACAGGAGGCAGTGAGGAGAACGGGGCGGTGTTTTGTATCGGGAACACTGACCAATGCTTGCAAACGTAGGTGCGGGAAGTTAGGCACCTACATCGCCTACCCCACGGTTTCATTTCCAGGCATGCCGAGTGTCCAGAATGGCTGCTGACGTCAGTAGATGCTGCCAGGGGCCCAGCACCCCGGAACATCCAGCCAAGTATGTCGGTGCCCGACTTCCCACCATGGCCTTCCCAAGTGACTAGTGATTTTGGAGGTGTTCCTCTTTGGGTGCCCAGCTTTACCACGGCCCTGATTCCCAGAGGGTGATGCCTCCGCAACATCACTAGCCATTTTGGAAACCGGTGGTCTCCGGGGCCACAGCTGCGTCTGAAGCCACTGGAAGCTGCCGGTGCTCAGCACCTCTGAGAATCAGGCCCCTCCATCTGAAACGTTGGCCTGGACGGAGTGAGAAAAGTGGTGAAACAGGCCCCGTTTTACCTTGTTCGGGGCTCCCAGCTGCTGGGGTGAGCAGAGCGCTCGTACCTCACTCTATAAAGCAGAGCGTCCACTGGGACCTGGGGCCAGGTGAATTGGCAGAGCCTGTACAGGACAGACTGGGTGGCAGTGTTTGCTGCAGCCCCATGCTCCGAAAGCCCCAACCAAACAGTGCCTTGGGAAGCTGCCCTGGTGACGGAGCGTGGTGAAGTCGGTCTATCTGCACTGCTTTCATAGGCTTGTGTTGTTTTTCCTTCTTCCTCTCCCCCTGCCCTCCTTGTTCCTGCAGGACCATATTCCGGTGCCCTATCAGCCAGATTCCAGCAGCAACCCCTCCTCAACGACATCCTCCACCCCCTCCTCGCCGGCCCCGCCGTTACCGCCCAGCGCGACTCCGCCATCTCCCCTCCACCCCTCCCCGCAGTGCACGCGGCAGCAGAAGCAGTTCAACTTGCCAGGTACCTCGCTGCGGGCAGGCTGCCCCCACAGGAGGCGCCAGGAGGGGCTTTGAGTAAATCGCTCTGTAACAAAGGCAGTTATCAGTCAGTCACATGGAACTTGCTGAGTCCCCCTCCGTGGGGGAGTTCCATTCCCAGGGCTTGGCAGGGATCTTGCCTGAATACGTCCCCAGGTCCCCCATTACCATTATGGAATGCTGGGTCCGCTTCTGGGATCCAAACAGGATGTTGAAAAACTTGTGAAAGGTTCAGAAAAGAGCGACAGGATTGATTCAGGGTCTGGAAAACCTGCCTGATAGGGAGCAATTGACAAAGCTCCATCTATTTGCTCAAGAGAAGGTTAAAGAGGTGACTTGATCTTAATCTACAAGGGGAAGAGATGTCCGAGAGCAAAGGGCTCTGTAATCTAGCAAAAACCATAACTAGATCCAATGGCTAGAAGTGGAAGCCAGACAAATCCAGGCTAGAAATAAGGGGGGGGGGATTTGCAGCGAGAGTAATATACCACTGGAACAACCGACCAAGGGACATGAGGGCTTCTGCATTGCTTCCAGTTTTTAAATCCAGTCTGGGTGTCTTTCTAGAAAAGATGCTTTAGCTCCGCCAGAAGTTGTGGGCTTTGAGGCAGGCGTCACGAGGGGAGGTCCTCTGGCCTGCGTGACGTAGGAGGTCAGACTAGATAATCTCAACGGTCCTTTCTGGCCTTAAGATCTGACTCATCTTGTCCAAGTGCAATGCCCGCTCCTGGGTTTCTGTGAAATTCACCGGCCCTGCAGTCCAGTGGGAGGCTCTGCGTGCACTCAGCTCCGGTGAACGGCTCCCGAGTGGAGGGCGACACCCTCAGCTGAACTCCATGATTTGCAGAGTGTGGTCAGAGGGAATACTGGCTTTCTCAACCAGCCCCTCCTCTGCCCCATAGAGTGGGGATTAGCGGTATCCTCCCCAAACCAGCTTCCCCCACTTGAGATGCCAATGTGATGACACGGTTGATCTTTCATAACACGATGGCGCCTTCCCTTTCTTTTGCATGCTTTCGGCAGTGAAACAGTGAGCGGTGTTGACACGTCCGTTGCCATCATTAGACTCCAGAGCTAGTAGCGCGTTAAAATGGACAGGGGCAGTTCCCCCTTTCTGAGCTATTGCTTTCGGCTGTATTGGTTCCATTCCATTCATGTTCTGAAGCTCGACTTCACAGCCAGAAGGGCGAGGTATGTCCTAAATGAAAGCCTGGGTTCTGGTGCACAAGCTGGCTGCCTCCTGACAAGAACAGTCACTGAATCCCCACTCACTGGCCCATTTCAACCCTAGAGGGAAGCACCACCTCTAGGAGCAGGAATTCACTCCCGGCCCATTCATTCTCTAGGCAGGCAGGCCACTCTTCATGGCCCAGGCAATACTCGCCCATTCTGGTGATGCTGCCAATTAGTGCCCGTTTGTTCTTGGTAGTTCCTGTGTCATAGAAACCCATTAACCAGGATCAACACCCATTTTCTTGTTGAAGACCTCTAAACAGCCACCCACTGGTCACCACTTTCACTTTCTGTCAGCCAGGGCTCGAATCAGACCAGTGGCCCAGCAGCGTGGCCAGTGGCTTCTGAGCCGCACTGGTGATTTTACTTTGTGGCATGCGTTCTCAGCCTGGGGGGTCGTACCCGTCCTCGTTACCTTTATGGGAGCAAGGTAACATGGAGTCCCAGGAGGAAAACAATTGGGTACAGCTGTCCTAAAGAAACTAGATCTTACACCTTTCTGCTTGGCTACGTTTGATCCTGCCCCTCATGTCCCTGGATCGCCTGGAAAGGCTGAGAGATGGGGTGAGGGGGATTGAGCTAGGAATAAGTAACGGTCACCAGAGAGGTACCAGACTTTGCCAAATGGGGGAGTGGGGAGCGCAGCTTGCCAGCAGCAGCCAGGGTCTCCCGTCTCTAAGCTTTCTGAGCTGCCTCCTTTGCAGACAGTCTGTAGCCTCCCCAGAAATTCACATGAAATTGGCGTTCATTAGAAAGTCAGAATGGACAATTGAGGGAAACAATGAAGCCATGGGAAGTGCTGCAAGGAAGCACTTGAAGCATTGATGGCCTTGTTGAGAGTTGCTTGGGAAGGAACAGCGAGTACTTAGGACAATGTGCGGTATTGGGTGGCATTTGGTTTTTTATCTAGTAACTGCGCAGGGCACTCTCTGTAAGATATTTCCCTGATCTGAAACAGGGAAGTCAACGCTTCTGACCTACACACAGGCCCATTAGCGGCTCCTCTTTCACCACAGGTCGTTGGGATGTTTGTTCAAAATTTTTAAAAAAATGCACGTTATGGGACGTTTAACGAGTAAGTGAACGAAGTCTCCTAACTCTCCCGTGTGATAGACGCAGGACGTCCCGCTTATCCCTGTTGCACAAATGGGGAAACTCAGGCAGGGGTGCTGAGCAACCAGGAAGGGTCACATCACAAACCACTGGCAAAGCTGTGATTTCGCTCAGCCCCTGCTCAATCCCGACCACACAGCCTCCTGAAAGCAACCAACCAAAGGCACTGGCCAAGGCCAGGTACAAGACGCGTAAACGGCAAACCCAGAGCAGTGCTGAGGCTTCCATTCGGGCGCCCCGGCTGGGCTGCTTCCCCTAGAGCCAAAGGCTCTGCTTCACGTCGTGGCTGCACGGTAATAGGCAGAACACACACGACGAGTCCTATTGCTAGGCCCTGCCTAATGGCTTACGTCCACACGGTTGGATCCAGCACCAGGCTGGGGCTGTGCAAGGTTTCTTCATGCAGGGGCACCATGCATCACGATACAGGTTTGCACCAGTCCTGGCTGGGCCATTCCTTGGCTTCCCATGAGCAGAGGCAGCTGTTTGCGCTGACCTGGCCTGTGGCTTTATGCTTTGGACAAAGGCTCCTCTGGGGGTAGGATAAATGCAGCTTCTCTGATCTTGTCGAGTCCTGCGCTGCACTTAATCAAGTCCTGGTGCGTGGGAGGAGGCAGGCAGGGGCAAGCTTTGAAATGTCCCTCCGGGCTCAGTGCTGGCCACTAAGAAACAACCAATGGTTCCCTGTAGTTTAGAGCTGCCGTGGCAGTCGCCGGGGTGCATTTGC
The DNA here is from genome assembly GCA_003942145.1 of Platysternon megacephalum. Taxonomy (NCBI): domain Eukaryota; kingdom Metazoa; phylum Chordata; order Testudines; family Platysternidae; genus Platysternon; species Platysternon megacephalum. The sequence continues at coordinate 3,298,331 of QXTE01000130.1, read as the reverse complement.
CGTGGCACAGTGGCTAGGATGTTGGGCAGGGTTCTAATCCCAGCTCTGCCACTGACTTGCTGTGTGACCTTGGGTGAGTCACTGGGCTTCCATGCCTTAGTTTCCCCATCTGTAACATAGGAGTAATGATCCTGACCCCACCTTTGTGAAGTACTTTGAGGTCTGTGGATGCAAAGCAGCAGGTACATGCTATTTAGTATTGTTACATCCAGTAATTACTTTCAAAGGTAACTGCTAGCAACTGTAGTGATTGAGAGGATTTAAAAGCACCTACGTGTTGTAGTTGGAATTAGGAGGGAATTTACCAACATGCCCTGTGCCTGGTTCTCAGGAGCGGTTTTGTGGAGTGGGCCTAGGATATTCCAAAGCGATACAACTCGGGCTAATGAAGGAGCCCCGTTGGCCTGGGTACCCCATTCATCTCATTGTCTCCTCTCCTTCCTCCCGAGTCAGCTTTCTCACCCTACCTGGCTTCCCATTGGGACTGGCTAAACAGAGCCAGTGTCCAAGAGGCGCACGGGAGGTTGAGTTCTCATCAACGATCCCATTTTTAGCTTCTGCTCTTCTCCACTGACAGCTCCTTTTCCCCACCAGAGGGACTAGGGTCCTCAAAGCGCTGCCCAGAACAGATTCTGTTGCAGCCTTGATCTGCAATATCAGAGAGGCAAAGCTCTTCCCGTTGTCTGACAAGTGTGGGACAGGATGCTTTTGCACGGGTGTAGTCCCCTCAGCTCCTGGGAGATGTGAGCGCCCCCTCCATACTGTCTGCCTGAGGGAGAGATTTCCACACCTGTGTTTTCAATTGTGTGTGTTTTAATGAGGATGAATTTTGTTTAAAGTGGAAATAACCAAAAAAAAAGTCAGCGGCAGCAGCTTCTTGTTGGAGGCAGCTTGCAGTGGTGGCACAGATGCCCATAACGTGAGTCATCGCCACTGAATCATACGAGTTCATTCCAATGAGTTAATTAGACAAATTGGCATTTACACGGAGTAAACTCTGGCTCGCCAGTCTCCAAGGCAGTCCATCCTCACTTCCCCTGCAAGGAGCGGAGAGACCAAGTCAGGAGAGGTCAAACTCCCGAATCTGTTACCTGCGTGGCAACTCAGAGCGAGGGACGCTTTCTTAACATGTTTCGTTAGCAGCCTGGCTCTGAGTGAAACGACACCGAGCCGTGCTTGGGATGCTTTTTCATCTCTGTGCTAGCGCTACACCCGGGCAGCGCGTCCCACTGCTGTCAAGATGCTGGTCTCAAGAATTTCAGCTTTCTTCAGAAGCTTTATACAGGGTTAGGAGGTTTGAAATGCAGCGACTTCTCCCCGGGAATCCAAGAGGCGTCCGCTTTGATCTCAGCTCGGGGGAGAGTAGTTCCCGTCACGCTGTAAACTGTGGTCTCGGGAGTTAATCAGGAGATGCTGAGCCAGATCCTTAGCTGGTGTAAATCAGCATAGCTGTATTGGCTTCAGTGGAACGCTGCGGATTTACACCAGCTGTGCATCTGGCCCCATGGGGGTCAAATTCAGCTCTTAGTGTAAATGGGTTCAGCTGGAGCAGAGCTCCACCGTGGCTTAAGTCGCTGTCCCATGCGGTCTTTAAAGAGTCCAGGGTGCTTTTCACAATAACCCGGGCGTCCGTTCTGATGTCCTGGCCAAATTCCTCTGTATAATTATATTTGGGTTCCCTGAGTATCCCCCATTGCTTTAATTGAATCCAATGTTCTTCAGTGCCCCCCGTAGCTCCTATGTAGCGCTGCTGCATCAGCGATTCCAGAGGGAACTGCGTTTTGGTGGTGGAAGAAGCGACTCTTATGCCATATGGACTTGATTCAACCGTGTTGCACCCCACAGACCCTGTGGGAACAGCTTGGTGTGGGGCTGGGATTCGTGCCAGGGAGAAGGCAGGTGGTTCTGCAGCAGTTCTGCAATGCACAAGCAGCTTCAAGTTTCAGCCCAGGCTCCCAAGAAGCCTTGCTGACGGCTGACTCGATGTACCCCATCAGTGCAGCTCCCAGGTGCCCTGCTCCGGCTTAGTGTCTGGACTGTGCCCGGGGGCTTCGGGCCCAGCGTGGGTGGTTGTGTGCGCTGCTGTGACACCCGTCCCATTCCCACAACCACCGTCAGATTTTCCATTGCCCGGGGACCTCAGTTTGGGTTTGAAAAGCCTCCATTTATCCCTGCCAGTTCAGCCATGTCCCAGGTCAGCCACTTGCACCATCTTGACACAGCATTGCGCCCTAGCCTGGGGTTTCATGGCCCTGGCTAGCTTCTGGAAAGCTGGCCTGGGGAGTGGGTGGCGGGGGCGACTTACTTTTGGAGTGGGGTTTTGATGTAAGTGCAGTGACTGAGGGCAAGTCTACACTACAAAATGAAGTCGACATAAGTTACATCGACATACAGTCACCGCAGTAATTAAATCACTTTCGCACGTCCACACTACGCTCCTGGTGTCGGCAGTGAGTGTCCTCACTGGGAGCACTTGTCCCAATTTCGCTGTCAGTGTGGGGCATTGTAGGACGGCTTCTGAAAGGCAGCCACGGTCGATGTAAGCAATGCAGTGTCTGCACTGACCCAGCGTCGACCCAACTCCATCGACCTCAGCGCCTCTCGCGGGGGTGGAGCTGTTACGTCAGTGTAGTGGGCGAGTTACATTTTAGCGTAGGTACTTGCAGAGTTAGGTCGACGTAAGCTGCCTAACTCCGTAGTGTAGAGCAGGGCTGAGACAATGCGGGGGGATGGCTCAGTGGTTTGAGTATTGGCCTGCTAAACCCCACGTTGTGAGTTCAGTTCTCGAGGAGGCCATTTAGGGATCTGGGGTAAAAATCTGTCTGGGGATTGGTCCTGCTTTGAGCAGGGGGCTGGACTAGATACCTCCTGAGGTCCCTTCTAACCCTGATAGTCTATGATTTCTAGAGCATAATTGCATTTCTTAGCTGTTTAAGAACACATGGCCCCAGCCTTCTGGCTTTAAACATCTACCTGAGATGTAAAAATCACCAGGAAAGGGGCCCACTGTTCTGCATCCTTGGTGCATTGTCACATGAGGTGTGATCATCTCTCCCCTCGCACAGGCAGTTTGAGGAGCAGTTCCAGCTGCACTTTATGGCTGGGATCAGGCCCTTTGTTTGGCTAGAAGCACTCGCCTTCCATTCAGACCGTGGGTATCTGCTTTTCGTGGAGCCGGGGTCAAGGCTGAGAGCACTTACTCCTGGATGAGAGGGGGGAAAGTTGCACCATGGGCTGTAGGAATCCCGTGGAGTTGCACCTGTCCGCTCTTGCCCTAGAACTGAGGAGAAGGCTTCAGTTTGTGAAGTATCAAATGCGTCCTTTCAAAACACCAACCAACCGCCTTCCCTTCGGATCGTCAAAGTGCCCCTCTGTGCTGGAGGAAAGAGGGCTCCCCTGGTCTTTGCCCGTGTGTTCACTGTTACCTTTTGTCTGTGTTTTGTGTGCCTTGGAGCCGCTGTGCAAAGTTTCCATGCGTAGATACTGTTATATAGTGGCCATCGCGTACTGCTGGGATGCTGTACCAGACGCACACTGAACAGCTATATTTAAACAAAACGGCTCCAAGTGGGCTGGACAGTCTGCCGCTTTGGGCAAATCCAATAAAGTGGGCGAAGGCAAAAAGACCCCAGAAAGGAGGAGCTGGAGGGAGACAGGGAGAGGAAAAAATTCAGAGGTGAAATAACCTGCATAGAAAGACCTGGTAGTGGGTCCTGCAGGCAGCCATCTGCTCGCAGGTGACCCAGAACTGAGAAGGTCCTTCACAGACCTGATCCAGTCGGGTACCTGGGGATGGAGAGCAAGGAAAGCTGTGCCCATCACACCCGTCTGTAGGGACAGCATGAAAAGGGGGGGTGCTTGAGTGTCTCAGATTTAGATTATGAAGGTTGCCAGCAAGACCTAGAACTGAATTCACCTGTGTCCCCCTAGAAGCTCTCTGACTGGCTAGCTGCCACTTCCTTCCCTGTTGATCTAGAACGCCGTAGGCAGTCGTGATACCTGAGAGATGCCCCCTTCTCTGTCTGCCACTGGGACAGCTGAGACCACGACAACAATCCCGAGACCGATCACTTAAGGGATGAGGGCAGGGCATTTTCAGTGAAGGGTCTTTGGCTAGAATTCACCTCCCCCCTGGTCCTGGTAGAGACAGAGGCCTCTAGGGTGTGGCTACACTGCAGTCAGAGGTGTAGACGTACCCGGGCTGTCTTTGATCTAGCTCGAAGAACAATAGGGGTGACGCCAGTTCATCCCCAGGGTCCTGAACCGGGGGAGGCTAGCTTGTGCCACTGCCCATGCTGCTGCGACTGCCTGAGCTAGCGAGACCCAAACCAGCTCGGCTGTGTCTACACGCACTGACTCAGCATAGACAGACCCGAAGCTCATCTGGTTTCTCACGTTGCCGCCTGAGGGGCTTGCGTGTGAGTTGGGTCTGTGGGGCTGAGACCGGTTGTGCTGATTTTGATCAATGTGTCAGTGTAGCTGTATGGGGGGTATGGGTGTGTTTGCACTACGGCAAGGGTGGCCAACCTGAACCTGAGAAGGAGCCAGAATTGACCAATGTACATTGCCAAAGAGCCACAGTAATACATCAGCAGCCCCCCATCAGCTCCCCCACCCTGTTCCTAGTGTCTCCCACCCACCGGCAGCCCCACCGATCAGCACCTCTCCTTCCCTCCCGATCAGCTGTTTCGTGGCATGCAGGAGGCTCTGGGGGGGGAGGGGGAGGAGCAAGGGCACGTCAGGCTCAGGGGAGGGGGCGGGAAGGGGTGGAGTGGGGGCAGGGCCTGTGGCAGAGCCAGGGGTTGAGCAGTGAGCACCCACCGGCACATTGGAAGTTGGCACCTATAGCTCCAGCCCCGGAATCGGTGCCTAGACAAGGAGCCGCATATTAACCTCTGAAGAGCCGCATGTGGCTCCGGAGCCACAGATTGGCCACCTCCGCACTACGGGGACGACTGTGGTGGGCACATTTTTATAAGTAGAGCCACTCACTTCCTGGGCAGTGAGCTGTCTTGGCCCAGCTACTGGGCTGCGATGGCACTGACAGGGACGGGAGAGGACGGGCTGGCTGATCTCCAGTGGCGTGGTAAGAAGCAATAATATCAAAGGTCGTTCTGTTCCCCACACCTTTTAAGAGCCATCCTTGATTGTTAACTGCCCTCGAGTTACCAGCTGTACCTCTCCTGCGCAGTGTTCATTAGTTAATCAATTGCTTAATGGGTGCCTGGTGCCTTAGACATGTAGTCTAGAAATGTCAAAGGAGTCCAAAGGACTTAAGTGCCCAAATCCCATTGGCTTTCAATTAGGTGGCCAAATCTCCCAGGTGGCTTTGGAAATCTCAGCAGCAAAGTGCTGCATAACTGCTAAGCTAAGAGCTGAAGACTGTAGAATGAGGGAGTTGAATTATGATAGGTAACATGGCTCCTAAACAGATCTAGGGCACGTAAAGCAGCCAGATGCTGGCCTGGTGACCTAGTTGTGTCGTGGCTGTTGTCATTGAAGTGCCGTCCACAGACTTGGCATTTGCACAAGGTACAAAATACCCAGTCCCTGCCCTGAAGAGCTTACAGTCTAAGGGCATGTCCGCACTTCAAGTTGGAGGTGTGAAGTCCACCTCGAGGAGACATACCCACGCTAGCTCTGATGGGGTTAACATGCTAAAAATGGAATATAGCCGCAGGAGCACGAGTACACACCTGTCTAAGATGCTAGGTGTGCATTTGGGGCAGCTACCCCCTACATTCTATTTTTAGCACATTAGCTCAATTTAGCGCTAGCACGGGTATGTCTTCTCAAGCTGGAATTTACATCTCCGGCTTGAAGCGTAGACGTACCCTAACTAACAGACACAAAGGAAACGAGGTGTGTTGGTGAGAGATTTAACTGAAGGCAAGTCCATGCCTTGCGCTGCCATGTGGGACAGTGGGATCAGATGCCCAATTCTGGTCTCTTACTCCCCGGTCCAGCAGAGGCTGGATGCTCTGTAATGCAGGACGTAGAGGTTTTGCAGACGCCACCCTTCCGATTGTGCTGTGTTGCCCTGACGTTGCTCACTTTTTTAACTTCTTCCTTTCTCCATTGCAAGCTTCCCACTACTACAAGTACAAGCAGCAGTTCATTTTCCCAGGTAAGTCATTTCAAAGTGATCATAATCAGTCGCCGTAATGTAGTGCATGCAGAGTTACCCCTCGCTGATTTAGGAGCAGCAATACTCTCCCTGTCCTGAGTTGCATGCCTTACTGTCATCGTTTAGGGATCTGGATGGTGCGTGGGGTGGGGGGTGGTCTTTAATCAGCTGGGACTTAAAGGGTGGGGAGGGGTTTGGGTTGTGTTTCTTCTAGAAACGAATCATATGAGGATGATTTGACTAAATTATTGAGGGTGAAATTCACCCCCTGTGCAGAGGGTCAGCTTAAGTCTCTCAGAATATGGGGGCTTCGGGCTGAATGATACTCGTGCCTTGTGCTGGCTTTCTGCACAGGGGTGAGTTTCACCCTACAGCGAGTAAATTCACCCAAGAGTTGCAGTGTTTTTCAAGTGGGCCGGTCTCTTCTGAGGCTGTTCTTAGGGCTAGGGTTTTCTGTGGGGAGGAGAGATGTAGTATTAGATGAGGAAAAGGAACTGGCGGGAAGCCCTGTTTGGAGGGTTTTCCCCTGCCCTGATCGAGGTCAGGTGACAGGAGGTTTGGGAAGCCGTGAGGGTCAGAAACAGGTAGGTTTTTTTAAGGTTAAATCCATCCCTAGGCAGGTTTGGTTTTTGTGACTGTTTGTCAGCTGAGTTATTGAGCCTAGAGAAGAACATCGATGTGACGTTCAGCACACATGGCTGCGAGCCATGGCGCGGGAGGGCGGGGCGGGTCAGCCGCAGGATGCAAGGAGAAACCTGCCAAGGGCAAGAAGTAGCTGTGGAAGCATCTGCTTCCTCTGGCTGTGACTGTGAAGGGTGAACTTCACATTAAACCAAGGCAGCCAGTGCCAGCTGGAGAAGCTCCTCATTGGCCTTGTTTACTGACTACAAGGTCCAGAGGAACTGGTAGAGTCTCTCAAGGTCTTTTGTCCATCCTCTGGGGGTCTCCCTTCCAGTCTAACACTAACTGCCTCTGTCAAGCCCAGAAGTGGCCTGATTCTCCACTGCTTTGTTCCTCGTGGAGTCACAGGCTCTTGTGCAAGGAAGTGCAAAGTGCTGAGGGATGTGGAGCATCCTGGCGTGGTAACTTTTTGTCCCTGCTTTGCCCAGATGTCTGTGGCTCCAGTAGGTGCAGTGCCATGGGAAAGTGGGCCTATAGGCAGTGCTCAGTGGGAGCTGGGATGTAGCCACTTCATCTCATATTTCCTCTTTCCTGCCAACCTCTCTTCCCTTTCTCCGCTTTCTCCTCCCCAGCCATACCTTCCCTGCTTTCCCCTGCCTCTCCAGGGCCCTGGCCCTGCCTTCACCTGACTCCCTTTTAAACAGGACTTCCTTTTCTCCTTCTCCCTCTTCCCTGAATGCTCCGTCCTGGTCTCCTGCCTCTGGCTGGGCCTTCCCCTGTGAGAGGCAGTTCTTCCTCACGTTGGTTGGTTGAGCAACTGGAGGTGCCACTGCTGAGGCAGTGCTGATGTCAGCATGGTCTTGGTTTGGGCGCAGCTCTGAGATAGGATAGAAGAGAGAAGTAGAGACCCTGGGCTTGATTCTCCTCTCCCTTATGCAGGTGTGACACCACCTCGGTGAGTGAGAAGAGATTGTGGGGCAGGGACTTGGGGAAACCCCAGAAAATAATGGTTGTCTTACTGCAAACAAACGGCCTAGCTTGGAAACTAAACTCATGGCAGCTCTGCTCTACCTACAGTGTGTCTTCACACTCAGTTCTCCTTTGTTTTCAGATGTTGTGCCTGAGACACCGACCCGAGCACCTCAAGTTATCCTTCATCCAGTGAATTCTAATCCAATGTAAGTGGGTCTCTTGCCTTGTCTTTTTACTTCCTCTTCACTTTGTGTTCTTCACTCCCTTGCACCCCTGCTCTGGAGGATCACCTGCTAGGAACACAGGTCCCTTCACTGGTTGCGTGACTGACAGCTGCCTGCTTGCTCTAGGCAAAGGTCATCCATGGAAGCGGCAAACCGGTTTATTTTGGTAAGCAGACCTGTGCTGATGGATCCTCCTGTCCAACTAGGACCAGAATTCCGGGGGAATGATCAGAATGATCACAGTGGGGACAGGTGATCTGTCAGGTGCCTGTGGATTAACAGCACTAAGATGTGAAGATTGAGCTAAAGAGGCATATGGAGTATGCAGTCCCAACCTCCCCTTCCATCCTGGCTCCCAGTCTCCTTAACCGTCCAGTTCATAAGAACATAAGAACGGCCGTACTGGGTCAGACCAAAGGTCCATCCAGCCCAGTATCCTGTCTTCCGACAGTGACCAATGCCAGGTGCCCCAGAGGGAGTGAACCTAACAGATAATGATCAAGTGATCTCTCTCCTGCCATCCATCTCCACCCTCTGACAAACAGGCTAGGGACACCATTCCGTACCCACCCTGGCTAATAGCCATTAATAGACCTCCATGAATTTAAACCCTGTTATAGTCCTAGCCTTCACAACCTCCTCAGGCAAGGGGTTCCACAGGTTGACTGTGCACTGTGTGAAGAAGAACTTCCTTTTATTTGTTTTAAACCTGCTGCTCATTAATTTCATTTGGTGGCCCCTAGTTCTTTTATTATGGGAACAAGTAAATAACTTTTCCTTATTCACTTTCTCCACATTATCATGATTTTATATACCCCTATCATATCCCTCCTTAGTCTCCTCTTTTCCAAGCTGAAAAGTCCTAGCCTCTTTAATCTCTCCTTATATGGGACCCGTTCCAAACCCCTAATCATGTTAGTTGCCCTTCTCTGAACCTCTTCTAATGCCAGTTCAGTCTCACCTTGTAATTTACTCCTGTCCCCTCCCCTGGTCTGGCTTTTGTTCCCTCTCCTTCCTCCACCATGCTGCCTGGGTGGCAGCAGGGAGTTGCCTGCAATCTGTTCCAGTGCCCAGCCTGGAGCAGCAATTACAGGGAAAGTCTGGCTTCGCCCCTGCCCTGGGATGGAGCGTGTTCAGTTGGTCTGTGGAGATGTGCAGTCTGGTCAGCACTAGGAGCTGTGAGAGACTTGAGCAATGCTCAGTGAGGATGGAATCTTCAAAGTTTTGAGGGGCTAAAAATCTAAGAAGTCTCTTCTGAGCATGTGCAAACTAACAGTTTACCAAGGGCTTATAATTTGGCCAAATTGGGGTGCATTTTTACAGAGATGGCAAAAGGTACATTCCTGACACAAAGGCCAGCCTCCTGCCAAATTTCAAACTCCTATTTCAAAGCACAGGGACGCGAGAGCTGTTCAAAGAAAAGGTTGCAATACTTTTCCCCCTAGCCTCGTTCTCAGAAACGGCTATACCGTTTTGTCTGGAAAAAAAAAGTCTGAAGCAGACACCTATCATGGAAAACTTCATAAGAACAGCATAGAGGGTCAGACCAAAGGTCCATCTAGCCCAGTATTCTGTCTTCTGACAGTGGCCAATACCAGGTGCTTCAGAGGGAATGAACAGAACAGGTCATCATCAAGTGATCCACTTCAGGCACATGGTTAAAGTTTGGAAAAATTCGATGCAACTGAAAACAGGAAGGACTGGATAACCTTAATAAAAGCAGCACTCCCAGCTCCACCAATAATATTTGCTAAGATCCCTAAAGTTTGCATTAGGCGTCTAAATAACTCCTGAAACTTGGTATATAATTGGCAGCTAGGAAAAGCTCTCCCCAGTGGCCTTTGTTTTTGCTTTTACTTGTGGCTGCCTTCCCTGTTTAGCTCAGTGTTCCCTAAGATCTTCCTGGCAAACGCTCTGATCAGCGTTGCATTAGCAGCATCCAGCAGCGCTGTTACATTTCAGGAGCTGTTGCCATTCCTTTTTATAAACTCCACTTTTCAGGGATTATATAACTCAGAAATTTAGCAGATAAGATCTCAGCCCAAACAGAAATGTAGTTTCTATCAGGATCGCCCACACTTTTCTAAATAGAGTGGTAACCTGCTTTGGGGGAGGGGGGGGGGCTAAAGAATTGCATCTGTGCCCAAGTGAGGCCAGCAGAATGACAAAGGCAGAGCTTGTGGTGGCCTGACAAATAATGCCACGGTGGTTATTTGATAGCCTGTGTCTGAGTCAAACTAGAGGTTAAAGTCCACTTTGCAACTCAAGCCAATGCAGGAGAGAGATGGAGATCTTACACCCAAATTCCCCTTGCTTCCTTCAAGCATATTTAGACCTTGTGAGATGGGTTGTACAGCTGTCACTCCTGCCTTCTGGTACATAAATAAATACATTCACACCAGAGGTATGTTGTAGTAAAGTAAGCTCAGGTACGTGGAGAATTTATAAAGCTTTGGGCCAGATTCTGATCTCACTTACACCAATGAAAATCTGAAGTAACTGCCTTGACATCCGTGATGTTACTCTGGATTTACCACCAGAGTAATTGAGCAGCACTGAATCGATTTGGAAAGCAGGCTATCGTCTCTACACTCTTAGAAATACGTAGTATTATTACTACTATTATTAAAAGCAAGGGGCGGAAAACTGCTTACCTGACTGTACAGCAGGTATAACAGATAGAAGCAACATGGTTGTGTGTTAGTCTGGTATTTGCTACAGTTTTCATCTGCGTAGTTTTTTGCCAATTAAATTATCAGGACTCTTTTCTCATTTATACTGGGTTTGTGCAACCATATCTCCATGGATTCCAGTGGAGTAACTCTAAATTTACATTGGCACGTGACAGGGTGGTCAGTTCTTGTCTTAAAATTTTCCTCTGAAAGGTTTCCCCACCACATTGAACACTTGAGACCTGATTCCCATTGACACTTAAGGCCCCTTTACTCTGCTCTGGCAAAATAGTCTTGGTATAAATGAGAAGTAGGCTCCAGAAAGGTAAAATACCTAAAATCGGAGTGGGAAGGAATGCCCAGAGAACGGAGTGTGCAGAGAGGACACAAAGCAGTCTCTTCACTGGCTGTAAACTGATACATTGGTCTGTGACAGAGGGACCTGGAGGATTTAACTGAAAGTATGTCTACACTGGCAGAGCTACAATGCCGGCAGTTACAGCGCCGCTCAGAGAGCGCTGAAGGGAAACCGCTGTTGTGTGTTCACACTGTCAGCTGCCTGCACAATAGCGTGTTCACACTTGCAGTGGTATTCGGAGCGGTGTATTCTGGGCAGCAATCCCACAGAGCATCTCTTCCTCTTCTGCCGCAAAGAGTTGTGGGAAGGCAGAGGAGGTCGCGGGGCATCCTGGGTCCTGTCCCAATGCCCTGTGATGCATTGCTTCACATCCCAGCAATCCCTGTGCTTCCGTCCGCATTTGGTGCCATCTTTCAACGGTTTGTGTAGTGCGCGCTCTGCCTCTTCGGTCTGCAGGAATGGATCCCGCACCGTTGACCAATATGCTGCTCCCTCTAACATGTCACGAGTGGCAGTGGAGTTATTCCTTAAACTACAAAGGCAAGAGGAGTGCGACATTGATCTCGCCATGTGTAGTAGCTACAACACGAGATTGCTTGTGGCATTCATTCAGGTGCTGACCACAGTGGAACGTCGCTTATGGGCTCGGGAAACAAGCACTGAGTGGTGGGATCACATCGTGATGCGTGTCTGGGATGACGAGCAGTGGCTGCAGAACTTTCGCATGAGGAAAGCCACATTCATGGGATTGTGTGATGAGCTTGCCCCAGCCCTGCAGCGCAAGGACACGAGAATGGGAGCTGCCCTGTCATTGGAGAAGCACATGGTGATTACACTATGGAAGCTGGAAGCTGCTGCCGATCAGTCGCTAACCAGTTCGGAGTGGGAAAGTCGACTGTTGGACTCGTGTTGATGGAAGTTTGCAGGGCCATTAATCGCATCCTGCCCCGAAAGACCGTGACTCTGGGCAACATGCGTGACATTGTGGATGGCTTTGCACAAATGGACTTCCCTAACTGCGGAGGGGCGATAGATGGCACGCACATTCCAGTTCTGGCACCAGACCATCTAGCCTGGTGGTATTTCTCAGTGGGGTATTTCTCAATGGTTCTCTGGGTGCTTGTGGATCACCGGGGGCGTTTCACGGACATTAATGCAGGCTGGTCTGGAAAGGTGCATGACGCACGCATCTTTTGGAACATTGGTCTGTTCAGGAAGCTGCAAGCAGGACTTTCTTCCCGGACCAGAAGATCACCGTAGAGGAAGTCGAAATGCCCATTGTGATCCTGGGAGACCCTGCCTACCACTTAATGCCGTGGCTTATGAAACCATACACGGGGCACCTTGACATCATAGGCGCCGACTCTGTGGGTGCTCCGGGGCTGGAGCACCCACGGGGGAAAATTAGTGGATACTCTGTACCCACCGGCAGCCAAGGTCCTCTCCCCACACCCCCATCCCACCTCACTTCCGCCTCCTCCCCTGAGCGCGCCGCGTTCCCGCTTCTCCGCCTACATCCCAGCGCTTGCCGCTGCCAAACAGCTGTTTGGTGGTGTAGCAGGCTCCGGGAGGGAGGGGGGAGGAGCGGGAATGTGGCGCGCTCAGGGGAGGAGGTGGGGAAGAGGCGGGGCCGGGGCAGGGATTTGGGGAAGGAGTCGGAATAGGGGCAGGGAGGGGGTAGAGTTGGGGCGGGGACTTTGGTGAAGGGGCTGGCAGGGGACTGGGCAGGGGTGGAGTCGGGGCGGGGCCGGGGGCAGAGGGGGGGTCGAGCACTCACCGGCACGAGCAGAAGTCGGTGCCTATGCTTGACAGCAGCAACAACAGGCTGAGCAAGTGCAGAATCACTTTTGGCTGTTTAAAGGCCCGCTGGCGCTGCCTATATGGGAGGCTGGACCTGGCCGATGACAATATTCCTATGTATCAGAGGGGTAGCCAATATTCCTATGCTTATAGCCATGTGCTGTACGCTCCATAATATTTGTGAAGGGAAGGATGAAAGCTTCACTCAGTGCTGGACTGCTGAGGCTCAGCGCCTGGAGGCTGAATTTGAACAGCCAGAGACCTGGGCTATTAGAGGGGTGCAGTGTGGGGCCATAAGGATCAGGGATGCCTTGAGGCAGCAATTTGAAGCTGAAAGCCACTAATATTTGTTGCTATGCTCGGGAGTGCAGTGCTTGTAATGCTAGGAGGTGATTGTGATTGGTGCAGATGATGCACTATGAAGGTGTAAGAATATTGCCTGTTGCTTTGCAGGGCTCTGTTTGCTTTCAATTAATGGAATAAAGATTGCTTTCAAACCAAACCAAGTCTTTTATTAAAAAACAACAATCAGAGGAGAGAGACAAACAAAAAAACACATCAGCACTGAGGGGGAAGGGGAAGGGTCCCAGGAGGAGGTGGGGGTCCCAGGACGGTTAAAGATTTGTGTATGTCCAGGTATCATATCCAACCTTCTCCTTTGGAGTACAGTGCAGCGCGTACTGTACTTCAGCAGGGCTAAACTGCAGCGGGACGGGTGTTGAGTGCAGTGGGTACTGGGAGTTCACAGGGCTGGACTGTGATGGGGCAGGAGTGGAATGTCGCGGGTACAGACTGGAGCCAGGAGGTTGATAAGAGTGTGTTGGCGGTGTCTGGGGGGGGGCGCATGGGAAAGAGTTTTGCGATAGCGGCTGCAGGGGTGGGTGGGCGCGGAGCTGCTCGGTTTTGCTAGTAGCGCCTGGAGCATGTCCACTTGGCGCTCCATAACGTTTAAGAGCTGTTCCATAGCTTCGTTCTGGCGCACCACGTTCTCCTTTCGGTCCCTCTTCTCGCTGTCCCACCACTCCTTCAATTGGTGTTTTTCGGCAGTGGAGTGCATCATGACATCATGCAGAAAGTCCTCTTTAGTTCTTCGTGGCCGCTTTCTAATTCTGCGCTGCCGTTCAGCCGGCGATAACAAAGAGGGAGGCTGGGCTCCCAAGCTCTCATCTGTGAAGCCAAAATGCAACATTTTCCAGAAGCAGTACTGTTTGCACCACACAGGCCACTGATTTAAAACACAGCCACTGTTCACATACCTGTCACTAACTGGCTGACCCCAGGCAAGCACACATGAGCCACAAGACCCCCAGAATGGTGAGTAACCGCAGGGGCAGGGGAAATCCGTGTTCCAGGACCGTACTGTACATGGGCACGTGGCTCTTGGGGAGAGCCAGCACTGGAGGCGGGGGCCTGATAATCATTACAGTCCCCACATTTCCCACGGGCTGTGTTCATTATGGAAGATATCTCACTGCTGAGGGTGAGCAGGGAATCAAGGGAGGGTCTTCTCCAAGCCTGCAGCTTCCGCCCTGGCCCTTATGCGGCTCGCCTGTGTGCAGCAATGGTCCCCCCGCCCCGAGTGACGGCAGAGTGGCGTGGGAAAGTTACCGTTAATGGGGCAAGAAACAAAGCAGCTCTGCCAAAGAACCCGCGGCAGCGGATTGCCCAGTATCTCCAGGAGAGTTTCGTGGAGATCTCTGAGGCAGATTCCCGTCAAGTGAGGGAGTCAATCAACACCCTGTTCCACCGCTTAGACTAGGCATGTGGTGGTACGCGCATCATACAGACACAAGCCTGCTTTCTGCAACCCTCCTGCCCCAACAACTCGCTTCAGCAATTCCCCAAATCAAAGCCACTTACCAGCAGCCTCCTCTCCTGTTTGCGCTTCGCCAGGCTCTGACAGCTGTGACTGACTAGCCTCCTCCGGGGTAGAGAAGAGCTCCTGTCTGCAGGCATCTCTGACCTCCAAGTCGTCCTCTGCCGCTGGGTCCCCTTCCACATCCTCATCCAAGATTTCCTCCTCCTGGCTCGGTCCATTCTCGACTGTCACGCGAGCCACCGAAGTATCCACAGTGGCCTTCGCATTGGAGGTGGGGTCGCCACCGAGTATCACGTCCAGCTCTTTGTAGAACCGGCAGCTCATGGGCGCAGCACCGGAGCGGCGGTTTGCCTCCCGCGCCTTGTGGTAGGCGTTCCGCAGCTCCTTCACTTTGACCCTGCACTGCCGTGTGTCCCGGTCATGGCCCGTTTCTGTCATGCATCGTGGAATCTGTTCGTAGGTATCATAATTCCTACGGCTGGAGCGCAGCTGGGACTGGACAGCNTCCTGTTCCACCGCTTAGACTAGGCATGTGGTGGTACGCGCATCATACAGACACAAGCCGGCTTTCTGCAACCCTCCTGCCCCCAACAACTCGCTTCAGCAATTCCCCAAATCAAAGCCACTTACCAGCAGCCTCCTCTCCTGTTTGCGCTTTGCCAGGCTCTGACAGCTGTGACTGACTAGCCTCCTCCGGGGTAGAGAAGAGCTCCTGGCTGTATGCATCTCTGACCTCCAAGTCGTCCTCTGCCGCTGGGTCCCCCTCCCCCTCCACATCCTCATCCAAGATTTCCTCCTCCTGGCTCGGTCCATTCTCGACTGTCATGCGAGCCACCGAAGTATCCACAGTGGCCTTCGCAGTGGAAGTGGGGTCACCACCGAGTATCGCGTCCAGCTCTTTGTAGAACCGGCAGCTCGTGGGCGCAGCACCGGAGGGGCGGTTTGCCTCCCGCGCCTTGTGGTAGGCATTCCACAGCTCCTTCACTTTGACCCTGCACTGCAGTGTGTCCCGGTCATGGCCCCTTTCTGTCATGCATTGTGGAATCTGTTCGTAGGTATCATAATTCCTATGGCTGGAGTGCAGCTGGGACTGGACAGCCGCCTCTCCCCAAATGCCGATGAGGTCCAGCAGCTCGGCATTGCTCCAAGCGGGAGATCGCCTGGTGCGTGGAGCAGGCATGGCCACCTGGAAAGATGCACTGAGGCCACTGCACGTGTCACCGAGCAAACAGGAAGGGGACTTTCAAAATTCCCAAGGAATTCAAGGGGTGGGGATGACAGTTGGTCACCTGAGGGCAGGGCAGTAGAGATCAAACTGATGACCAGAGAGGCGAGAACAGGCATTGTGGGACACCTCCCAGAGGCCAATCGCAGCGCTGTAATCGACCAGGGTGTCTACACTGGCACCGCGGCGCTGCAGCCCCGGCGCAGAAAGCTGTACGCCTCTCGTCGGGGTGGGTTTTTTACAGCGCTGCAACTGCTCAGGTTCTGCGCTCTAAGTGGCTTGGCAGTGTGTAACCTCGGGAGTTACAGCGCAGAAAGCTGCTTTACTGCGCAGAAACATGCCAGTGTAGACAAGGCCTGACAGTAACATACAAGTGAAAGATTGAATCGGCAGCTGCACATAATTCAGCCTAAATCGAGCAGTGCATAACAGCGGTTTGCAGAAACAAATATTGTAATGGGCTCTGATACTCGAATAGCAATTACACTAAGGAGGACAGGCAGGGCTATGGCATGTGAATGCCCATGGGGCCTGGGCTAGGCTAACCAAGCCCTTGCTTTCCTACTCTCACCAACAATCTCTGTTGTATCTACTTTCAGTACTGTCATCCTTTGGTACGACAAACTATCCATGCGGTTACTGCTTTGTGAATTCCTTACTGTGAACCCTTATTTATTGCTATTGACACTGTGGTAGCACCCCAGGCATGCACCAGGATCCCAGTGCGCTAGGTGCTGTCCAAACACAGAACAAAAATACCACCCCTGCCCCAAAGAGCTTCCAGTCTGATACAATACTGATCCTGGGCAAGACCCCGAGGCTCCTAATCAGTGTTTGTTCTGTCCTTATTCAGGCAAGCTCCCTCGAGTCCCTGGTGTAAGGACAGAGTAAAACCTCGCCAAGGGGCACAGGGTATGGCTCAATAGTTATTTTGCAGCACCTGGGACTCTTCTGTCCTGCAGTCCTGCAAGCACGAATGCGTGTGAGGAACTTTACTCACGTCAGTGGTTCTGGTAGCTCTGTGGGGCTACTCCTGTGAGTAAAGGCTGGCCTTTGCAAGCTCAGGGCCCTACGGAGCCAGTGTCATTAAGGATGTCAGACTCGCAGCCTATCTGAGGCACCATAGTGACATAATAATTACGTCCAGCACTATAAAGGCTATCTCTGTTTCCAAGCCCTGCTTGCCAGGTGCAATGGGGAGCTGGTATCCAAGCTGTATAGGAAGTCTTTACAATCCTCCCTTTTTGGTGACCCAGAAGTTCTAAAATTATGAGAGTCAAAAAAATTCCTCTTTTCTTTAATGCCAAATAGATGGGGCTACCTCCGGCTTCATCTTCCAGCACGTGTGCTAGAGCAGGGGTCGNTGTCTCTGAGATTAGCATGTCAGCAAGGCGTGTAGCAAGCCCGAGGTTCCTGCATGGTTTTCTTTTGTCTTGGGGGAGGCTGAGCTGGAGGGAAGCGGGAGCTTACAACCATGTCCCGGTGCTGCTGTGCAGTGTCAGGGCACAGAACGTAGGGAACTTTCTGTGCACATGGTGGCATATTAATTTGTTTTGTTTTTAACAGCCTTGAAGGAAATCCATTGCTTCAAATTGAAGTGGAGCCAACCTCCGAGGTAAGAGACATGCAATGCTACCCCAGGCTTTTTTTTCCTTTGGAAAATGAAAGGAAAACTTTACGACCTGAACTTTGTTAAAACAAGACCCTGCCACGGCCTAATGCTTTGGCATCTTGCCCCCTTTATGATCTATCTCTCTTCTCAGAGACAGTTATATGGAGCTGGCTGGCCTCAGCATTGTGCTTAATGGACCGTTATATTATATACATCTCAGAGTGCATTGCACTGAAGCTGGCATAAAATTTGCATCTCCACTGTGAACTGGCCTGCAATTGAATTAATGGATGGATCTGATTCTACTCCCACTTATGCTGGCTTTAGTGGGATTACCACTGCAGAACAGCAGTGGGAACAAACAGAGAACCAGGTTGGAGGCAGGATTGCTGCCCTGCCATCCCCAGTAGCTAAGAGGGAGGCATGGTATAAGGGGGTCAACACAGACTTTTAAGCTTTTGATAACAGATACGAGGATGGTGGGTCTCTGCTCAGACCAGGTGCAGAGCATAGATATAATAGGCACGTTTGAAAAACCATCCTAAGGCTCTAAGTGATTTAGGAGCACAGGTTCCACTGACTTTCAATGTTACGTGTGCTCTGAAGTCACTTAGGCACTTCTAAAAATCTCATCCTGAAAGTGAAAGGGCCTGATTCTCGACTCACTTGCACGGGTTTTATTCCCATGTATCTCCATTCACTTCTATGGTGCTACATCAGTGCAACAGAGCAGAAGATCAGACCCCAAATGTGTCACAGCGACAACAGAAATTAGTAAAATAACATAGATACACCGTGGCCTAAATCTCTCCAGTTTTCCCTGATAATTTGTAAATCCTTGAATTTGTCTGTCTATCGTAGGGTTATAGATCACTACAATACCTGATCGCCTTCCACCTAAAAGCAACAGCAGTAGCAAAGTCCCTTCATGGCTACCTTCAAGTCTATCTGTCCATCACAGTAATGTGTGTATCTGCCAGGGCGCACTGAATGCAGTGAAAAATTATTTGAATTAATTAACAATGAACAATGGCAAAATTCACCTGTGAATCATATTTGATCAGCTCAAGTATGTGTCTATCCTAATAGTGTGTGTCTGTCTGATCTTCTACTTACCGTTCTTCCAAGGGATTTTTTTTTATAGGGTCCAAATTCTGCTTTTGTTTACACCAGTATAAACAAGAGCAGAATTTTGTCCAAGAATGTATTTATATTTCAGTACAGTCTGTATGGGAATATCTGTATTTTGTGTGTGGGTGTGGGGGATTAGACTCTCAAATTTACACAACATTTGCTAAGACATTTCATGAAGAAACAAACTCAGGATAGTTCTGAGGGAGTTTCAGTCTGCAGCCCTCTGGGCGTTGCAGGAGTAGTGGGGAATCTTAGCCAGGCGAGGCTGAGCTTTGCAGGCTCCAGTGCTGGTGTCAGAAAAGCCATCCAAGAAAATAAGCTGTTGCGTTTCAACCTCTTGCTTTGAGCATTTGGTCTGCAAGTTTCCATGACGACTCACGGCAAACAAATGTTTCGTTTCCCCCTTCCAATGCCCCGAAGCACAGTGTGGCTAGATCCAGGCAGTCGCTAGCAAACTTTCTGGTGCTCTCCACATGCACCTGGTAGGTTTCTCTCCATGTCTGAAGAAGTGCTAGAGACTGGAGCTCTGGCAGGTTTTCATACAATCCAACTTTCCTAGGCTCTGCTTGTGTCCCCTATTAATCCTAATCCCCAAGCCCCTCACTCTTGGCCTCACTCTCAAGCAGCCTCCAAGACGCACTGCTACAACACTAGCTAATCCCCTTCTCAGCAGAGTCTTGGCACCTCCTCTCCAAGCTCCCCTGCCATCTGGTTAATACACTGCCTTGACGTGTGGTGTCTTCCAAATCCTCCATCTGCCACCTAACCAAAGGAGGAGGAACAATTGGGGGAGGGTTAGGGCATTCCCAGGATGTGGTTTTGACCATGCCTGGGTTCTTAGAAACACGTGTGCTGGCAAAAAGCAATCCTGGCAGGGAGTGGGATAGCTTGTGGCCATGATGGCTGCATCGCTGGGAGCCACTCCACCTGGCTTAGTGGCGTGTTCCATGCACAAGTAGTGGAAGCACATGTTCCCTTCCTGCCCCTGCTCCCTGCATGCACAGAGGCTGTGAGAATGGCGCTGGCTGACCCCGCTCAGGCAAGCCACCCCACTTGTCTCCCCGCAGAACGAGGAGGGGAACGACGAGGCCGAAGAGTCTGAGGACGACTTTGAGGAGATGAATCTCTCCCTCCTCTCCGCTCGCCACTTCCCACGCAAGGCCAGCCAGACCAGCATCTTCCTCCAGGAGTGGGACATCCCCTTCGAGCAGCTGGAGATCGGAGAGCTGATCGGCAAAGGGCGCTTTGGCCAGGTGTTCCATGGGCGCTGGCACGGCGAGGTGGCCATACGCCTCATCGACATCGAGAGGGACAACGAGGACCAGCTGAAGGCCTTCAAGCGGGAGGTGATGGCCTACAGGCAGACGCGGCACGAGAACGTGGTGCTGTTCATGGGGGCCTGCATGAGCCCTCCCCACCTCGCCATCATCACTAGGTAAGCTGTGGGCTCTGCCACCAAGCTGGGCAGCTGTCGCTAATCCATTAAAGAACGTGCGGGGCAGGCCGTCAAAGCGATGTTGTAGCCTGGGCAGTCATAGTGAGGGGCTGGGATATCTTTGCCCTTTAACGCAGGGCATTGCCTTCTCCAGGCTGAGCTGCTGGAGACGATGCTTTGGCACACCAGAGAGAGGCCTGGGCTCTTGGAACCTGTATATGTGGCTGTGATGTCTGAGACTAGAGGATCTGAAGGCTCTAGCGTCCTCTGGGACACATGCCTCTCTTCTTCAGGAACCAAAGATCTAGAGATCAGTCCTGCCTGCATTGGAGTTGATGGCTAAACTCTGGCTGATGTAATTGAAAGCAAGGAGCCAGCCATTGGTATGTTACAGCTGTCTGTAGGTTCCCCTAGAGGCAGTTACAACTGACCTCCTTGGACAACTGAAATGCCCCGTATAGATTATGCTGATTAGCGCCTTGTAAAGGCTTCTGAATTTGGTCCTGAGCGAGAAGAGCTGTCGGCTTGAGCTAGGGGGGACGTCACACGCTTTGGGTGTGACTGTGTCAGCGTAGCTCTCTAAACGCAAGGGATGGAATTGCTGCGCTCTCCGCTTGTCTGGTGTGTGAAGCCAAGTGACGATGGTTTCTGAGAACTAGCCTACGAATGGTGCTTCTCTGCTGGGAACCGGACTCGTTATGTAAGCTGTTGAATACGTGGTGGTTTGCCACTGTGCAAGGACAACAGACTGCCTACAGGTTCCACAGATAACTTGGTGCTTTGCTGGTGCTGTGAAATATTTGCAAGCATCTGATTTCAAGGGTCTGCTGGGTTTGAAGGTCACCCGCACCCCCATGGGGAGCAGTAGGCAGCAGTTTTTAATAGTGAACATGGCAGAGTTTCCTGGGCCATCTCCTGAGGGCCTTGCCTCAGGAGCGTGTGACAGGGCCCTAAGTAATTACAAAGCTAGCAAATACTGTGTATCTGGGATCCCCTGTAATGCTGTGTGAGCCATCACGGAAAGGGTCCAACTTAGAAACAGGGAAAATAATCACCCTATAATATTTAACCAATAGTTACATGGCCAATGGTCAAGTTATGACATGGGTGGGCAGTTAGAATCATAGAAGTGTAGGACTGGAAGGGACCTTGAAAGGTCGTCGAGTCCAGTTCCCTGCCTTCACAGCAGGACCAAGTACCATCCCTGACACAATTATTGGTGCCCAGACTGGATCAGTTTCTTCACCCTAGCAGAGAGGCAGGTGGTAGCCAGTCTCTATACAATAATAATACATTTATATAGCACTTTACATGTTCAAGGCACTGTACAGACATTAACCAATGAATCCTCACAATGTCCCCAAGAAATAGGTCTGTACATATTGTTCCCATGTAGCAGATGGGAGAACTGAGGCATGGAGGTGAAGTAATGTGCACATGGCCATACAACAAGTCAGTAGCAGAGTCAGGATTAGAACTCAGGACCTCCTGACTCCCAACCCTGTGCTCATTTCCCCAGACCTCACTGTCCACAGCTGTAAGAAAAGGAGGGCACAAGAATGGATGCACCTGTTATAGGCACTAGCTAGAAAGGATTCTGCCTCTGAAAACTTGATCCAAGTTGTCCACTTTCCTCTCCTACCCCTTACTCAATGGTCACCTAATCTCACTGTGCAACAAGATTAAAGAATTTGTCTTCTTATTGGATGGCTTCCATCATGTAACAAGCTCCACAAGGCTGCTCTGTTAGCAGGCAGCACTCGGGGCTTCAGCATCAAATCTTTCCACAGGCTAAATTATCATTGAAAAGTTCCTGCAAGGTGAGGCTACATTTCCAGACTTCTCTTGGCAGAATTTCAAAACCCCAGAATTTCAAAACGTGCTGACGTTGGAAAGCTTCACAGAGCCATTAGCCTTGAAATATTTCATCATCCCTTTCCCGATCTCCCTTGAAATGGCCCATTCCCAAATTGACTGATCCCAGTTCAATTGAATAATCAGGCACTGGGGAGAAGGGGTTCTTGCTGGCTCACTTAGCGTGCTGCACCTAATGTAACGCCAGGAGAGGCAGACACCGTATCACATGTGTCAGTACTACTGTTATCAATTGCTGCTCTTGCTCTGTTGAATTAAGTTGTCGTTTGCCTCAGCATTCTGTCTTTCTAAGACATGGTTTTCAGGTGGCTTGAGTATTTCCCAGGGAAGAGGAAGAGAAGAATTCTTCAGGGCAATCCAAAGAGCAGGGGAGGTACAACTGGTGCAGGGTACAACAGAGAGGAAAAACTTGGAGTGAATATTGGGTATCGTTTCTTCAAAGTGAGACTTTGGACTCCTCTCCCAAGGGACGTATTCAGAGCCCGATTGCTTGGGACACCACAGATTAAACAACACACAGTCCCGCATGGGCCCTTGGAGGATAGTCTAGATCTCAAATGTCTGTGGTTTCCATTTGACCCTAGAGAGGCCTCCAGTTCTGGATGCTAAGGAGGAGACTCAGGCAGGCGAGGGGCCTCTGTGGTCCTCCTTGATGTCTCCCACCTGGAGTTGTCACTGTGGATTGCTGAGGGGTGGGTTCTTTTCAACCCTTGCTGATGCTGGATGTGTGCGACGAGCCAGCCCCAAGCCCATGCAGCACTTGTGGCCCATTGGACGCCCTCAGAATAGGGCTGATGGAGGACTGACGCAATGCCTAGTCCTTCGGCTGGCACTCTGCACAGGGGGGACTTACCTGCAATGCAGCACTTACTTTGGAGTCAGAGGGGCAGCTCGAAGGAGTATGTGCTGCCGTTCAAGGTACAGAGGGTTACAGAAACAGAAAAAGGCCCAGAAGTTGGTGAGTTGGCTCTAATGGCATCTCTAATTTAGTTAGGGGGAGTTGTCTCTTTCCCCAGTGGCAAGTGATGAAAGCAGGGTTGGGTTTAATGCGCAGATGGGTATAAAAATCATCTTTGGGACATGAAAAGTAAATGCCTTTTTTTTTTTTTTTTGCCTAGAATAATCCTCATAAACCCTAGCAGTGAAGTTAAACTGGATTTCAGCTCTCTGACCTGTTAGCGAGTACTCAGTCAAAAATTAAAAACCCATGTTGATCCATTTCTGTAGTGTCCAAAGCCATGCTGGGGTGTTACATTGCATGGAATCCGCCGTTCCAATCACTGGTGGACGCGGCCTGTGTCCGTTGTCCCTTTGATACAAATACTGTTGAATGAAGCCCTTTGGATGCGTATTTGCACAGCATTTAGATTCCATTTAATATCAGGACTCATCTAATATTTTTCTAGCTGCAAAACATTTTCTGTCCTAATGCCTTTTTATGTAATCCCAGCAAGGTGCCGGTTTTGACATCTTGACAAAATAAATATGTGCACTGTGGTAGCTTGATGCATTAATATTGGGTCTGGAGAGCTTTCGGATCTGCTTTTCCCCATATGTTTTCAGTCCTTTTTAAGGTCAAAGTACAGCTTTATTGGATTGCCCTAAATAGAACTGATGTCCCTCGTGTCTGCCAGCACTGAATGCTTCTGGAACTGACTTTACTCTGTGCAGCAACGAGGCTGAATTGGTTTGTACGGCTGGTTTTTAAATCACAACTGGAACCATTTTTTGTTTTCTGCTGCTTGTAATGGTGCTGGGTGGTGGAGTGCTCCAGCGCCCTTGTGCGACGTACTCTGTAAATGTCCTGTATTATGACTGGGCTGGCTAGTTTGGGAAGGTGCGGGAGGTCCGGGGGGAGGAAGATTCGCAGATGAATCCCAGTGAATTTTCATTCAAATCCTAGATTTAATCATATTTGTAACACATCCATTATTTCCTCCATTGCTTCCAGACTTCTCTGTTCTCCTGCCCGTTCCTCTCCATATTGGGTCCCTCTCCAGGATCTGGATGGAGGCTTAGGGGGACCCTGGCTATGGAATCAGTGGCATCACATGACACAGGAGTGGGGCTTGTTAAGGAATGAATCTGAATGACTGAGGGCAGTCACAAAGCTTGGGAGAACTGGCTTTCATCAGCAAGCTCCTGACACTTCAGCCCTTGCTGTCTGACTGTCGCTCCCCATGGCTTCATGCAGACATTGGGAAGGGCAGGGGAGGATCTGAGCCTCCAGGGCCCCTGCACAAGGAGGGCTTGCAAGGGCTGGAGCAGTTGCTCATGATGCGTTCAGTCGGAGAGGAGGGGTCTGTGTAATTGCCAGGGCGTTTTTGTTCACCCTGCCTCCTGTATGGGTCTGGACAGAAGGTTTGGTGGTCCATGGTGTCAGATGGCGCACAGAGGCCCAGCCAGATTAGTCAGTGGGCTGGAGGAGATCAGTGCTGTTCAACCTCATTCCCTGGCCTGAGACTGCATTGGGCAGGATCCAGGACACAGGCAGCAGAGAGGTGGCACTGAAGAGTATTTATAACTCACTTCTCAACTACCTTTGAGGGGAGCCATTGTAGGAGCTTTCTGCTTTACCCTGTGCTCCTGCTGCAGGGCATGCATTGTGGGGCGGCTGCCTACCTGCATTACCTGCGTGTGCATTGCAGGGATGGGTGCATACGTGCATTTCTTGCGTGTGCATGGCGGGGGTGGGGGCCTACGTGAATTACCTGTGCGTGCATGGCGGGGATGGGTGCATACGTGCATTTCTTGCGTGTGCGGGGCGGGGGCCTACGTGAATTACCTGTGTGTGCATTGCAGGGATGGGTGGTATGCACGTAAAGAACGCACACGTACCCGGGGGCGGGGGCCTACGTGAATTACCTGCGTGTGCATGGCAGGGATGGGTGCATACGTGCATTTCTTGCGTGTGCATGGCGGGGGTGGGGGCCTACGTGAATTACCTGCGTGTGCATGGCAGGGATGGGTGCATACGTGCATTTCTTGCGTGTGCATGGCGGGGGCGGGGGCCTACGTGAATTACCTGCACGTGCATGGCGGGGGCCGGGGTGGGGGCCTGTGTGAATTACCTCGTGTGCATGGCGGGGGCGGGGCCCAATGTGTTGCATTGCGGGGGCAGGGGCCTACGTGTATTACCTGCATGGATTTTAACTCCTGGCCCCTAAAAAGGAAACCAGCATCAATGGGAAAATGCTTCACCTGATAAAGTATCCGATCCAATCAGAGCCATTGTTTTTAGTCCTGGGCTCATTAATAGAATCAGGTGACTGTGTGGTGTAGCCTAAATCTGCCTTTCCCCAGTCCTGTTTGGGTTAGGTTTAGGGCAGGTATCATCCTTAATAGCAACATAATATTTGTGATCTCTGTGCAGGAGATTTACCCTTCATAGGCAAAGAGACAAGGTTTTATTTCTTCTTTTAACAGGCTTACCTAGGAGCAAATACAGTTCTTACGGTGGCCTTCAGGGAGCGAGTAGACGGTGCATTCGGGAAGGGGTTGAGGCACAGTGCTGGGCTCGGGGGATGTTAGTTTGATGGCTCTACTTGCTATTTGGGGCTCATTAAAGATAAAATCAGTTGAAAAATTCTGAATTTCCTAACCTGATTCCCACATCTAAGCAGCCTGGTGGTGACTGGTGGGGTAGTGTTTGCAGGGATATGCAGAACTCCAGGGCACAGGCTGTAGGGTTGCACCGCTGACTGGACCATTAAAAGTCCAGTCGGTGGTGCAGCGGGGCTAAGGCAGCTCCCGGAATCAGCGACACGTCCCACCTCCGGCTCCTATGCGTAGGGGCAGCCAGGGGGCTCTGCACGGTGCCCCCCGCAAGTGCTGGGTCTTCAGCTCCCATTGGCTGGGAACCGCGGCCAATGGGAACAGCGGGGGCGGTGCCTGCGGATGGGGCAGTGCACAGAGCTGCCTGGCCGCGCCTCCGCATAGGAGCCAGAGGGGGGACATGCTGCTGCTCCCGGGAGCTGCTTGAGGTGAGTGCCGCCTGAAGACTGCACCCCTGACCCCCTCCTGCACCCCAACTCCCTGCCTCAACCCTGATCCCCCTCCTGCACTCCAACCCCTCGGTCCCAGCCCGGAGCACCCTCTTTCATCCCAAACCCCTCATCCCCAGCCCCACCCCAGAGCCTGCACCTCCGGCCGGAGCCCTCATCCCCTCCCCTGCGCCCCAACTCCCTGCCCCAACCCTGATCCCCCTCCTGCACTCCAACCCCTCAGTCCCAGCCCGGAGCACCCTCTTTCACCCCAAACCCCTCATCCCCAGCCCCACCCCAGAGCCTGCACCTCCGGCTGGAGCCCTCATCCCCTCCCCTGCGCCCCAACCCCCTGCCCCAGCCCTGATCCCCCTCTGAACCCCTCAATCCCAGCCCGGAGCACCCTCCTATACCTCAAATCCCTCATCCCTGGCCCCACAGCAGAGCCCACNATTTGTGGCCCCACCCCTGAACCTGCACCACCAACCCAGAGCCCGTATCCCCTCCCACACCTCAACCCCCTGCCTCAGCCTGGAGCCCCCTCCCATACTCCAAACCCCTCATCTCCACCCTCCAGCCCGGAGCCCCCTCCTGCACCCCAAACCCCTCTTATCTGGCCCCACACCACAACCCACACCCCCGCCAGAGCCCTCACCCCCTCCCGCACCCCAGCCCCCTGCCCCAGCCCGGAGACCCCTCCTGCACCTGAACTCCTAATTTCTGGCCCCACCCCAGGGCCCACACCCTCAGCCGGAGCCCTCACCCCCTCCCATACCCCAACCCGCTGAGCCAGCCTGGTGAAAATGAGCGAGTGAGTGAGGGTGGGGAGAGTGAGCGACAGAGGAAGGGGGGATGGAGTGAGCGGGGGCAGGAGCGGGGCCTCAGAGGAGGGGCCGGGGGCAGGGCAAGGATGTTCGGTTTTGTACGAGAAGAAAGTTGGCAACCCTAACAGGCTGTCATCCATAGAGTGTGGATTGGCTTCAGCAGGCCTCCGTCGGCACTTCCCTCACAGAACCATCGCCCCTAGACACAGGCGACTCCAGGTGACTGCCAGTTGCTGTTTAAAAAGCCCCTTTTTCTTCCTGATCACACAGTGTTTGCCACTGAGGAAGGAAACGTTTCTCTACATTTGAAAACAAACGTGTCCAAGCTATTAAAGAAATCTCTGCTTCCAGCCCCTCATTTTCCAACCCAGCGTTCAGAGCACTCAGCTTCCTAGCAGGGCGCTTCAGCAGAGCAACGAAATTTTCTGGTGCAAGACACAAGGAAGAAGTTTTGTGTGTGTGTCTGTACGTTTTCCATAGCCTGTGTGTGGGTGTTGTTCCAGGGTCAGCAGAAAGGTCTCTCCTCCCTCACCCAGACACCCTTGTCTGGGGGACATTTCAGTACCAAACCAGACAAGCTTTGTGCACATGTGACAATGCAACAAAGTACAGTAGCTACTACGGCCTAGGGTGTTTTTATCAGACCGTCTCACTGCTGGGGAACAGGCCTGGAGAAGTTAAGTGATTTGTGTGTCAGTGGTAGAGACTGACTCAGTTCTATGCTTTAGCTTCTAGACCGGGGTAGTCAATAGGCGGACCATGGGCCAAATCCGGACCGCCAGACGCTTCTGAAAGAACCCTGAAATCTTGTTATTTACTTATTATTATCGTTGGTTTTTTTTATGATTTTCTCTGAAGTCTGGACCTTGACTATACTTTGACCAAGAGATTTGGACCTTGACAAAAAGTAATTGGCTATTCCTATTCTCGACTATCCTACTTCTCTCCATGTTTCCTGAAAGGTCTCTGAATACAACTGGTCTAACAAGGCAGCCCTATTACCCATATAGGAAAGGAATTATACTCGGTTGTTTCATGGCAGTTGTAAGCACCAGCATTTTGATTTGACACCTCTCGGAAGGAATGCGGTGGTAATTCCTAGGAGCGTTTCCATCAGAGCTGCTAATAGATTTTCCCGGAGGTAATGAGCAGTGTGGACATTTAACATTCATCTTAATTTTACATGAGCAAGAATGAGTGGGAGCCGGAGTGTCCCGAGTACTGCATAATAGATGGTGTGAAACCACAAAAGAGAAACAGCATCAAACTCCTCAGCCCTGTGGAACTGATGGATTTAAAAAAAAAATCTTTATACTGCAGATGAAATATTCCAAGTTCCTTTTGCAGGCTTTGAAAGAGAGAGCCTGCACCGTGAAATCCTTAACACGACCGCACCACAAATACACAGAACATTCGCTAGGAAGGGTTGTCTAGTGGTGAGAGTGGGGTGTAGGATGGGAGAGAGGTGCTGGCCATTGGGATCCTGCTGAACTCTGCCACTGACCTTCATGGGTGACCTCAGGCAAGTCACTTCACTTCTCCACTACTCCATGTGTCAGCACTTACCTATCCCACAAGGGGGTTGGGAATCCCGATTAATGGTTTTCCAGTGCTTTGAGGTCCTTAAAAGGACAAGGCATCAGTATTTGATGATGGTAATGACAATTGTATTGGCTCCAGCCATCACTGAAGGTGGGAGTTACAGAGCTGTAGGACCGAGTTCTAGGTTCTTCTAGTCAAAAAGAGGAGATGTGAATATGTATTGTTCCCTTTTCATTCTGTGTCTCATTAAGCCTTGACCGTAAAACTATGAGGAAATATAATATTTGTGCACACTGAAGCCTTTTTGAGAATCTAACGATATCCCCAGCTTTGAAAACTGCTTGCGGGAGGGAACAAGCCTTTGAGCAGTCGATCTTTTATGTAGAAAATATGAGATTTGGGCCAAAGTTTGCTGAGCCCTTCTAACTCCCCTTGGCTTGTGTGGGAGCTGCAGGTGCTTAGCACGTCTGAAAACAAGCCCACTTGTATTTAGGAGCCAGCTCTAGGCACCCAGGTTTGAAACTTTTAACCTTAGACTCTTCAGGCCTATGTACCAGTGTACATCCAGAACTACTTCAAATTTACAGCGGAGTAACGGAGAGCAGAATTGATTGCTGCTTGTGTTTCTGTCAAAGACTGCATGGCATAAGGCATTAAAGGGTGGTGTCTCCTGATTCATAGTCCAGGAGCATCCACAATGTGCTTCTAGGAAAACCCAAGAGAGCACTGAATCCACAATGTGCGAGGAAAACCCAAGAGAGCACTGAAGAGCAATAACAAGAAAAGCTGAAAGTACAAAATGCTATAAGAAGGATTTACAGAGGCGCTTTTTGCCACCGGGACGGCCAGCATGTTTTATGTTCGAGAGAGCAGCCCCATCACGCTCTCATGGTGGTGATGGTGGTTGTTCTGAGGGAACTGAGGCACGTGGAAGTGAAGCAAGTTGCCCAAAGGCAGACAGTGAGCGGCAGAGCGGGGAAAGGGAATCCCGCCTCCCGGCCTTGTGCTCTAATTACACATCTTCCATTTCACTGCGGCGGCAGCAGGGATTTTCAAGGGAGTTTAAGGGAACTGTGACAGTTCTCGGGGTACCCAGGACTGAGAGTCACCTCGTTACCTCCTGCCTCCAATGAATCTTTCTTGTGGTAGCTGGATGTCAGCTCCTACCACCACCAGCCTTTCAGCCACTCAGGCACTCTCCTCTGGGCTCTGCCCCACCCAGCTTCACTTTACAGGGTAACAATAGCTGCACTCCACTCCCCGAACCTCTTTGAGGAGTTTCCCTATGATATCCAGCCCCTGACACAGAAATTCCAGCTCCTCTGCCCCCAAAGGTGCAGTGTACCCCAGTGTACCAGCTTTGCCTTAAACCACGGTGCCCGTACACCGCACAGCACTTGTAATAACACAAGAGAAGGTTTATTTACGAACGCGTAGAGGTTCCGCTAGAAACAAGAGAGAGTTGTGGAAACAAATGGTTACAATACAAAACACAATCATAAAACACAAACCTGGGTCTACACTTCCTTATCTCATAAAGTAGACTTCCCCTCTCAAAGTTCAGTCTGTTGCAGAGCTGGCTGGTTTCTCAAGAACCAGGATCCAAACGTTCATGAAAGCATCCCCGTTCCCCTTAGTGAATAGATATAGAGTGCTTCTCCCTCCTCTGCTTTGTACTGAAAACAGCCTGTTGTTTCTATTCACAGGCAGGGCAAACCCCTGTCTTGATGTAAAGTTTCTTTTTTTTACCCTCAGGTTGTTTTGGTTGTTTGTTGCCGCTGATGGTTTCCCATCCCAAGCCTTAGTAGTGCTTATGCTAACCAGCTGAGCCTTGCAGGGTAACAACTCCCTCTTGCCCGAACGGGCCACCACCGAGACACATCTCCTGGTGGCTAGTTTTTACTCCCAGTCCATGAAGCATACTTTCAGTATAAATACATTATTCCTTAAATACTACCCGCACGGACATCTTGTGAGGATTATGAATGTTGACAAGTTACAAGCTTCCTGTAGATACCTCACATGTTACTCTTCATGGATGAATATCCTGTAAGACGTGTTTGGTGAAGTGAGTTTTGTCCGCTCTGAGATGAGAGACGTCTGCAAAGAACTAGGGACCCTTTACCAAGGGGTTGCTGTCACAGATGCCTCTCTTCATTCAGCTCCTTTGAAAATCCCAGCCCGAAAGCAGACCCATGCCCATGTTGCTCAGCGTTTTGGTTGCACGTTGACCATGCTGAGAAGCACGTGACCTGTGAACTGGATTTCGAAAGTAACTTTTTCAACGACACTCATATTCCAGAATCCACTAACGGTGGTATCCAACCTGAATACACAAAAACATGGCACAGTATGTCATAGGGGCTGGAACTAGGAATGCTGGCGGGGCTGCTGCCCCCCCTGGCTGGAAGTGGTTTCCATCATACACAGGGTTTACAGTTTGATTCATTGGCTCTCAGCCCCACCACCCATAAAAACTGTTCCAGCCCCCCGGCCCACGTTGGAGTCTGTAAACAAGTTTCTCTCCTGGTCCCTGCAGTAATGCTGATTAAATAATCATAGAAGGAAGTGTAGTGTTTAAACCTTCAACATTTTGATGAAATATTAAACACAACCATTTTCCGTCGAGCAGGATGGAAGTGGGTTTACATTCTCTTACCCTGGGCTCCCACGCTTGCCTTGTCACTAATGATGTCTCTCTGTGTAGAAAGATGGCAGTCAGCTCAGAGAAGCCAATCAGAATTAAGGATCTTAGGCTCAGGTACTTCTTACTGTTTCTCAATTAATTATGGATGCACCATAGAAATATCAGAAGACCCAGACCGCCTTCTCATAGGTGACTTATCAAGTAAACCGCCCAAGATGAAAAGAGTATTTGCTGTGTTCTTCCCTCATGGCAAAGCAAGCATGTTTTAATGACATGGAAATCATTATGCACCACTAATTAGCAGTCGGGATGGGAGGCTGAGTGATGGAAAGAAGTTCCCGTAAAGTATTTCAGTAGCATCTCATCTAACTTCCATGCACGGCATGGCTAGGCGGTAACCTTGATAGGCTTTATTCTGAGGCCCGTCATCAAGAATCCCATGAGTCGGAATCAATAAAAAAAAATCACATGGGATTTTTTCAAGAGTTATGGGCATTAATCCTTTCTTCCCTAGGCTGGACAATGCCCATTTTAAACGCCCATGTAATATCAACCGAGCAATCGATATTTTCCCTTCCTAGCAGGAGCAAAAAGTGTGGGCTTGTCCTTTAACTCAGGCTTTCCGGGATGGAAGCTTTGGGATTTCAATAACCGTTCTGAGCAGCAGCGATAGTCCTATGGGATACTCTTGTGGAAGTGATTTAGGAAGAACACTCCACCTTTTTTTAAGGTATCCAAGTAAAACTGGAGGCGATTGGCTAAATCGATTATATATTGCAAACCCGGTGCTTAGACTCCCTGCAACCTGAACTGCAAATCCCAATTTACACTGGGTACCAAGCAAGTTACTGTGGGGGTTCTTCACACAAGACCTTTTATAAGGGTGGGGGGAGCAAGACTCTCCCTGCTATGAGACATTTCAGGTGCCATTCAGTAGTCACGTTGTTTCCTGTACTGTCGGAAGGTGCTCGTAGGGGTACTGCAGCGCTCTTGCCCTCCAGTGCAATGCGTGCCCATTATTTGCTTGGCGGGTGCCTTGAATCCACCAGATGGCTGCGTTTGAGTGGTGCTGCTTCCTGCCTGGCTTTGTGAAGCCCCCTGGAGAAGAGCTGTATCCGCAGGAAATCCTGACATGAACCAGTGCACCCCCAACCCACCACTCTTCCCTTCTGGGTTTATTAGTTTTTTTAAGCAGTGAAGAAAAACAGCGGTGCTTAATTAGCAGTCGGCCGGTGAGCACAGAGATGTCATTGTGAGGCGTTCAAACGCACGGCAGGCTTGTAAATCTCCAAGCTGGCTGAGTCGCAGGGTCATCCTCCCCCAGGAAATGTTTACAAACTACATGCCGTCTGGAAGCATTTCGCGGCTAAAGGCGGGAGGAGGGGGAAAGTGTGACGGTCCCATCACCAGCTCCCCCTGTCAGGACCCTGAGATTCCCCTCCCGACCACATCTCTCTCACCCCCTCTTGAGACCCCTTTCACACGCTCCATCGTGCTGGAGGGGGCAGATCTCCCCACACTTTCCTCGTTTGGAGCTGTCAGGGGCGCTCTCTGGTCGGCCGGAGGGGTCATTGTTGAGTGACGTGAAGCGTTCTCTTCCCTCGATCGGCTGGGAGCATGGGCCCTTCGGAGCTCTCCCTTGCGTCCGCTTGGAGATGACTGGGCTGTAACCCTGCATGGCCGTGCAGAACGCTACGTGGCAGCCGGACTCCTTCATAACCTTCCCTCATGCTGGGATTCAGCAGCCAGGGCAAGGGGAAGGAGCCACTTTCCTCTAGCACGCCCTGCCTTCCTGAGGGGCTTGGCCCAGAAACAGCCCTTGGTTCTCGCTGGTTTCAGCTTTCCCAGCATAGGCTGGGCTATAAAGCAGCTCTCAATCTGTCTGTCATCTCACCTCTGGAGGAGCTCCTTGGAGGGAGCCCTTCCTCTCACCACTGGGATGAATCCCAGCAGTTGGAGCTGGAGCCAGCCCTGTTTGCTCCTTTCGTTCCCACCTCCCAAGGGGACGCTGCCCGACTGTTCCCTGCACTGCCTTTGCTAATGCTTGGGGCAGCCTCGTTTTCGCAGTCCCCACCACTGCCCTGCAGAGGGCGCTCTAAGAGCTCTCTCTGTCAGGAAGACTTTCTGTTAGTCAAGCTCAAACTTTCCCTTATGCGGTGTCATCCCCCAGTTCCTCCTCACGCTCCCCTGCACCACACCCAGTGCTCCATCCCCTGGCAGCCACTTCACCAAGGTCTCGGTAGTCAGGAGTCAGTCCCCCCAGCCCCCTGATCAGTTTTCGTTGTTCTTCTTGGAGCGGTCTCCTGTTAGGATGAATCGTCTGACTCCTCTTCATTGGTTTCGAGTCCTCTCCAGTTGTGTCTTCTCTCTTCATTGCATCTGATGAAGTGGGCTGTAGCCCACGAAATCTTATGCTCAAATAAATTTGTTAGTCTCTAAGGTGCCACAAGTCCTCCTGTTCTTTTTGCGGATACAGACTAACACGGCTGCTACTCTGAAACCTCTCTTCATTCAGATACGCTTTCCTTCGCCACATCCTCCTGCAGTTTCTCCCCTTTCCTTCTTCCCTGTCCCTTCTGCTCCACTCCCTTCCCCCCTCAACAGCTCTCAGATGGCACTGGCCACTCCTCTGATTGTCCCTTCCTGCAGCATCTCTTCTCTCCGTAGGGAACAGATTGGCACACGCTAGCCTCCCTGTATGAGTGACCGGCTACACAAAGCAGCAGGGTGGAGATGGCTCAGGTGTGGAACGCAGGAGGTGTTCAATGCGCTGTGATACACAAGCTGTAAGCTTGTCTCGCAGGGGGCATGGGAGGGGATTCTCCCTGACCCAGTTCCCTCAAGGCAAACACAATGCCGCGTGGGAGCTCTCGACAGAGACTCGAAACTCTCCGCTCTTCAGTGCCTCTGTCTGTGCCAAATCTGCTGACATTCACAATGTCTCATCATCTCTGCTTGTAAATCTTACTGCATAATGGGAGCGGGGTAGGAGACGTATGTCACATATTTAGAAGGAGGGGAGA
Source organism: Platysternon megacephalum (assembly GCA_003942145.1). Classification (NCBI taxonomy): domain Eukaryota; kingdom Metazoa; phylum Chordata; order Testudines; family Platysternidae; genus Platysternon; species Platysternon megacephalum. The sequence goes on along the minus strand of QXTE01000130.1, from coordinate 3,264,438 downwards.
AATGTAGACATCTATGGAACTCAATTACTCATTACACAATTCAGAAGATCTTGTATTTCTTTCCTGCACGGGTACTTTGTGGGGTCAGTGTGTGATCATATTTGGAGATGAGGGATAGTAAGGGGAGGAAGATATCCAAACCTGTAGCTGCTGCTTTGAGAGGGTCGGTTGCTCTGCTGAATAGGTCATGTCTGCTCAGAGGTGTCTTCTGTATGATTTTGTTACCTTTCCTTAATGCATAACAATATTTGTCCCCTGTGGTGCTTTCCATCTGAGGATCTCAAAGGACTTTCCAAACCTTATTCTCAGTAGCCCTGTTAGGTTAGAATCATAGAATCATAGAAGATTAGGGTTGGAAGAGACCTCAGGAGGTCATCTAGTCCAATCCCCTGTTCAAAGCAGGACCAACACCAACTAAATCATCACAGCCAGGGCTTTGTCAAGCCAAGCCATAAAAACCTCTAAGGATGGAGATTCCACCACCTCCCTAGGTAGCCCATTCCAGTTCTTCACCACTGGGTAGCACTTGTTATTCCCACTTTACTGATGGGGAAACTGAGGCACGACTTGGTTAAGTAACTTTCCCAGAGTCACACAGTGAGCCAGGGACCGTATCCAGAACCCATGTGTTCTGGCTCCCTGGTCCTCGCTCTGCCCATGAGACTGCGCTGTACCCTTTTTCCTCAGGCGAGTTCTCTTTGGAAGCCTGCCAAGGGACTGGCGTTTATTAAGGTTTGCAGTGTGGGTAGATGGAGAGTTCAGTGCGTCCCATCCATCCTTCCCCTTTTGCGACTTGGGTCGGTGTCAGTGAGCTGGAGTGATAAACTCTTTGCCCTCGGTATCCCACTGTTTTCAGGCACCTCAAATGTTTGGATTTGGGGGTAAGGTCCCTCCCTGGACATTAGCTCCTTTTCTCCTCTTGCTTTCTGCCCCATCCCCTCCGCCCCCACTGCATTTCAAATAATGAAGTCCATAAATCACATAATAAACAGCTATTGACGTCCTGCCCCGGGCTGGATCATGATTGACTGACCCGTGGGAATACTGTTTTCCTCAATCAATACGAGGCCATGAGGGGGAATAAATCTTGATAATAACTGACAACAGGAAAGTCAATACGTGTATTAATATATACATTAAGTGAGCATATATCTTCCAGTCAGAGACAGCCTGCGGGGCAGCGGGTGAGAAAAGTGACTGAAACGTCCTGGCTGTTGGGGGGTGAGGGGTGCGTGGTGGTGGGGGTGAATGGGGGCAGGGGAATTGCTGCTGGAGCAAAAGCATTCAGGCCTTCCAGAGCTGTGTCGGGAGGCGGCGATCGGCACAGAAAAGCGGCGCACATGATCGGTGAGGCCACACCAGGGGAGGGATTTTTGGTCAGTGCCAGGAAAGTGCTGTGTTGTGGTGTCATGGGACTTTCAGTGACTTTGTGTGGAAAGCAGCCAAGGAAGAACGCTCTTGTGCTTTCCATTCATGCTCTGCCCCTGCCCCTGCCCTCCTAGGTGCGTTTCTCCCATCATGCCATGGGCTATAGCCCGGCTTGGAAAGGCGTGGTTTGGGGAAGAGGGAGAGATTGTGTCTCCCACAGATGAGTGCGCAGTGCTTGTGCTTGGCAGGTGAGCACTGTGAAAGGCTTTCCCCTCTTGTGAACTGCTCTGACCCACTTTCCTTGTGCTTAGTTTCCCCACAGGCCATGCAGAAAGAAAAGAAGGTTTCCCGGTAGAGCTCCCCGGCTAAAGAGCACCATGCTGCCGGTGCAGTACTCGGTGGGGAGCGCCAACAGCCACCTGCAGAAAGCTTGCTCAGCCGTGCTGTGGCAAAGCCCATGTTACAGCCAGGCTTGGTGATTTGCTCTGGCTTCTGGGTACAATTTGAGGTGATGGATTTAACCTGCTAAGCCCTTAACCGGTTTGGGTCCCGAGTTGCTCTGAATCGCCTCTCCCTCACTGGGACGCCTTGGCCGCTCTAACAGCCCCCTGATTTAACAAAGAAGGGCTCCCTGTACCTGGTGCTCAGCCAGAGCCCCACGTTGATGGCGTCCTGGCCGTTAGAGCTGTCAGGAGGGTGACAGTTCTGGTCTGTGGCAGTTTTCGAGGGCTTGAAATTTGCTGAACACGTTGGAAACGAAACCTTTTGAACATGGGCACAAAAATGGACCTGTGCTGAAATGACCATTTTCAGATTGGTACCTGAGCTTTCCGATTCAGGGTGAAGAGAGAGGGACTCTGAGGCTCTCTAGCCCAGTGTGGGGGACACGTGCGCTGCCCTATTCAGAGTGATTTGCCCCTGGGGCAGCCGCTGGCAAGAATTGCCTGAACGTAACCTAAATAGCTGCCTGATGTGATCTCAGGTTCAGCCGGATTCTGCGTTAAGTGGGTGTTATCTAACACAAGGGAGAAGTGACATTTCACTAGTGCATACTGTCTGAGTGCTCCTTACACTCAGCTAGTGCTTGGATGGTGATTCCAGCCAGAGTCACTTCCTTGTTAACATGCGTTAACATAATGCTGCTGGGTTTAGGTTTCCAGCTCTGCAAGGGAATAGTTAAGGGAAAGCCTTTTTTTTAACTTTAAAGTTTTTAAAAAAGTGTTCATTCTGAAGACGGCAACCCAGGCTCTGATACAACAAAGCACTTAAATCAATGGGACTTCTGTACATGTCTAAAGCGAAACACTTTGCTGGAGAGGAGTAGATGTGTTTAAAGGTAAGTGCGTGCTTGAGTGCTTTGCTGAACTGGGGTCCTACCCAGGCTTCCTCCTCACACCAGTAAAATTTAAATTCAGTGTTGCTATTAACCTCTACTCCTCCTCCTCTCCTCTCCATCTGTCTTCAGAGTTGTTCCTTATCTGCAGGCTTCCCCAGTGTGGGGATCATCTTGGGAACTAAGCAGATTGTTGGGTCAGGAGGACAGGCTATACTAAAGGCGGAGTACAAAGGGGTTTTGCTGGGAACCTTGTATGCCTTCGGGAGAAGTACACAATCGCCTCCGAGTGAAACGTTCCACTCTGCAACACTCTCATTTCCCAGTGGCTGGTCAGATTTGTTTCCCATCTGCCTGGATGAAGATGAAGTACTAGGAAACAACTCATCAATCTTGTGGGGGCTGCTTGAATTTTTTTGCTATCTCTAAGGTGGAGATGAGTTCCAGGCAGGCTCCTTTTTTAATCAAAAGGTTTGTCTCTTCACTCTCTTCAAAAGAAGATATTTTCTTCTTCTTCTTCTTCCTAAAGTTCAAAAGACCAGGAAGAACATGGAGCAGAGAATATATTAGGCACTTTCAAAGGGAAGGAAGAGGTCAACATTGCTTTCCATATCCCGGTACATCCCGCCAGCCCTCTCCAAGCCAATTATAAGCACATCTTTTCAAAGGGAAGTGAGAGCAACACGAAGCGTCAAGCGTTCTCAGTTGACTTGTTTGCAACAGGGGGTTGAGATAAGCATTTGGGACTGTAGTTGCTTTCCTGTATCTTAGCTGTTTTCCAAATGGCAGGAGAACAGCTTGTCTTCCCTGACAGTATCTCAGAATGGGAGACGCTTCTTGAAATAAAAATGCATTGAGTTTGCTTCCTCTAAATAACTTGTTTCTTCTAAAGCCCTGATGGAATTGTAGCCACTTTCCAGGGAGGTTGATCTCCTCCTCCTCCCGCCCTTACCTTCGAATCAGCTGACTCTCCTGTAGTTATCTTGCATGCCAGCTGTTGAAAGTTCAGTCAAGAAAATTCTGCTGCTTAAGTAATATCCATCAAAGGACGGTGTTTTCATCAAGTGGAGGTAGGCAAGGTGGGGAGATAGCGAAGGAAGGACAAGAAAAGTAATAGTCTTCAGGGCTGTTCTCTTTCTCTGAGCTGATTTCCCCTTCAAAGGCACCTCCATATGGAGCTGAACGGTTGCAGGGTTTGGCCAGTAGATGTTTGCCATTGTAATGACTTGAAAATGTTGCACTGGAGTTTAATTAAATCCCTACTTTGCCATTGGTGTTGCTTTGGCAGTTTCCTGTTCTAAGCAGACAGTGTGATTGCTATCTAGTTGATAAAACTGGAGTGTATGGCATGGCTTGTCTGCAGGGTGATGAGCCACTGTACCAAATGTTCGTGTTTAGGACACAGCCATAAGCATCTGTCTAGGCCCCCATCCTGGACACATGCTTGAGTAGCTTCACTCACATAAGCAATCCGCTCAGATGAGTTAAGGCAGCGGTTCTCAAGCTTGTGTACTGGTGACCTCTTTCACATATCCAGCCTCTGAATGCGAATCCCCCTTATAAATTAAAAAGCACTTTTTTGTATATTTAACACCATTATAAATGCTGAAGGCAAAGCAGGGTTTGGGGTGGAAGCTGACGGCTCGCGACCCCCCATGCAATAACCTCACGACCTCCTGAGGGGTCCCGACCCCCAGTTTGAGACCCCTGAGTTAAGGGGTTTGCAGGATCAAGGCCTTACTTTGGAATGATATGTATGCAGTATTTGTAGCCATGTTCAGTCCAGGGTGTTAGACAAGGTGGGTGAGATAACATCTTGTATTGGCTCTTTTGTAGGTGAGAGAGACACGCTTTCGAGCTACACAGAGCCCTTCCCCACCTCTGGGAAAGGTACTCAGAGTGCCACAGCTAAATACAAGGCTGAACAGATCGTTAAGCATCAGCAGTTAACACACATTCTAAAAGGGACCATTCAAAGGGAAGTTAACACCCCTGTAGTTATAGGACAAAAAGAAGGTTACAGATTGTTGTAATAGGCCATACAGTCAGTGTCTTTATTAAGGACATTATAATTTTGGAGTTATATGGCACTTCCCACTGCTGTGCCTATAAACCTCCCATCGTTCTCCCGTTAGAGGAAAGTGTTGTGTGCCTCCACCCCAATAATGCCTGTGGCCAAACAGTGTAGGAAACAAAAGCACCCCGAGAGCTGCTATTAAACACCACTTCCATCAGACTCCTGGGAGAAACATCCAGGTTTGCGGAGTGGAAAAAGGAGAAGACCCGGGAGGGAAGGAAATGTTACTGCCACACTTCTCAGAGAGTGTAACACAACAAAGAAAATAACATTTCAAACATTTTGAGAAGTTTGTCGGGAATGGTTCCGCTCCCGGGATTGAGTGTCCGTGTCAAAGGAATCCCTGGTAAATGACAGCAGCGCACGGCGGTCTCAGCAAGTGGAGCGGCACGGCTTAGTCTGCTCTCATCGGCTGCCGGAGAACTCTGCCTGGCCCACAAGCCTCTTACTGCAGCAGGCTCGGATGGAATCTGCAGCAGAAAACGTTGGATTCTGTGGCAGCCCTGAGTGTGAAAGAGGAGAGGGGAAAATCACCCTCCTGAGAACGCTGGTATTGCCAGAGGGAAGAGGGGACTGCCAGCGGCCTCGCTCCTCCTAAAACTGACTCTGGGGCTGGCTTGGACATCTGCGGTGGAGCTGGGGGGTGCTGCGAGCTTGGATTATACTGGGAGTTAGTGCTGGAGGACTGTAGCAGTTGTGCCGGTCATGTGGAGCTGAACACAATGGAAGGCTCCTCCCACCTCACCCCATCGTCCTACAAAAGTAACAGCATGGAAGTGGAATAGCTTCATCAATAGGACCTGTTCCTGCTGCCTGTTGGCATCCCATGTGCAGAAAGGCTCCCAGATCAGGCCCTTCTAGTGTAGTAAGCCATGGAGCGCTCATGTGGACCCGTGGGTTCAGGTCTCTGCCCACTTGCGCCAGTATAAGTCAGAAGCAACACTGCTGAAGTTGGTGGAGTTATGTTCCGGTAAAGCTGGTGTAAACGAGAGGAGAATCGAGGCTTGTGTCCTTGACATTATGATCAACTGCCGTGTCGCAGCACAGACCTGCTTGGGGATGATTTGTTATTTGTATCCCAGTGGCGCTGGGGAAGCCCCACTAAGCCTGGGGCCTTGTTGTGTGGACAGCTGTGCACGCACACAGGAAGAGAAAGTCTGTGCTGGGGAACTCTTTCAGCCTGAATAGATGAGGCAGACGAAGGCTGCGCAAGGGTTGGGAGAAGTGTTATCTTCCCTGGTTCACACGTGGGGATCTGAGGCACAGAGACGGAAGGCTTGTCCACGTGCTGATCTAGCGCACTGCGAGCCCGGGTGCGAATGTACAGCACCCATGCCCGCTGCAGGCTAAGAGTTCCGTAGCGTGCTTCGGCATATTGCTGTTTGAAACAGCCGTTGTTCCAAGTGGACTGTGGAGCTTTTCGTGCGCGGCAGCCGCGTCAATGGCGACTTGGTGCGTGGTGTGCTAGGACGCTGTAGATTTACACCCCAGCTTGCTGCGCTTTATGTCTCCAGATTGATAAGCCCTAAGTGACAGGCCCAAGGTCACACCAGAATTCTGTGGCAGAGCCGGGAATCAAATCAAGATAGTCGGAGAGAATGTCTCCACTACAAAATCAAGTCGGCCTAACTTACGTCGACATACAGCCGTTGCAGGAATTACATCACCTGTGCGTGTCTGCACTTTGCTCCTTGTATTGGCGGAGTGCGTCCTTACCAGGTGCGCTTGTATCAATGGTACTGTCAGTGGGGGGCACTGTGAGATGGCTTCTGAAAGCCAGCAACAGTCGATGTAAGCAAGGCAGTGTCTACACTGACGCTGTGTCAACCTAACTGCATCGACATTGACTCTACACCTCTCATGGAGGTGGAGTTATTAAGTCAACCTTGCACAGCAGTTATATCGAGGGGAGCGACATTCTAGTGTAGACACATACGTGGTTCGTTCGACGTAAGCTGCCTTGTGTTGGCCTAACTCTGTAGTGTAGACCAAGCCTGAGTGCCAGGCCAGTGCCTTCACCACAACACCATCTGTCCTCTCTGAGAGCCCCCTGTCCTCAGGACAGTGCAATAACCTTCGCTGACTCAGGGTTATTTTAGTTAAGCTTTTGTATTTCAAACCGCCAAACAGTGGACGTTATGTCCTCGTGAGCTGGCTTTCCGGGCTCTTCGATGGGGCACCAGTCTGCAATGAGCATGTTTTGGGAAATCTTTTCATTTAACAAGACAATGAATGGAAGTCCCGGATTGGCTGTTTAGGGGTTTGACGTGCATTCTAGGCCAGTTTGGAAACTGGAGACAAATTCCCTTTTATTGCTGGGTCAATGAAGTTGGGCTTTATAAGATTGTAAGATGATTTTCCATTGGAAGGGGTTAGCGGGGGAAGGTGCCGGTTCTAGCAGAGGTCTTTGTATCAGGATTACATTGGGGATGTATCTTTGTGTGAAATGTAGCATGATTATCACAGGATCCCCTCATGGGTCCTTCTAACCCCTTCTGGACCTTGATTCTGTGAGCCTTTTCAACTGGTGGAATTGGCATATCCTGGGTGTGAAATGCTTTGTATCAGAGCAAGATAGTGGCAGGGAAAGATACTAAGAGAAAGCGGATCTGCCCTGCTATTTCCCACTTCGGGTCCGTGTGGATGGGTGCTGAGTGCTGTGGAGCAGCCGGCCCCGAGTGAGTGACAGCACATTACACACTGGTGCTCTCTGAACCCCACATGGTCTGGGGTGCGGCGCACACTGCAGCACAGACTCTCGGGGGCTGCAGTGATGTATTCTGGCTGCCCTCCCTGGCCTCCTAAGGGCATGTCTGTGCTCTGAGCTGGGGGTGCGATTCCCAGCTCAAAGAGACGTTCTCAGCGTAGCTCTGCGTGAGCTAGTGTGCGAAAAATAGAGTGGAACTCCAGTGGCAGGAGCGTTGGCACAGGTTCGCCGCCCGGAGTACGATCCCACCCGAGAGGCTAGGTATTACTCGGGCCTGCTAGCCCCTCCCACTGCCACGGCTACGCTGCTCGAGGTAGCACCGGTGTATCTACTCGAGCTGGGAATTACACCTCCAGCTCAACGTGTAGGCATGCTCTCAGTTACATTCAGCAGCAATGGCAACTGTTCCTATTGATTTAATTACAGACAGTGCTGCATGCAGTACAGTCAAAGACACATATGCAGTGCCTGCCCCAAGGAGCTTTGCTAAAATAACTGAAGGGGCAGGGGCGAGATGAACCTTGGTTGACAGCTTCACAGAGCAAAGTCTCGCCTTTCTCCCCAGAATGGGTGCAGCGTAGGCAGCAGCAGCGCTGGCTTCATAGTTTCATAGATTCCAAGACCAGGAGCAACCATTGTGGTTATCTAGTCCGACCTCCTGTATGGCACAGGCCAGAGAACTTCCCTAAAGTAATTCCTAGAGCAGATGGTTTAGAAAAACATCCCGTCGTGATTTTAAAAATGGTCAATGTGGGGGATTCTCCATCATCACTTGGTAAGTTGTTCCAATGGTTGATTACTCTCATCGTTAAAAATGTACCCCTTATTTCCAGTCTGAATTTGGGTAGCTTCAACTTCCAGCCATTGGATTGTGCTATGCCTTTCTCCGCTGGATTGAAAAGCCCATTGTTAAATATTTATTCCCCCATGTGGGTACTTATAGACATAAACTTCTCTAATCCTTCAGTCATTCTCGTGGCTCTTCTCTGAACCCTCTCCAATTTATCAACACCCCTCTTGAATTATGGGCATCAGAACTGGACTAGTATTTCAGCAGAAGTCACACCAGTGCAAAATACAGAGGGAAAATAACCTCTCTGCTCCAACTCAGGATTTCCGTTTGTACACCCCAGGATTGCACTAGCTCTCATGGCCGCAACATCACAATGGGAGCTCATGGTCAGCTGATTATCCATCATGACCCCCAAATCTTTTTCAGTCACTGCTTCCTGGGATAGAGTCACCCCATTGTAGAAGTCTGGCCTGCATTCTGTGTTCTCAGATGTATACATTTACATTTAGCCATATTAAAATGTATATTGTTTGCTTGCGTGCAGTTTACCAAGCAATCCAGATGGCTCTGATCAGTGACTTTTCCTCTTCATTATTTACCACTCCCCCAATTTCTGTATCATCTGCAAACTTTATCAGTGATGATTTTGTTATCTTCCAGGTCATTTATAAAAATGTTAAATAGTATATGGCCAAAAACAATCCCTGCAGGACCCCACTGGAAACACACCAGATTGATGATGATTCCCCATTTACAGTTACATTTTGAGATCTATCAGTTAGCCAGTTTTTAAACCATTTAGTGTGTACCATGTCAGTTTTTATACCATTCTAGTTTTTAATCAAAATGTCCTGTCCGTGTGCCTCCGCCATGAACTGCAGGGAGGAGAAGGGGTTTTTGTCTCCCAGGTCCATCTTGACAAGTCTACTGGAACTGTCAACACAGGTGTGGTGCTGATTTCTAGTGAGGTGGCTGCATTTCCATTTGAAACGGAGACCTAGCAAACTCATTTCACCTACTTCACGGGATAGCTGTCTGGTGATGATGACTCTACACTGCTGCTCCACACTAGTCAATGTGGAGACCTAAAAGTGAAAGGTTGTGTAGGCCACAACCATCCCCATTACCTCCATAATCCAGGGTACATTTTAAAGGTGAGCCCGGTACTGTATTGTGGGTGTGGTTCACCTACCATCTGATCGTACTGCCACTGAACTCAATGATTAAGCTCCCATCAACTACAGTGATGCAGGATTGGGTCCCTCTTGCATGTCCCCCTGCAGTATTTTCAGTTCTGTATAAATAAGTGAGCTGTGTAAGTGGAAGACTTGACAGCTACCCTGAGGGATGTAGAATTTATCAGCACTGGAAAGGGCCACTCGTCACCCCGTGCTGTGGCATTTCAGAGGAATCTGGTCACCCCTATTTCACAGAGATACATTCCATCTCTGCAGTAGTTATAACACTGTGTACAGCACAATATATAACAACGTAAGATGGATGGTCCCTAAGCGCTGTTTCCCTATGGCAGCTCCTCAGGGCAGACATGGGCCAAGGATGTGATTTTATATTGGGGCCTGAACCCCCCTCCCTAAATTATGAAATGAACAAAATAATCAAATCCTAACACCCCGCCCCTCCTCCGCCACCAACCAAACTTCTCACCTGCCTTCTCTCCCTGCTTAGGTCACTGATCTTTATTTATCTTTCAGTTCTACAGGAAGTGCTCTTTCCTTCCCTTTCGGCATAGCGCTGCCATTTTAAAAACTGTAATCGCTTGATGTACCAAAATCGGGGGAAAGGGGGAAGATCGTGGTGGGGGGGGGGAATTCAAAGAGAACTTCTGAAAACGCCCTGAGCAACTCAGAAAACTCAATTCCCCCACAAACCACGGCCTGTGGCAAAGGTCTGAGTAAACACACACCTGTCTGCTTTCAATGTGGCCTGACCGGCAGTAAATTCAGATTGTATCAGGCTAACGATGTAATACAGGAAATCATCTCTCTCTCTCTCTCTCTCTCACTCTACTCCAGCCACTTTATTGCAATACCAGTTAGGAATTAAATACTTTCTTGTTGCTTTTAACAAATTCCAGGTCATTCCTTCCTGGATTCATTTATAGCATCTTTCTCCCTCACTCGTACCCACAGATCTGCTCTTTTGTGTTGCGGTAAAATAATAATAATGAATAAATGCTCAGTAAATATCAAAACAGTTTAAATGTCAGTTATAACCCATATAACTCCGTGGGACTCCTTTTTCTTTGTTGCATTGTCTACCTCTTCCCCAGCACAGATCCAGCCCACTGGTAGTGGCATAGTGGACTTTTTAATTTTAAATGCTTATTAGTATTAATTCTTTTCTCTGTCTCTCTGGGTTTTACACTGCCACCCATCACCTTGGTACCTGAACTCCTTCCACATAAAATCAATAGCAATAGCAAAATTGCTAGTGGATTGCATGGAATCTGTGGCACTTGTCTCTTTTTGGGGTAAAAGTCTGACTTTAATTTACTCTGTTAGGCTGCTTTGTTTTGAGGTAATTTTTACTTAGTTTTTGATTGATTGGGGTTCTGCAGTGGAAGAGGGTGTCAGTGTTGTGAGTATCATCCTTAGGGTGGAAAAAGGTCTTTTCAAAGATGAACGTCTTGCAGCGTTTCCTAAGGACAGTCAGACTGGATTCACCTAGTTGTGCTTGGCATTTAGACTGCATGCAGCCCTGATCTCTATTGCTCTGTGGGTTGTTTGTTCCCCTTTTCGCAGATAGTATTTATTGGCTTGTGCTTCATTAAGTTTCAGTTCAATTTCACATATAGTATAAAGTCTTCACACTTTAAACTCTGCTGTTGGTCAAACTTTAAACTTCTTAAGTGTGTGTTCTTCTTGTCTGCAGGATGCATAAACTCTACTGTCGCTCTGTAAAGTGGGGAAATGAAATAGTAATACCTGTGGTGGGACGGGGGTGGAGTCGCCACGGTTTATCTTGGAGACATTTGGAGATGCTCGGATAGAAGACAGCGTAGAAATGCAACGTATTATTAACTAGCCAAATTCCGGCATGGGTAACTACATTCTGTCCCTCTAAATATCTCTTGCAAGTTCTGCTCTATGGTGGAAGAGTCTTCACTTGTGCTGCTTTGCTCTGGTAAACGGTTGCTGTAATACACCCCGAAAATGGCTGTAAGTTTGGGGTGTGTTAACTAGGTTGAGGGGTAGACCTGATTCTCCTCTCACCTGCCACAGTTATACACCTCTGTATCTCCACTGACGGCAAAGGAATTATTCCTGATTTACATCAATGTGAATGAGTGAGGATCAGGCTGATATACCAAAAAACGATGGAGATTATGGTAAACAATGTTTAAAAATGTGCCCAATTGCACTGACTTCACTCCAAATTGGAAAACTGTTGAGGGGAAGTGCCCCAGTCCTTCCTCTAAACTGATCCTCTGCAAGTCACTTTTGCTTTTATTCCTTTGCTGATGTCTTCAGCCCATGCTGGTGGAACGTTTATAAAGCAATTTGGGATTTGGTGTGCTTGGCTGAACACTTCTGGAACTCATTTTGAATGGAGAGCACATCAGTAATGATCTGGTTTTAGTAGTGCTGGGAAGTTTCCTGCTAGCTGGGGAAAGGATGGAGAGCTGAAGGCTGTTAGTAAACATTTTAAATTACATTCATTTAAATATTTAGGGGTTGTGGATGGTTAACAGGCCGGCTGCTTCTCACAGCCATAACTTCACCACTGAAGCCATGGGTTTTAGAGGGTTTTGATTAAAAAAAACTGGGTGTTTTTTTACCCTGGCCAGCCTGCCACTGAGTAAGACCCCAGCGTGAAGTTTGACAAGCTTGGCTCTCCTAGTGCCTGATGTGTGTATATCTCTGTCTACTTTGTCTGTCTGGAAGTCTGCGTGGCCGTCATCTCCATGGCACCTAATCATGCCTGTCAGTGATGTCTCTTGTAAAAGGTAGGACACTGATTTCTATTTTTCATAATTTCCTCATGCCAAACAACGTAATCTTTTACAATATGATTTGGAACGGTCTTTTAAATTAAAATGACGAATTTTGCGCTTGGTGTGACAAAGCAGCGCTTTATGGGCCACTCCAAGGCTTATTTCGCTTTGGTTTAGAGGGGGCCTCATTCCCTCATTCACAGTGTTGTCAAAGGGTATAACTGCTTAACTGACTTCTAACCTGGATCTTCGAATTCCATGAGAAGGAATCTCCAGTGTACAGGGTGAGCAAGCGGAGTCTATCTGAGGGCACACTCATTTTATCCCAGCAGTACAGCAAGGCGACAGGTTCTCTGGAAACTGGCTCAGCCATAGTCCCTTAGAGATTCTGGAACAAACTCTGTTGGCATTTTACACTGGTGTAAATCTGGAGTTACTCCGGATTTACTCTGGTGTAACTAAAACCTGAATGTGGCACTGTGTCATTAGTTCCACCCTGTGGATTTTTCCCACAGTTTCTCCATGCTCTTCACTTCGAGGGCGCTATCTGTTAGCTGAGTGTCTTTGCAAAGGAGCTGTGGTATATCAGGTACCACTGTGAACAGCAGAGTAAGTTAGGTCCTCAAATGATGGAGGTGAGGTTGCCAACTTTCTCCTTGCACAAAACCGAACACCCTTGCCCCGCCCCTACCCCGCCCCTCCTCCGAGGCCCCGCCCTCTGCTCACTCCATCCCCCCTCCCTCTGTCACTCGCTCTCCCCCACCCTCACTCACTCGCTCATTTTCACCGGGCTGGCTCAGAGGGTTGGGTGCAGGAGAGGGTGAGGGCTCTGGCTGGGGGTGTGGGCTCCAGGGTGGGGCCAGAAATGCGGGGTTTGGGGTACAGGAGCAGGCTCCAGGCTGAGGCAGTGGGTTGGGATGTGGGAGGCGGTGAGGGGTCTGGCTGGGGGTAGGGCCAGGGATGAGGGGTTTGGGGTGCAGGAGCGGGCTCCAGGCTGGGGGGTGGAGCAAAGGGGTTCAGAGTATGGGAGGGGGCTCTGGGCTGAGGCAGGGGGTTAGGGTGTGGGAGGGGTGTGGGCTCTGGGGTGTGAGTGAGGGTTCCGGGATGGGACCAGAAATGAGGGGTTCAGGGGGTGGGAGGGGGCTCCAGGCTGGGGCAGGTGGTTGGGGTGCGGGGGGGGGGTGAGGGCTCCGGCTGGGGGTGCAGGCTCTGGTGTGGGGCCGGGCATGAGGGATTTGGGGTGCAGGAGGGGGCTCTGGGCTGGGGCTGAGGGGTTCGACATGTGGGAGGGGTCTCCGGGTTGGGGCAGGGGCGGTGCGGGGGTGTGTGTGTGAGGGCTCCGGCTGGGGGTGCAGGCTCTGGTGTGGGGCCAGGCATGAGGGATTTGGGGTGAAGGAGGGGGCTCTGGGCTGGGGCTGAGGGGTTCGATGTGTGGGAGGGGTCTCTGGGCTGAGGCAGGGGGTTGGGGCACAGGAGAAGGTCAGGGGTGTAGGCTCCGGGCGGCGCTTACCTCAAGCAACTCCTGGAAGCAGTGGCATGTCCCCCCTCTGGCTCCTACATGGAGATGTGGCCAAGCGGCGCTGCATGCTGTCCCATCCGCAGGTGCCGCCCGCACAGCTCCCATTGGCCAAGGTTCCGGCGCGTGTGGCGGGGGCAGCGTGCAGAGCCCCCTGGCTGCCCCTACACACAGGAGCCAGAGAGGGGACATGCTGTTGCTTCTGGGAGCCGCGTGGAGCCATGGCAGGCAGGGAGCCTGCCTTAGTCCCGCTGCGCCGCCGACGGACTTTTAACAGCCCGGTCAGCGGTGTTGACCAGAGCTGCCAGGGTCCCTTTTCGACCGGGCGTTCTGGTCAAAAACCAGACACCTGGCACCCTTAATCAGAGAGCGCTGGCTGTCTTAGCACATACCTCTCTCCTCGCGTCTTAACTTGGCAGATGAGATCAGCTAGAGCTTACAACGCCTTTGTGCATCTAGGGACAGGATGCTCTCAGCAGATAGTTCTCAGCCCTGGAATTTGTGCACTCACTGTATCTGATAACGCCCACGTTTGTTTATTTCGGGCTTTCTCTGTGGAAAGTTGTTGTGTGGAGGTTCATCTGTGGTAGGGGGGTTATTTCACTTGCTGAGCTAACACTGAGCGGCTTATGCACTGTACCATTGTTTCTATTGTAAAAGGTCTTGAACTTTAACTGGGTTTTGCATAGAAAGAAACACGACCAAAAGTTTTGCTCAGCTCCTTGTCTCTGTACATCTGCAGAGTTCCATGTGCAGCCACAAGAAGTCAGGCACTCGGTGTTCTGGGGCTAGCGAGAAGAAGCAAGAGTTTGTGTGATGCACGAGGCACCTTCTCCTCTGGTATGCATGGGTCGTGAGTTTCTCTTCACTGGCACAGTCAATGGTAGCTCAAATCCACAGGGAGTGCTTGCTCAACACAGTAAAGTTGGATTGTGTTTCACAAGCCTGGATTTTCTGTTAACCACCGCAAGTGTATGATTATAGGCTGAGGGTGAGGTGAAGCGAACATTTGGTTATGAATACACACTTCAGGAGTGAATAAGCCAGTGTATCTGAAGAGGCATGTCTGCGCTCCTTTTGTTCATGTTGTGAAGCACAGACAATCTTTGGCCTCTTCACCCTGATGTACCCTTGTGATGTGGAGGAACAGCGACTCGGGGCTGGGTAGCTATCGCTATCCTGCATTTCAACCCAGGTCTCCAGAAGTGAAAAGCGAATACGTTATCTGTGCGCTCTTGAGGCCTCTCTTTGTTTGCTTCATGAGTGTTATTTGTGCTCTGATGGAGGGGGACTATTCATGTCAGACAAGAAGTAGGAGGAAACAAAATTGTGGAGAGTTGTCATGAAAAGATTCTGCAGGTGGGTTGTCAAGTGGCTCAGGTGCTGTATAATAGTTGTAAACAAGGCTTTGTGTGTTGGTGACTAGCTTCTTCTCCACCAAGAAATCTCTTTGGCTGCAATATTTGCTAGTTTAATTCATTTGCAGGAGTTACTCATCAGCCAATGGAAAGCATGGAGAGCTGAATCACCTGGGCTGATGTATAGTTACTTTCCTTGGGGTCCAGTGAGCTTTTCTGGCAGCATCTCCCACTCCGACATTGCAGGTACTTTGCCTTGTGTGGGTACCTTCTAGTGCCAGGCTTGACTTGCCCCTGATTTCTGCTGCCTAATTTAATATGGACCTAACGTCTAATGTAATGGGCTCAATGAGTTTGAAATCTATCATGCACTTCTAAATGATTGAAGTGATGGGCTCTTGTCTTAATAGAGACTCAAGAAGTCTGTATTCCCAAGGTTATCTCTGCAGTTCAGAAGTGCTTGAAATATGGTTTTTTAAAACTTCATTCCACCCCAGCTGATCACAACTCACTTTGGGGCTGAGACCAGATCCAGTTCTACTTAATCTCTTCATTTTGTTTATGGTGATGGTTCATTACTTATTTCACTTCCTTACCAAGTTTCTGTTGTGGTCAGTTTTCTTTGGGGGGAAATATGAATTACACCAAGAAGGAATGGTTGGATGTATAGCTACCATGACTTAAGATAGCATAACACAGCAGGAAGCATGTTGCGTAGTAGATCATGTTATCCTGGTTTCTTGAATAGATCTGTATAAAAGACTCCATATCAAAAAGGTAACAGGGCCAGCTTTTTGGAATATGGCTTACCATTTTGCACCCACAAAATTCAGTTGCAAATAACTCATGGCACAAATTTTCACCAGCATTTATTTTCAGGTGCAATTTAGATCACTCACTTTCTAAACTACAAAGATAACCATGTTTAAACATGATTGTGGCCAAACTATTTTAGAGCATCATTTAATTTTCCTTGTTCAGACCGAACAAAACATGTTTAAAATTATGTTAGGCCTGGTCTACACTTATATACTGTTTTGACTAGGAGTCTGGGTGGTTGTTTTTTTAACCAAAATAGTTATACTGGTAAAAGTCCTAGTGTGGACACAATGATACTGGTATAAAGGTGCCTGATGCTGATCTAGCTTATTCCCCTTCCTGCATGCAGAAAGTTCACAGAATCGTAGGACTGGAAGGCACCTCGAGAAGTCATCTAGTCCAGTCCCCTGCACTCATGGCAGGATTAAGTATTATCTAGATCATCCCTGACAGGTCTTTGTCTATGCTGGTTATACCGTTATACTGGTATAAGCACGTTTATAATGATTAACTGTGTCCACACTAGGGGGGCTATTCCCTATTGCTAGAGTGGTACAACTTTTAAGCATAGACAAGCTCTTAGATAACCATATGTAACCTGGGTATCTGTATGGGTTCTCTAATCTGTTATAACCTGCCATTTTTTCCTATCCATACAAACACAACATGGTTTGGCCATATCCATCTTTCACAGTTCTGTTTAAACCTGTTTGTTTTTGTAGTGTAAATGGGTTGTAGTTCGATAAATACTCGGTCAGTGGGTGCAGATGTGTAAGTGACTACAAAGGCTGGTGCAAATGCGGAGGCTGGGGAAATCTGGAAATCTGCTACAAATCTGCTTGAAGTGTTTTCCTGGTTTAGTTATATGTGGAGTCCCCACGGGAAATCCTTAGGGAGCCTACAAGGCAGACTGGTTTGGCCTAAGAGAAGGTTGACATGTGCCACGTTAGAGGAAGCAAGCCAGTGGATATTAAGTGAACTGGGTTAAATGCCACTACATTGATACAACTAAAAGCATTTGACTTTTGACCAAGCCCAATTTGAATGTGAGTCTCTAGCAGGGAAGACTAATGCGTTCCAGAGGTGATGGGAATCGGCGTGTGCATTAATTCGCTCTGCTGGCTGGAGTGACATTAATGAAGGGATGCATTCATTTTCATTCCGTCAAGGAGCATTTTCACAACTGTTCCTTGAGTCTCTTTTAATGTGCCTAAGTCTCCCTCTCCTTTAGTTTGTTGTATTCCCTGGTGGCTGACACGTCAGACACGGGCTCATCACTAGGGCTTCTGAATAGAAACACACATTTCCCATCTGCACCAGGGGGCTTTTAGACATTGTGGTTTCTATAACAACTCGATGCAGTGCTTTCTTTCTTGTTGTATGAGTGCCAAAACAGCAGATTAGTCTAGCCTTTCTGACCGATTCTCTTCTCGCTGACGCTGGTGTAACCCCAGCAAAGTTACACTTCATACACACCAATGGGAGTAGCATCAGAATCAGGCTAATGTGTTCCCATAATCTGACTGGGATTACAAGGAAGCCCCAAGAATATGGGTCCCCAACTCTCACTGAAATTCAGTCGGAGCTGGTCATTTAACTCCCTTTTGAAATCCCAGCCCTGGTCATTAGTATAGTCTCGTTCAGACGTGGTCATCTCTAACAGCCACTAACGTCGCAAACGCAGTGAGTTTAGGGTGGATTCTAATTTGCACTCAATGTGGGAGTTCAACCTCTGTGTTTTTCTATGAAATATACAGTGTGTCTGCCCAAAGTGTTCACCCGCTAAACTTTGAGTAAGACTTAGATATTCTGAGGAGTTCAAGCAAAGCTTAAGCTCGGATCAGCTTAAAAATTGGCCTTCAAATAATTTCACATTCAGAGTCGCATGATTCTGGGGGAGTTGACAACTAGAGAAAGTCACTAATCTGTGCATAGCGAGCAGGACGCTTCTTCGCTCTTTGGTTAAGCTTGCATTGCTTGCCCATTGTGCCTGCTCTCTTCCATGCTAATTCTTCAGTGCTCGGCTTTATTCTGTCTATGTTTTTATATGGGCGCCTGCCCCTGTGATATCTGAGCACCTCCCGTGAGGAGTAAACACAAATTTATCAGCTGGGGCCTCTTCACTTCCCCAACACACAGCCCAGGAAAATGCTCAGTGTTTTCTCTTGCTCTTCCTAGTATTTTTATTATAAACGCTGGACAGTCAAGCTCAGAGTTTGATGCTCCTGATCGCCTGGGAATGGAATTTTGTGTAAATGATCAGTAAGGCTAAGTTTTTGTCACGGATATTTTTAGTAAAAGTCAGGGACAGGTCACAGGCAATAAACAGAAATTCACGGAAGCCCGTGACCTGTCCCTGGCTTTCACTAAAAATATCCCTGACAAAAGGGAGAGGCGGGTTCAGCACCCACTGCTGCTGG
Organism: Platysternon megacephalum; assembly: GCA_003942145.1. Lineage (NCBI taxonomy): Eukaryota > Metazoa > Chordata > Testudines > Platysternidae > Platysternon > Platysternon megacephalum. The sequence continues at coordinate 3,246,092 of QXTE01000130.1, read as the reverse complement.
GGCTCCCGGGTCCCCCCACCACTGCAGTGCGTGGGAGCTTTGGGGTCCCCGTGCCCACGGGGCTGGACTGCTGCAGGGTCCCCTCACCCACAGGAAGTGATAGCTGCAGGGTCTCCCCCGCCGCCTGCTGTGGCTAGGCAGCTCCAGGGAGTCCCCCCGCCAGTCGCTGTGGTTGGGTAGCTGCAGGGGGTCCGTCACCAGCCCTCTACAGCTGGGCAGCTGCAGGGTCCGTCAGCCCCTGCCACCTGCCGTGGCTGGGCAGCTGCGGGGTCCCCCCACAAGGGTAGGGTCTGGGAGCTGCGGGGACAGGACTGTCTGGGAGCTCCAGCCCCGGGCAGAAAATGTCACAGATGTCAATGGAAGTCACGGATTCTGACTTCCATGACCTTTGTGACATAATCGTAGCCTTAATTATCAGTGTAAATGGGAAAAATTATGCCAAAAAGAAGGTGGGAAACTATTTAAGGTGGGGTGTGGTGGGGTTTTTGTTTTGGTTTGGTTTAGGGGTTTTTGTTTTGTTTTTTGCTGTTGTATAGCTTCCCAAAGGGCCAAACCCAGCGTCCATCTCTGAAGTTTTGGCCATCCCATTGGCAGTGGGACTGGTGTAATTCTGTTACACAAGGGGGCAGAGAGGGGCTATGCAGTTGTTGTAGTTATTTATTGCAGTACAAGCTAGGGACCCCAGTTATGGGCCAGAACCCCATTGTGCTAGGCGCTGTACAAACACAGAACAAAAAGACAGTCCCTGTCCCACGGAACTTACAATCCCAGTATAAGACAATAGACACCTGTGACACTGGCAGACCAGGTGCCAGCTCATGCCAAGGTCTCCATGTCTCAACTGGATACTGATAAATACAGAGCTGGAATCAGTCTGGCTCACCTGCATGTTAGTATTGCTAAAGTAGGTATTAGAATGATAAGAATGCATTTAGCCTTTAGAATGCTTGTAAGTTTCTGCCTGCATTAATCTCACTTACCCCATCTGTATTCTATACTATGCAGTGGTAATTGAGTGTTTTGCATTGTAAGCCTCCATAACTGTCAAGTATCAGAGGGGTAGCCGTGTTAGCAGTAGCGGCGCCAGCTCTGCCGGCGCCCTAGGCGGCGGAAGGTCCCGCCCCCGAAATCCCGCCAACAGCGGCGGCGGAAGGTCCCGCCCCCAAATTTGTACGGGCGGCGGGGGCGCCGGCGCCCCCAAAATAGCAGCGCCCTAGGCGACCGCCTAGGTCGCCTAATGGAAGCGCCGGCCCTGCGTGTTAGTCTGGATCTGTAAAAAGCAACAGAGAGTCCTGTGGCACCTTTAAGACTAACAGATGTATTGGAGCATAAGCTTTCGTGGGTGAATACCCACTTCGTCAAAGCTTATGCTCCAATACATCTGTTAGTCTTAAAGGTGCCACAGGACTCTCTGTTGCTCCATAACTGTGTAAATCACTAGACAGGAGAGAGACACTAACTGGTGTGAAATGCTGCTCTCCCACCGAAGGCGATATGTCCTGCCCGACAGGGATGGCTCATGGACACCAAACGGACTAGCGTGGAACATTAAAGAGGACAAGTGTCTTTGTTCTTTACTGTCCCATCCCCATGGAGATGAGTCATGCAAGTGAATTCCTCCCGTCAGCTGAGTTTGCAGCTTAGGCACAAGTGGGGGAGGGAATAAAAACTCCTAGGAAGAAAGAACTGGATCTCTATGCTGCTTGGACTATGAGAGGCAAGGTTTTCTAGGCATAAACAAAGGATCCTCAGCTACTTAGCCTAGGTCAGCCCTAAGAACATATAGAGCTTGCTTATTCTAGAAGTGTCTATTACACTTTGAAACTGAAGCTTGTAACTCATTTGTGTGTGTGTGTGTGTGTGTGTGTTTACCTGCTTTAACCTTGTAAATAACTCTTATTTCCTTTTCCTATATAATAACTCTTTAGATAGTTTATTGTAGGGTTGGCTACAAGTGTTGTCTTTGGCGTGAGAGGCAAAGTGTGATTGACTTGGAGTAAGTGACTGGTCCTTTGGCACAAGGAGTAACCTGAATCTGGCTGTGATTCACGGTAGAGAGACAAGGAGGGTGAAATAATATATTTTATTGGATCAACTTCGGTTGGTGAGGGAGACAAGCTTTCGAGCTACGCTTGAAGTGATTCATGGTGTAAAGGACCGTCTATCACACAGGCAGGCTTGCCTGGGCAGCAAGACAGATCTGAGTACCCCAGGGGACTGTCTGTGACTCCATGTTAAGGCTGTTATCATGCCTGAGGAGTTTACACTTGATGGTTGGTTGGTGATATGTAAGTACAGAACTCACAACTAACTTGGGTTTTGTGCCCTGGTTCTTATCGGTCTTCCCCGAGGTTGGTACCATGCTCTTGAGCCACGGCTGGACAGCTTGACAACAACAAATGGACACAACAAGGAAACTGTCTAGCACCCACCACGATGGGGTCCTGGTTCATGACTGGGATTCCTAGGTGCTACAGTGGTGATCATAGTAATTAATAACCCGCCCAAACCGGTCAGCGTGAAAAGCATACCCACCTGTCTAATTAGTGTCATGTTATCATGCACGCCCCCTCCATGGTAAAGAGCCCAGCTCTGCAGGGGGCTTCCTGCACAGGGGGCGGCACATGGGAAGGCTGGGGGAGAGGCAGGGCCAAAGACCGTGTCACTGATTAGATCTGGCAGCCCTCTCTCCTCCACTGGTGTCCACTCTAGGATAGTGTAGGGCCACTGCAGCCGTTGGGCTGGAGTAGACCAGGAGTGGCCACCAATCCCATTTGCAGGCATGGGAGGAGGATGCCTTGTTGCTTTCCCTCCAAACCATCCCTCCAGCACCCAGCCTGCCTAGTCAGACTGGACGTGGAACTCTGGCCTTTTTTCAGATGCCTAAATGAGAGCTGGACTCTCTTGGAGATGTGGTTGTGCCTAGGAATAGTGGGGTTCTTCGTGCTTCTCCCTGGCTTGTGTCTTACTGGAAGGAGGCATGAGTTTTTCCTTTTCAGTCATCTTATTTTTCTTAGCGTCCATCTGGTCAGTGACATAAACCTGCTGGGCAAAGGCCAAGAAAGATGAAGCCTTTCAATTTGTTACGAGCTCGTCTCATTAATTCCAACTGGAGTAAAGTCCGAGCTGAATTGAATAACTTCTGAAGCTTCATTGGCCACGTGATTTGCAGAGGCTTGCTGGGACTGAATATGATTGCCAGGGTCCCTGGAGCTGATTGACTGCCCCATCGTTAGCCAGCTGACATGGTGGCCTGAGGATGTGGCCAGGGAAGTTCCCTTCACTCTATAGACCTTAACAGTCTTAGTGAAACTTCCCGCCTACAACTTCTTTGGCCCACTGTCACCTCACACAGTCTGTCCGCTCAATCCCGCTGGGCAGCACAACCATCCTCTCAGTTCTTCAGACCCATACAGTGCAATGGATAGGGTACTGGACTGAGACTCGGGTGATCTGAGTTCTGTTCCTGGCTCCTGCCACAAACCGACGGTGTGACATTGGTCACTTCACCTCTCTCTGCCCCTGCTCACCTTCCTACCCTTTGTCTTGCCTATTTAGATGGTAAATTCTTCAGAGCAGGGACTGACCCTACTATAGGTATGTACAGTGCCTAGCACAGTGAGCCCCTGATTCCAGACTGACTTCTTGTCACTAATCATTTTTGACTCTGACCTCTGCCTAACCCCACTATCAAGGCTGTGTCTAAATCTGAGCAATTCCTCCTCCGCAGCCTTCCAAAGGGTTGGTCTTTCCTGTCTATGCACAATGCCAAACCCAACAAAGGCCCTTATCTCCGGTCTTGACTCCTGCACCCACGTCCTCTCTGGCCTTGACTATTGCAACATCGCCTCCTCTGCTGCTAAGATCATCTTCCCAGCCCATCATTCTGACCCCATCACCTCCCCCCTCCCCACCAGGCCAGATATAAGCTTCTTGCCCTTTTCCTGCTGGCCTTTCATCATTTAGTCCTACCCTACTCACTAACCTCTTTCAGATCCCTCCTTCAGGCTCAGTGGTACCATGAAGCCTGCAGAACCCTGGCAGCTGATTACAGCTCGGCAGCATCAAGCTAGGGCTACTGCTACTCATCTGCTTCTTGGCCTCTGTTAAAGTATCTCCCTGCCTCTCCAAACCAGCACGCCTCTAGCTAAATATTGTGCATGCTGCCACTCCGTGAGAAACAAGGCTCCAGTCACGTTACTCTGGCACCCCATACCCCTTCATTGTGTCTGTTACACCTTGTCTTAAACCACATTTGTGAGCTCTTGGGGCAGGGATTGTGTTTTACTACACCTGTACCGCACCTTTCTCAATGGGGCCTCAGCCTGGGTGGGTGCTATTATAATACACATAAAAATGATGTGATGGGTGAGATTGCTGATTCACCTACCTGACAGTCAGCTCATTGTATTAATGTCTGGCCATGTCTATGCTACGGGGCCTGTGTCGGCGTAGTCTCCTAGTATGGGCGCAACAGATGCTGACAGAAGGAAGAGTTCTGCCAGTGTAGGAACACCACCTATCCTGCAGGTTTTGTCAGCATAGCCATCTCACTAGGGGGAGTGATTTCATTTTCACACTCCTAGCTCACATAGCTGTGCTGGTCCATGCTTTCATTGTAGACCAAGCCTATGAATTGCCACTTGTGTCCATGCATCTAGAGACTGCCAGGAACATTTAATAAATAGAAATGGATTAAATTAATCATTGAACAGAATAGGAATGAAATGACCTTATCACTAAACCGGTTTGGAATAATAGCCATAGTCATGATTAAATGGCCCCTCTACCCAAAAGCTCAACTGCCCGATACAACGTGGCAAGGGCAACATGGCACCATGGTAACCAGGGACAGGTTGCAGGAAAACCAAAATCTGCAGCTTGCCCAACCACCGAACCTAAAAGAACGACAGCTCTCCCCCATCAGATGTGAATCCTGATTGACCTAGGGCAGTGGTTCTCAACCCATGGGCCGCCAGCTGCTTGTGGCCCAATCAGCACACAGCTTCAGCCCATGTGACGTCCTCAGGGCCTTACAGGTAGTGTATATATTGTGTGGATGCGGCCCACGTAACACACAGAGAGCTGCATATGCGGCCCACGGTGGTAAATAGATTGAGAACCACTGACCTGGGGCTCTCCAAGGTTCATCTGTAGAAGGTAGAAGGAAGTGCTTCAACTCTGAGTAATGGAGACTTGAGGCCTGGTGAACTTGGCTCATTTTGTCAGAGGGCAGCCTGATGTACTCCAGAGCTACTTTAGCTGGGCTGCCCCGCTGCTCACAAACATGGCGTCCAAGTTTCTGCTCTCCACCCACTCTGTGGTGGTGGAGAAATGGCTAATAGCATTTGAGCACGCGGGTGTGAATTGCACTGTGAGTGCTCTCTTTGGACCCATCTGTTACCCCTTTGACTGGCTGATCAGGAGAGTCAGGCCATCATTTTCTGTGAAGATTTCACCCCTGACCTCTTCCCCACCCCGTTAGCTGGTCCCCAGAATCTCTCACTTTGCAGGGCTGGCAGGGGATCCAGGCCACTCAGTGCTCTTAAGTGATACATTAAGTGATATGGACTCACTTGTCCTGAGGTTTCATTCCACTCAGCCTGACCTTATCACGCAAGGTGGTAAAGGCAAGTCTTGCACACTCTCCCTAAGATCGGTTCCAAACAGCCACACAGCTGCAAACATCATTTCCACTAAAGACACTGTCTAGAAGTTTTTGAACATTGTCAGTGTTCTGCCTCCAGTGTCAGGGTGAAGGAGGAGGAAGATGATGAAGAAGAAAGGAGGAAGATGTGGTGGGTGGGATAAAGGAGTAATTAAAAGCCCAAACTTTTGTTTCATTAACTAGAACAAGATCAAATTAACATCTGTGATTCTTGAAGCCTATTTAAATAGAGATTTTTTTTTCGGGTGCTCTATTATCCAGACACAGGTATTTAGTCTGTTCTTTCTCAAGTTGCCTGTAATGAGCGTAGGTGGGTATAGACGGGGAAAAAAAGCCCTCTTTCGTGGGAGGAAGTTGAGGCAGAGTCCACCCACATACTCCATTACGATATTCAAATGTCAATATATTTTTAATTGGTTTATATGCCCCCTTCCCCCTGCAGCTGCTGCTATCAGTTGCCTTTGGTAATTAAGGCCCTGTAAATAGATTCTACTGTAACTGGTACAAGAAGGAAAATTGGAGGACCTTGTACAATGTACAGGCTTTTCTCTTTTTTTCCTCTCTCCTCTTTTGGCTCCTCTTAGATCTGTGAGAGTTTTATCCTGGAGATGATGAGGTGGAGAGATATGGAGCGTTCTGCCCAAAAGTCTGAAGCTCTAAGGCCAGGAGCTTTCTGCCAACTAGGAAATGGGGAACAAAATAAGAGAGAGAAGAAAGGGTTATCGGATACTACTCAGGATCTATGGGGTGCTGGCAAAACATACTAGAGAGCTAAGATATTTCCCTCCCAACATGCCAAAGAGGGGGAGAGAGCTCCGAGATTTATTCCAAAGTCTGTCGTCGTTGCTTTGATATGAAGCCAAAGTACTGTATCTATTTTTAGCCTCCTTTACAGGTTCTCTCTTTTTAATCCGTGTTTGGATTTAATGATGTTTCTTGGTTTTTTATTTATATCAGCCTGTTTATTTATCTCCCCCTCTTTTTCTTTCAGTTTGTGTAAAGGACGGACGCTCTACTCGGTGGTGAGAGATGCAAAAATTGTCCTGGATGTCAACAAAACGAGGCAGATCGCTCAAGAGATTGTGAAGGTACCGTATACCACACGGGCAGCCTAGTCTCACTGGGTGAAACTCAGCCACTGTGCATAACTCGAGTTAGCAGACCCTGGGTTTGTTAACACCGGCTTGAATGTCCACTCTTATTTGTAACCCCGGGTTAGGAACTGTTGAACCCTGGTCCCAACCTGGGGCTCCAGCGTCTACACTGCATTACGCAGGCCCGAGTCCAATCACCCATATCCCAGACTTCCTAGCGCCCTCCCAAAATGTGGCTGCTCTAGCCCTTTGTTTATGGTGCAGTGTGGGGGAAACTTGACTGTCTACCAAACTTGACTGTCCAGAGGGCAAAGAAAGTCATCCCAGGGGATTGTGGGATACTTTAGGTGGACTCCCAGAGCACACGTCAGTGGGGCTGCATCTACATTGCCAAGCAATAGGGCTAGAACCCTGGGTCCCAGCTTGACTCAGGCTCGGATCCTCCACCCCCATGGGGTCCTGGGTCCAAGCCCTGGGTTAGCACGATTTGGGTGTAGACAGAAGGAGGGTCAGGCTTGAGCCTGAGTTCAAACCCTGGGCTTACATTGCAGTGTAGACGTACCCTTAGAGGCTAGACAGGATGATCACAATGGTCCCTTCTGGCCTTAAAGTCTATGAAACTAAAGTCCTACTTAAGCCCTTAAAATGGGGCTTAAGCGGTGCCTAGATCTTGTGCTTGCTGTCTGCAGGGTGGTGATCTTCACCCCACTTGACCAAATTCATCCTCAGTTTGAAAGAGAACAAATTATAGGAGAAATATGAAATATCAACTACTTAAGTACTGTCGGCCAGTTCCTCAGCTAGTTGGAAGTTTGGATCTGACTGAAAAATTCTCCATTTTAGCTGTAATTGTTCATGATCGCTATCCAGAGGGAACTTTTTTTTTTACAACATTAAAATAAATGGAAAGTAAATCAGTGCAGCTACATTTGAGGTAGGCGTGCATGTGTGTGGGCGGGTTCAAAACCCAGAATACAAATAGACTTCTCCTGCTCTAAAAATTGCTTCCACATTTTGCTTTCACAGTGATAACTGAAAACTCAACTTTGACATTTGAAACTTGGCCTATAGATAGTTCTCTGCGAGGAGCATGATGGTGGTCAAGCTAGGGGGAAAATGGGTTGGAAACTAAAAGGTTATGTCTACACTGGACCTGGAAGGTATCGTTTCCAGCTTGAGTTGAGATCTGTCAGCGCTAATAGACAACAGTCAGTGTCTTTGGCCAGCACATGCCAAGGGACGTGCACTGAGAAGCAGAGCTGTAAAATAATGCATGTGCAGGTCTCCGGATGGGAGAGCTTTGAGAGGGATTTTTTTTTAAAATGTGCTGTGTACGCTCCGTATGAAGCTTTCAGGCACGTGGAACTTTCTCTGGGTATGTCTGCACCGGAGCTGGAAGGTATAAATTTCTAAACGTTTTAAAAGTTCTAAACGTTTGAAAGCTTAATACTGAGCATATGCAGCAAACATTTTTAAAAATCCCTCTCAGAGCTTTCTCATCCAGAGAGATGCAAACGCACATTTACAGCTATACTTCTCAGTGCGTGTTCCTTGCCATGCGCTGGCCAAAGATATTGACTGCTTCCTGTTAGCTCTGCCAGGATACAGCACTAATGGCTGCCTGGTGCCTATCTCCTTACGTGTGTGTATCCGGAGCACTTGCATATGCAGATCTGGAGGGATGCAGTTTAAAAACGAGGTTGAGGGATGCAGTTCGGAGCACCTGTGAATTTCCCCCATGCTCCCACGCGTTACTTGCTAGAACTGCTCGGCAGTTTTTTGACAAAAAACATTTTTTGGTTGGAAAACGCTGATACATCAAAATGAAAACAATTTGGGGGGGAAGGGTGAGTTTCAGTAAATTTCCTGTTTTGAAAAATATTTGCAAATCAGTTTCCAAATTGTCAGTATGTCCCAGTCTGACCTTTTTTTGAAACAAAAAAGTCCCATTGTTATGTTTAAATGACTTTTTGTTTAGAAATGTATGTTAAGGTGTTTTTTTTTAAAGTTGAAATCGAAAAGAAATGTTTTGATTGACCTGATCTGAATTTTTTTTTTTTTTGGTTTGTGAAAATGTTTGTGATTTTGGCTTTTTGTCCCAATTCGGGATGGGAAAATTTCTCAAAATCTCAACTTCTCACGGGGTGGGAAAACTGTTTCCTGCCCACCTGTGCCCCTGGCACCCTTCACACTTAAAGACACACATGAGTGGCACATGCAGACTTCCAGTGGTGGTTGTGCTTAGAGAGCTTGGCTTTTTCTTTTTAAAATAAATAAATAAACCAACCCTGGGAACCAAAATGCAAAAACTGCATTCGTGCATCGCAGAGGCTGCTCAAGACAATCTGCCTCCCTAGGCAATACTTCAGTGTGCCGCCCCCTCCAACCTCCTAGAATAGAATCATAGAATATCAGGATTGGAAGGGACCTCAGGAGGTATCTAGTCCAACCCCCTGCTCAAAGCAGGACCTAATCCCAACTAAATCATCCCAGCCAGGGCTTTGTCAAGCCGGGCCTTAAAGACCTCTAAGGAAGGAGATTCCACCACCTCCCTAGGTAACCCATTCCAGTGCTTCACCACCCTCCTAGTGAAAAAGTTTTTCCTACTATCCAATCTAAACCTCCCCCACTGCAACTTGAGACCATTACTCCTTGTTCTGTCATCTGGTACCACTGAGAACAGTCTAGATCCATCCTCTTTGGAACCCCCTTTCAGGTAGTTGAAAGCAGCTATCAAATCCCCCCTCATTCTTCTCTTCTGCAGACTAAACAATCCCAGTTCCCTCAGCCTCTCCTCATAAATCAGATTTGCTGAACCAGGAGGGATGATGAGTGTCTGGGGTGGGGGCATGGCAAGCCCTCTGATGGTTCTATGGTTATGGTAGAAAGGGTAGGGGGGCGGGAGGGACACGCTAAGTGCCAGGTTGCAGTGCCACTCACTCAGGTTTGGCCCTGCTGTTGTCATGACAGATGGGTGGCCGGGGCAAATCTATGTGAGCACGTTGCGATCTGGCACACCAAGTTGCAGTGCCACTCAGGTTTGGCCCAGCTGCCCTTGCTGCCCCAGGGAGCTGCCTAGTTTGCCTATAACTACAGCAGCCTCTGGTGTAATGTGGAAGTTGCACAGTTAAAATCACAAAAAGTCAGGAAATGCTAAGGTTGTTTCCTCTCACTGTGCTGCCTGGGCTGCTTTGCACGTGCATGGTATCTCTAGCCCTGTTTACCTTGTAGAACTTATACCTGTTGAAACACTCAAATGCATGTGTAGTGAGGTGGCCTGGCTCCCGAGCGGCCCTGTGAGGGCCGAGCCAGAACAGCTGCCGCAGTGGTCGGCGTCACCACCACCTGTCCCCGCCCCCCGGAAGTCAAGGGGCGGGACAGGAAGTATAAAGGCCCGGGCCCAGCGCTCAGTTGCCGGACGGCCACTGGAGAGGACAGACGCAGGGCCCCGAGCTCCGGCTAGGCCGAGCCTGCCCCAAGCCCGGTATCCCGAGGAGGACTGTCCGAGCCTGCCGCGAGCCCGGTACCCTGAGGAGGACTGGCCGAGCCTGCCCCGAACCCGGTCCCCTGAGGAGGACTGGCCGAGTCGGCCCCGAACCCGGTACCCTGAGGAGGACTGGCCGAGCCTGCCCCGAGCCCGGTACCCTGAGGAGGACTGTCCGAGCCTGCCGCGAGCCCGGTACCCTGAGGAGGCTAGGCCGAGCCTGCCCCAAGCCCGGTATCCCGAGGAGGACTGTCCGAGCCTGCCCCGAACCCGGTCCCCTGAGGAGGACTGGCCGAGTCGGCCCCGAGCCCGGTACTCTGAGGAGGCTAGGCCGAGCCTGCCCCGAGCCCGGTACCCTGAGGACTGGCCGAGCCTGCCCCGAGCCCGATACCCTGAGGAGGACTGGCCGAGTCGGCCCCGAACCCGGTACCCTGAGGAGGACTGGCCGAGCTGGCCCCGAGCCCGCACGTTGGAGGAGCCTGCGGAGCTGCCCAACTTACCCAGTGCTCGCTACCCTGAGGAGCCCATGGTCTGGGACACCGCGGAGGACGCTGGCGACGGACAGGTACCTATGGAGGAGGGGGAAATTGGAAGTGGCCCGGGGATAGCCGACCCTGGTCTGGCGGTAGCAGACCCTGAGCCTATGTCAGTGTGTTGCGGTCAGGATCTCCACTGACCCAGCAGCAGACAGACTGCTGCTGTCAAGGGCCCCGGGCCAGGACGCAGTGGAGTGGGTGGGCCTGCGTCCCCCCTGCCACCCAGCGTGTGGGTGGCAGTCTCCCCCTCTCCTGGGCCTCCTAAACTTGTTGGTTTGCTCAGCCCCCGCCTGAGGGCCTGAGCCACTGACTCTCTACTGCCCCGCCCTGGCCCAGGGCCTGGGCTTCCTGTTCTAAAACTGTTTGCTCAGCCCCTGCCTAAGGGCCTGAGCTCTGAGAGACTATTTGTTTGCTCAGCCCCTGCCTGAAGGGCCTGAGTTCTGAGATAGTTTGTTTGTACAGCCCAGTGAAGTGAGGTGGCCTGGCTCCCCGACCGGCCCTGTGAGGGCCGAGCCCCTTCCCCGGACTGTTACACTGCTGCCTTCTCTGAGGA